>VWPW01021482.1:118595-192094 GCA_013389825.1 Crypturellus undulatus
TTTTTTTTTTTTTTTTTTGCACGTAGTAGATAGTAATAGAGCTATACCTGGCTTAAAGTTGTTTTAATCTTTTCATTTGCAAAGACCAGCTTACAAATTAAAGCCAATTTACATAAAACTTTCTAATGGTAAAAGAATTTTCCAGACATGCTTAGTTTACATCAGAATTATGTTATACAGATTGGATGCAGATTTTTTTTTTGAGGGTAGGGAAATATAAAAAACAGAAATGTTCATCCGTGTACAGGAAAACAAAAACAAAAATCAAACAAACAAAAAACAACAAAAAATATTTTGTTTTCTGGGCCTCCCATCTAATGGCATTAGATCTCAAAGCATTTAAGTCCCGTTCTTTAGACTGCCTATATTTCAAAGTTCTGAGCCAGAGGAGTACGTGTGAATCAGAATGATGGGATTTAGAGATAGCACTCACTCACCTCCAACCACAAGTGCAAATTGTACTCCTGCGGCTCAGGGAAAGTAAGGCATAACTGCTTCTGCAGCTGACATGTTGACAGATAAAACAGCAGAAAGTTTTATATTTCCATTAGGCCTTAAATTACACTTTCAGTAATGAAAGCAATGTGTCAGCACAGTTGAGTGTTCACAAAAACATGCACCATTACCATTTTCCCTAAAACACAGTTGTATCAAAAAACTTTTCAAATCTTCCTCTCCACCAAGAATATCAAACTCTTTCTTTCAAAAAAATTTGAGCAATTGTATGTAATAATAAACCTCAAGATAAATAAAAGAAGTAAGCCTTTCTTGAGGATATGCTCTCTGTTGAAATGGCAATAACATTTCCACATTTTCAGAGAATTAAATTTATATTTGAAAAACTGAAATCCTGCACTGCAGGTAGCCCAAGTTTCTGAGATGATTACACACAAAATAACAATACATATTGTTTTACGTAAATTAATACCCTTCCATATGTTCCTACTAGCACAAGTAATGGAACATCTGCCCTATGGGGAGAGGCTGAGAGCTGTGCCTGTTCAGCCTAGAGAAGAGAAGGCTGAGAGAGGACCTGATCAGTGTCTATAAGTACTTCAAAGGAGACAGTGAAGATGATGGGGCAGGCCTCTTTTTAGCGGTGGCCACTGATAGAACTAGAGGCAATGGCTAGAAACTAAAGTATCAAAAGTTCCACAGGAACTTAAGGAAAAATTTCTCAACAGTGAGGGTGACAGAGCACTGGAACAGGCTGCCCAGAGAGGTCGTGGAGTCTCCTTCTCTGGAGATCTTCAAGACCCGCTTGGATGCAGTCCTGTGCCACGTGCTCTAGGTGGCCCTGCGTGTGCAGGGAGGTTGGACTAGATGATCTCTAGAGGTCCCTTCCAACTTTAAGCACTCTGTGATTCTATGATTCCTAATATGAGCATAGAATAGTTTTCTTGGATCAACTCCTTATGTTAAAAGGAGAAAGAAAAATGAGTTTTAAAAAAGTTTATTCCTTTTAAAACTATATGGCATGCAGCAGTTATGGAAACGGTTATAGAAGAATGGGGAAATTTTCTCTTTTATATTTTAAAAATCCTCTAATCTCTATGGGAAACTAAAAATAGGGAGGGGAAATCATCATATGTTATGTTAGAAAGCTTCATGAACCCATAAGTTTAATTTTAATATAAGAATAGAATAAAGCATCAAGAAATGATTTAAGATAAAGAAGAAAGGAATTTTCAGTGGAGACCTCTGATTGTAAAAGGAGAATGAAGCCTTCTCTGATGAAGAAAAAGTGTTTATATCTGTGAGAAAAAAATATCGTGAGAGTCCCACTATAAGCTGGGCAAAGAGGTCAATTGAATTTACATATGACTATTTATAAAAATAAATTCCCTAAAAGAGAATCTAATGTACAGTTTTTCTATAGGAGGCAGAGATACTATAATTGCACTAGCAAAGTAAAATAAGGAATGAGTATGGACTTGGGAGCTCTCCTGCTATCATCTGTGTTATCTTACAGTTAGTGTGTCACCTGCCAAAGAGCATTCTTCCAGATGATACCTAAGCAAAATCAAAGTGAATAATATAGTATCATTTATAACGGTAAAACCAGATATGAGTCAAAGCAGATCATAACCTGTTTTATTAATGAATGTAGACAAAGGCAGAATGCTGTACAAGCAGTTGCATAAGTTAGTTCTTCTGGTTAGACCTTCTTTTATGTAAAAGATAACTCATTTGGTTCCTTTCCACATCATTATATGATATTTTTAATTTTATATGTCATTCACAAAATATGTCAACTAGTCTAATCTTGTACACTTTTGATTATTAAGAATGTTTCTATTGGAATCTGATCCCATTGAATGATAGGATTTTTTCCTTCATCTTGAAAGTTACTTCTCTTCCGCTTACTTCATCTAGTCTTCACTATTTTTGTTCCTACTGGTGACCCATAGTCTTTAATATTATCCTCTGCAGACAAGAGAGAAAAAAAAAGAAAAAAAAAGAAAAAAAGGATATTCCAATTCTGTTTTATTTATTAAAAGAATGTATTAATACATAACCTAATTCCTAGCTATTCTATGCTCTTTTTCTGTAAAATCAGTATGCATGACCATTTTTTTCTTCTGCTATTTACATTTCCTGTGATTTTCTGAATTTTCTGAGCAATAGGTTCATAAATATTCCCTATAAATTCTCTGACAATATAACTGAGTATTTGTTCAAGGATCAGATATGTAAAAAAGTGGCAAAGGAAATATTTCAGGAAGAAGAGTGATGGAGAGGATATGGTTACATACATACCAAACAATAAAATGATTTCAACTAAAGATGTAGTTCTACAACAAGAATATCTAGTGCAAATAATTGGCCCCATGTTAAAAAATTGAGGTTTGATTCTTCCTCACCCTCTGTTTTAGAAAGGTATATATTTTGCATAAAAGTAGTACAAATATTAGATTGAGATTGCAGTGCAGTATTTATATGCACTGAAGACAAGTACAGAGAATTTAAATGAAGATTAATGGTGATGAGGACAACTGATACCACATAATACCATAGACTCCACACTAATACATTCTGATATAAAATATATGGATCCCACAATTCTATCACTTTACATACACACTCATTTCAACACCTGCATCAAAATCCAAGGCCTTGATATTGGTATAAGAAAAAATGTTATTGCTTCGCTTGAGTAAGTTCTACCTCTTGGTGTGAGTAAACCAGCTTTCAAAACAGAGAACGAGAATTTTGTGCTAGGTTGTGTGAACAAAAAAAAGTAGGTGGGATTCACATTAAAAAAAAAAGCTAGCTATGTGTGTTCATTTTAAGTAAACACTTAAAACTTCTCTTTAAATCTTTATCTCTTCTGAAAACAAATTTGATGGCTAAAATGTAAAGTTTATGCAACTCCAAAGACATTCCTTTCACAGGCAGTTCAGTAAATGTTTGGAAGATGAAGAGCAGTTTGTGGGTCATTCTCATGGCATCAGGATATAAATTTTCTGAGTAGAGTAACAACCTTGCCTTAATCATTAACTGAGTAGAAGGACTGGCAGCAATAAATCCAAGTTGTTCAGTATTTCTACTATGCAAGACATATCAAAATTCAACATAGAAATAATCTGTGTTGCAGAGAAAAAGAGGAACTTCAGATAAACTTTAAAGATTAACTTGAGATACATATAGCCAAAATGTCTTCAGAATGAATTGCTTGATGTGGTTGGAACGCTGACAGTCTAACCACTATGGAGGCTTTTCTGTGTCTTGTCTGACATGACTGGTTTGGCTCAGAATATGTCAACCAGGTACAAAGCTGTTGCTTGCTAATAACATAAAATAATCTGTTGGACTAAAAGCTTAATACAAAGCAATTTGTATTATGAGGACAAAAACTTATTCCTAAAAATAGGAAGCAATCGCTTTAACTCCCTCACAAAAAGAATGAAACTTTATTCGTTATTACTGAAGAGATAGAATAAATCTGAAAGTGAAATATTTCTGCTACAAAATTTAGTAACTTTAAACAGAGTCTACATAATAAAGTAGATACCACATAAAAAGGTGACAGAACCAGAAATTGAAACTTATGGAGAGTGAGTAAAAATAATTAAAAGCAAAGAGAGCATAGAGAGAGCTATGCTCTAAAGATTTCTGCAGCTAAAAGGGTTTTCTATGCTGACTGTAGCTATTACTATACCTTGCAAAATTTTATACAGCAGATTCTCCTCAGTATTTCAAGAAAATATGATTCCGTGTAATACCAATTTATCAGTGCTGGGAAAAAAATCTGAAAGGAAATACATCAATACATGCAAATATTTCTGGGTTTCTGTTGATTTATGGTTCAGTTTCATATAACCTTTAAAATTATCTTTGCTGGTGAATATAAAAAGAAGAGAAGGCTAAAGGAGATCTCACTGCTGCCTGAAAGCAGTTACTATGCGGGTGTAGATTAAACAGAGCCAGAGTCTTCTCAGGGGCTTCACGGTGGAAGCACAAGAGGCAGCAGGCTCTTGAACAGGCAGCTGGAACATGGAAAATTTGGACTCAATGTATGGAAATTTTACCGTGAGAGTGGTCAAAGGCTGTAACTAGTTTTCCAGAAAGTCTGTGAAATCTCCATCCTTGGAGACTGCATCAAAACTGAACTGCATACAGCCCTGAGCAATTCGCTCTAACTGGCCCAGCTGTGAGCCAGAATTTGGACTAGGTAGCCCCAGGGCTTCCTCCAACCTGAATAAGTCTATAATTTTGTGGATATAACATATATACATCACTGGGGCCAGAAATATTATGTTCCACATATTAGTTTATAACATGTAAGTTTATACTTTCACAAGTTGCACATGAAAACAGAACTGAATAAGTATAAGAATAAATTAAATAAACACATATTAATGATATCCTGCTTATGAAAGGCTTGATTTTGTATCAAATTATATTCTTTTTGGAAATCTTTTTTTTCCATCATTTGGTGTGTGAGTAACAGCATCTCATACAAATTTTCTGAAAAGAAATAATCCATTGAAGAAAACCATATATTGAAAAAAAAGTAGGTAAAATAATATGGAGGTGGATTTATTTGCATAAAACTTCTCATCCCATTCCTAGCATTAGGAATAAACTTTAACAAAATAGTTGTATTTAAGAAACTTTGAAAAGGGGTTTAAAAACAAACAAACAAAAAATATGTAATACAGAAAAAGTTTATTTGCTTTTTAATGGATGTTTTTTAGAATTGTATTTGGTTTGTGTTGTGTTTTGTTTTGTCTTGTTTTGAAAGTGTCTGTACAGGGGTGTGTGTGTGTTCATGTTTGTGTTCATTCATGGGGTAAAAAAGAGACCAAGAGACACAAGTCAGAACATTCATAGATACTTCACTTCTTAATTGAAAGTGAATAAAGGATTGTCACTTAACTTGGGCAGGTTAATGTGAAAATAATAAAGAAAAGATGGCAAAGTTCAATAAAATCTGACTGAGGAGATACAGTACTGAGGTATTTAGGGACCTATTTTCCTATCATCCCTTAGACTTCAAAGCCATGAAAGAAATAGAATAGAAATTTTCTGAAGTCCTTGAGAGGTCAAAGGTTCCCAGTACAATTTTTTCTAAAATGGCATTAAAATTGCTGGAAAAAAACTCAGTGTATCGTGTTCCATCATGAGGTGAGAATGGCAAGTGGGCATCAGACAAACCTGAAACCAATAAAATGAGCGAGTATGTATTTGTAGAATGTAGAAATGTACATATTTATCATTGCATTTGGATTAGTTCTGCATATTTTCACACAAAGTTCATCAACCTCACGTAGTTGCCATTGTTTATATTGTTGGATCTGATAAGCATCAGATACTATGATTATGTCTAGTAAATTAGACTTCCAGGACTGTTCCTGGAATTATATTGAAATATTGACGTCAACTGGGAAAGAATGACTCATGTTTATATTAATAAATTCACCATCCTGCCATCCATTCCATAAATGTTGTCACACTTCAACTGCAAAAATAACTGGAAAAAAGTATTGACTTTTTCCCATTGAGCTCAAAAAAATCACATACTCTTATAGCATGCTATTTATGCCATTCACATGTCTTTTCTACGCAACACACAACAGGTCGTCATCATATTAAGGACATCTTGTGCTCCATGTTCTCCAAATAGCCTACATGTTCTGTTCTTATGCTATCTGTGATATGCCCTGGGCACATGAAGCTCCTGTTTTTGCCATTTTCATGTATGCCAGACAACATTTGGTATCTTCTCTTTGATAGTTTCTTATCTTCCCTTCTTTTATGCTGGATGGAGTGGCAGAGCACTTCATCATACTTCACTTGCTGCGAAGGCTCTTTTGTCTCTACCAGACAAAAGATATAGGAAAAGGACCACAGCCAGATACCAGACCTCAGGACAACCACACCAGGTGGATTCCCATCTGCCACCACTGGGTATTGGCAGTACTTATTCTGTGCAGAGTTTCTGTATAGATGAGCAATTTTGAATACTCTCTTGAGGAAGCTTGGGCAGCCATCCACTTCCAGAGCAGTACCCACAGGCAATGAGGTGCCATCAGGCTTTGTAGCTGTGCTGTCTGTGGCAGTGAATAAGGAATCAGTGAATAAGGAATCAGTGAATAAGGAGCTTGGAAATGGCAATTAGAACTGTAGTGAGAGTGCAAAAAACATTAACCACCTTGTCAATCCACATACTGTAGTTCATGCAACTGTCCCGACAATGCAGTACCTGGGAGTGGGGAGGTAAGATAGGCTGTTTGTGAGGTTCATCCTGTCATAGGTAGGGATTCACTTTTTTTCATTGTTCCCCAAAGGATTTCTAGCAACACATCATCTATTAGGACTAAATTTCTCTAAGCTTGGAGGTCTTTCTGTAGCACTGCAGAAGACTCAAGGACAGCATATCTTGCTATATTGAAATATAACGGGCTAGTGGTTAATTCAGGGGGAAAAGAGAAAAAAAGGTCTGTGCCCTATGGCAGGAGTGAAAAAGAAACAAACAAATAGATCAGACTGCTCATCTTTCCTTTACTGTCCTCACATATAGAGTCTTTGTAAATCTATGTGACCTCCTGTTCTGCTTATTCTTTATCCCTGCTCAGCTATATTAAGTTCTGAAACACCTTCCCAACCATTCAGACACATCCCATCTTCAACAGTCTTTACCATTCCCTAAAACGAAAAATTACAAAATAAATTCTTACAACTTACAATTTTTATTCATAAAGTCATAGCAAATTGCAGTGCAAGTTAGAAGCAAAGGATTAAAGAAAGGAGGGGAAGGGAAAGGGGAATAGGAGTGTGTTTATTGATAACTTTAAGTCCCACTGCTCAACAAAAACAAGCCAAACACCATACACCAAAAAAGGGTAATGGTTGTGTTGGGAGCAAAGGGAAGCAAATGTCTAGTCTTCTATTGCATTTTCCAACCCGTGTCAAGATGAGTAGCATAGTGCTGACTATTAATGTGTCCTGAGCTATCTCTCCTGAGGGAGCCCGAATGAATCCTAGTTTCTGATCCAGCCCTTGCAAGGGCTACCATGACTTCCTGAAGAAGCTCACTGTACTTATACTTCTTGGGTCACTCTCCCACCTATCAAGAAAGGGCATCAGAACTGACAATTGACCTCTTGCCACTGCTTTTGAGTATGGCTTCACACTCAGAGGACTCTGGAAGAAAGCCTAGGGCTCGTCACCCTTCATGAGCTATATCATGGTGGTTGACAACCCATACCTGTCTTTGCTTACCTCTTCAGGTTAGCCCCTTGTTGTGCCTAAGGCTTCCTCTTCAGCTGTCTCTGTGAAAGAAACGTATCAGACAAAACATGTCAATCCTTGTTAGTGTATGGAGCCACTTAGCACAGTTTACAAGGACAGGGATCATTTCCAAAAACCGTTAGACATGACTAACTTTGGGGGGAGGATGTGAAATTTAACCATATGGATCCAAGATATACTTTACCTCTTTTGCCTTCAGGCTAGATCCTGAACATTCATTTTAGATGTGTAAACACAGATGTAGTCAACATGGAGACACAGCTATATCTCTCTTCTTCTGCTGCCTTAGTGCACTTTAAAGTGTCTCAACTGACCATGTTTTGTTTTTGCACATACCCGGATCTATATCAGAATGATCACTTTCTCACTCACCTTCTGATTAAGCATGATTAGCTTTCTAATATGAGGATGTGTTCCTCAGCAGTCAGTTGCCAGGTGAGAAGGTTATCAGCCTTTATAGAGTTATTTTTGAGGACCATTCTGGACAAGTAATTCAGCATTTAGGGCCTGCTTTAAGGATGATCTCCAGTACAGTTTGACCTGGTCAAATAGGGTTGTCCCAAATATTTCTCAGTCAGGTATCAGTGATCCTTCCCAGTCTCTCGTATTGATGTGGTCACGCCGTTGCAGTTCAGAAAAGTATAGTGCTATAGATGGGCTGGTCTGTGGTAATGTTGGCAGACATAGTCTGCCCTCAGGGCCAAGTTGTTTAATTTCCTAGTATTGAAATAGCTGAAGGGAGATAGGTGGCAGACCAGGTGGTTTAAATTCTTGGAATATTACTCTTCATAGATGTTAGACTGAGATTTTCCCTTTAATCTATCTGGCTATAATTTCAAGCCTCTAGTTTCTGTCATGCCTTATGCCCTGGGATGAAACAGCAACAGTATCCCTATGGATGTGCTGTAGCACCTGTAATCGGATTCCACTATCTATTTTCTTTTTGATTAAACAAATATAAAACTCTTCCTGGAAGGTATTTCTTCTATCCCTAAAATCATTTTTGTATGCTCTTGCACACCCAGTCAAATTTTTCTGACATCTTAATTCCAAAGTGAACTGCAGAAATATATGAGGAATTCAATACAGTTTCATATACAGTGAAGCTAAAATCATTTCTCTATTCCTGCTCAGTACTAACATTTTATATCCTGTGATTCAACCTCATATTTAGCCACAGCATCACAAGTAACTTGCCTTTAAATCCGTTGAGATATGCTACTTTTTAGTATCTAATATCACATTTTATAAGGATAGTCTGAATATCCTTGTCTCTGAATGGTCAACTATTCTTGAGGTTATATTAAAAAAAAAAATGGTTAAATAGACTCATTTTATCAAGCAAACCAAATTGCTCCACATGACTATCCTCTCTTATTTATTGCTTATCATCCTTCAATAATACTATTATTTCATTATAATGTCTATAATGTCATAATGTCTATAATAGTTATAACATCTAAATATTTTTTTCAGCAAGAGTGTTATCCTTACTTTCATATCATTGTTGAGCAACATCAGGCCTTGCAGCAGCACCAGTGTCCATCTACCAGCCTCATAATTTTCAATCATAATTCCCCACTGTGTTTTTGAGAGCAATCTCTTAAACAACTTGCTGTGTAATTACTGATAGTCTCTATTTATCAATTATATATCAGTTGTCTCTCTTTTTGACATGTATCAACCAAGCTTTCAAGAATTAAATGAGATCTGAATGAGAGCAGCTGTTCTAAGATCTGTTGACAAGATTTTAACTCTATCCTATCAAACTATTATCTATCAAAAGAGTTGCATACATCCCCCCCCCCCGCAAAAAAAAATATATATAAGACAATGGTCATTTGCTTGGTCCTTTTTCTTTTTTTTTAACCACTTAATAATAGCACTTCTCCAGGTTTCTGGCATTTTGACCATAGTCCAAAACAGACTCAAAATTCTTTCATGGGTGAGAGAGCTACTAGGACTTTTATTTTTTTTTAAGAAAATTATGTACATGAATTATTTCTGATTCTTTCAATGTTTATCTCCAGTCCATGTCACCTAAATCTTTCCTATTTACCAATGATTTTGATGGTACTATGCACCAAATATTCCCTCTTTCCAATGACAAAATCAATAGAAAAGAAAATCTAATAACACTTAATGCTATTCTCATTTGTTATCTATCTCAATTCACTCTACTTAATATTTCCTTGCTCAAACTTTCTTACCGTCCTCATCTTTTTAAAAATTTCCTTATCATCCCAAGAACTGACAGCTGGGTTTTTGTTGTTTGTTTGTTTGTTTTTTTCCCGATGTCTTTCATTTACTTTACCAAACTATGTACACTTTCTTGGTATCTTTGTCCACTATATTTTTTCAATCTTAAATTACTTTGATTACATTTCTAATGTAATGTATTTAATGTATTTATAATCGCATGAAACTCACAGAACGAATTTTACTTATGATTTTCCCTTGCTTGGGTAAACTCAAATTTTGATAAATCAAGGGCAAGATATAATCAGGACTTTGGTTCACCTCTGACATTCGTTTCTTCAGTTCAAAATTTATAATCTCAACATCCTTCTGCAGCTGGTGTTTGAAACTCAAGCCAATTAAAATACCATTTTTTCTTCCACTCTGTGTGGCAAGTTTCCTTTAGTGTGGTTAGAACAATTTACAAAGTAGGAAAGGCTTCTGTTTATTTGGTCTGCAAGGCCTGACTGGAATGTATTTTGGGAAATTTTTACAATGTCAGAAAAGTGTTCCAAGGAAAAAGAAGTAATGCTAATGGCCAGAAAATAAAAAACAGACAACAGCTGGGTTGAATGCTTAGCATTCTTGCGGATAAATATCCTGATGCTACTCCTTCACCTCCAAAAAGTTATCTAGACCTTGGTCTTCCATCTCTGTTTTCAGGATACTAGACACTATGTTAATGTTTTAGAATAGAAAAGTAGTAGTAACTGTCTGTTGTGTTTTGAGAACTTTCTCGCAAGAAGGAGCTGATTTGGCCAATCTGACAAAATACAAAACTATTTGCACTCTAAGTCCCAGAGGAATTTATAGTCTTCAGAGCAAAGGTCTTCTATTTCTATCTGATTACATAGCCGGCTCCCCAAACAGTTTGCTGGCCTCTGTGACTCTTATATGCAAATTATTCTCTCTCCTACCTTTTCTTTATGGACGGCGGACACACAGCTTGATGTTGAAGCTCCCACCATGCAGCAAGACACGCCTAAGAGGTAGGCACTGCAAAAGTGAGCCCAGGTTCTCCAAGCATATTTACATATTATTATATATTTATGCATTTTACTGTATTTATATGCTTATATACACAAATACGTGTATAACTATTTAGGGGCATCCCTAACTTACCTGTATCATATATAGTCAAGTTTTGATAACTGGTCAATAGGCATAGGTCAGGCATTGTACAATTTTCTTTATCCAACTACAACCCTGTGAGTTTTGGTGGAATATAGTTTGTGTTAGAAACCTGACATTGCCAAATTTTCAAACCTCTAACATTGCTTTGCTTTTGACTTAATTAAAAGTTAAGCCTTCCAAAATATAAAGACTGCATATTAAAACTACATTTTTTTTTTTTACTTTCTGTGCATTACAGACAAATATTTAAAGTAATTTATTTTCCTTGTTTAAGGCAGTGCTCTGCAGTACTCATTTTCTCCTTTCTGTACTCGTTCTCCTAAGCACTGAATCAACTGCATTCAAGTTCCTGCGGTTTTGAGTCAGTAATCACGCTGAAGCAGGTAGCATAGTATTTAATGTAGTTTACTGGAGTTTGAAATTAAAATCAGCTTTTAAAAGTGTAATTTCCATTTTGAGCAAATCATCCTGATAGTAGATCGACCCTTGTGAGAGTGTTTATGACCTTATGACTACTGCTATACAGCTTGCATATACCATCTGAAAAGCAAGCAGTTTTGTTGTTTGCAGATTCTGAGAGCTGCCTCCTACATAACTTTGTGTCCTCAAGAAAAATGTATTTTCTAGAAATGTTTTGTCTAGAATTCCAAATTAAAACCACGTTATATATTTTTTTTTCAACAGATCATAAGAGAGAAACAATTTTCAAAAGCTGACACTGCAGCTCAGCAATACCAAAAAGGAATATAGTTCACTTGTTTACTACATTATTAGACTATGGTTTGAAATAAGACGTGGAAATCATGACCCCCTGTCGTAACGCCTCATCATCTCTATCAGTGTTTTTAGTGATTATAGCTTATTCTAGTGCCAGAAGAAAAGTCATTCTGACTCATTCTGTGCACTGAGAACTTTTAACAACTAGCTGTAAGATATCATATTTTCAGAAGGACAGATGATGAAGGACATGAAAAAACCAAGTTTTTCTAAAACTGAACGAGTTGTATGCTTCCAGTGATTCCCAAATAGAATAATATATCCTTGAAACGTGATTATTTCTTAAGCTGTCAACAGATAAACCAAATATATAAATCTTTTACACTTTTTTTACACTGATATAGATTAAAATGCATAATTATTATTTTGCTTAGGTTTCTGGTCTTGATGAAAATACCAATATATATGCAAATCTTTATGTACCTCAGCATGTTCATTTCCGTAAAATTATGCATATCTACCTGACTGCAGAACCAGTTCGCAGATTTTAGAACTACAAGTACCTCTGGCTCCAGTTGGTCCATCGTTTTCACAGGTAGGATACAAGCTTGTGGGAAATAATCAGGGTAATCTTTTATAAAACAAAATTTCAAATCTGAATGATGGGTGCAATATAATAGGAAATACACCCTATGCCAGATCAGACCATCTAAATATTTTCAGCAAAAAACAGACAACATTTTTAAGTCAAAAATGATGAAATTAAGATAATACTGTACAATCTCCGTAAATCTGAAATTTAAAAGAATAATAGTAAATAGAACAAAACAGTTGATAAGAACAGGTCACACAATAGCTGGAAATCTAAAATTAAATATTTAATTAGAACTCTGAATTTGCTTTCAAGGTAGGTGGCATTGCACAGGCTATATTACAATCTTTTATATTTTTTTTTTCTTTTTTTTTGCGAAAGAGAATACTGTTTATTTTTAACAGGCCACTTTAATATTAATACATGTGTGATAGGTTCAGAACTGAAAATCAGCTAAAGATGGTAAATTTTACATTATTGGGAAAATTACATTTTTTGTATTGTAAAAACATTTATTTTAAACAATTTACCTACATTAATCAAAAAAGTACAGCATATTTAATAATTTTACAAATTCTTCATAAAAAATATATCTCTGTACAAAAAGTTCTTTTGCACCTACTTTATGTCACAGCAGCATGTGGTGAAATGGCAGAATGAAATACTGGGAATGAAAATTAGATTGACTTGATCATAATGCCAGCGTTCTTCCCCAATCACCCCCACCCTCACCCTCCCACCTTTTTTTATGTTTTTTTTTCTTTTGTTTGTTTGTTTTTAATAACAGCTTTTCTTTGTTTACAAAATATTTTACACAGGAAAAAAAATTATTGCAGCTAGCCTGGAGAAAGGCAAGATGTGTGATACAAGCAGCAGTTTTTAACAGCTTTGAAGCACATAACCGTTTTTTTAAAAAAAACTATAGCATGTATTCTTAGCCCATCAAAATGATCTGGTTAACACTGGGGGAAAAGTCTTCTGCATATACCTCAGAAAGCAGATTTCCTGGCTGCCATTACCTGGCCACTGTATGTTTTAAGAGTCTTATTCTGATGAGTACCATATATGAGTGCATGCATACAAAGCCCTCTTGAAAATAACTGCAAGAGAGAGATCCAACCTCAACAAAAGAACCAAACATAACAGAAAAGGAGAGGCATTTGAGAGATGTGGATAGAACTGATAAAACTTTCCTTTCCTTGGGCTCCAGTTTGGAGTTGTTGTTTAAGAAATACTCCAAACAAATGCATTAGGATAATTTGTCAGCATACTCCAATTTTTAATGTTTTTAATTTATAGTACCCTTCCTCCTTCACTGCATTCCTCAGTGACCACAGTGAGACAGGTGAGAAGAAAATACAAGGACAGGATCGCAAAACATCAATAATAAATATTTAGCTAGCATTTTGCACTTACTTTCAATACTTTTTTTTTTTTTTGCCATTTCTACTTCAGAAAGACTTCCAAAGCAGTAATGACAATTTTTGAACACCTGTCAAAACTTTAGTCACACGGGTTCCCTCCCTGGCCCATGTTTCTAAAGAAGCTCTTCATTTACAGGGCAGCTTCTTGTGCACTGGGGAGGATCAGGACAATGACTTTGATCTGACGACTTTGTTCTTTTTTCCAGAAATGTGAAGATCTCTGAGATGTGACAGATAAATGAAGCTACACAAAAAAAGCCTCAAAAAAAAAAAAAAAAGCCCCAAAACTACCAACAAAATGAACAAGGAGCTGACTGGAATGGATTATTTATTAAATTTTCTTCAGAGTTTCTTGCTCATATGAAGAATGTAACAGCTGGAGGCCCTGCATTACTATATTATATTGCTGATATTTTTCCTCTGAAAGGTATAGAGTTGCTAAACTGACCAAGAGGTACCTTAGAAATTTTCATTCTGTTCTACAGCATTAGCTGAAAGAATCTGTTAATGGGCTTACACTTCCTTTTGGTTGGACTTACGTTTTCTTTTGGTTTTGTATGTTACAGCCAGACCTACAAACATAAGGAGTTCAGAAACATTTTTCTTCAATTTTTGATAGTAACTATACATTAAGGCTGTTACAACTAACCTAAAAACAAAACAAAACCAAAGACCTTTGCATTTTTTGAACAAAAACAAAGCAATGTCCTCAGCTTCCAAGTGCAACATGCATGATTAAGACCAAATTTTGCTTTTTTTTTGTAATTTCTTAATCTTAGACAGTTATTTAATTAATCTGCCCAATAACATCCTTTTGTTTTCATTCAATAAAATCTAATTCTAAAACAAATGTTAATGATTTACTCAACCATACATATTTAAAAATGTCAAACTTTTTCTGTCAAACTGTGTAAGTACAAAAGCAGTAAGCAGTGTGTTTAAAAAATCTGAAAAGAAATAGGAAGAGAATATAATTGAATATTTCTCTCTGTTTCAAGTAGAAACTTAATGACAGTTTTTTATAGACAATTTGCACTGGGTTTACATATGCTACTGAAATGTGTTTTAGTTCTATGTAACATCAGAAAATGATGTCGTATTACAGGAAAAATGGAAAAAAAATGCAAAAGGGAAGACTGTATTATGAGCAGAGGCTCACAGGCTTTATGAGCTATCTAAAATAAATTACTATTCACATTTGTACATGGCAAGCAGCAACAGCTGCTAACCCCCCTGCTGTTAAATAGTATGATACTGACAATAGTGAAAGATGACTGATTCCAGAAGAAAACAATATTGGCAATGAAAAATTCTGAGAAATGGGCTCTTTTTTTGGCTGAAAATCTCCAGTGACTTGTATTGATGTTTACAGAGAAATTTAGTCAAAAATTGACAAAAGATATATTGTCCTTTATAGCACAAGATTTCACTTGTGCTAAGCATGGGATTCATAATTTAATTTTCCAAGTAAATATATTGTGGAATGCTTTGCTTGGCAAAGAGTGAGTGAATGTCTATATACAATGGACGGTGTGTATAAACCCTGTATATTTTTACCAATATCTTACTCAGTCATCCATAACACTCTAGTGCAAAAAATTGTGTATTAATATTTTGCAAGATAACAGCTGATTGGGAAATTGGCAAACTGCCCTATGTTTGAGATAAACTGTATGTTTAATTTTAACAAGATTTCAATGGTAAAGCATTTGCGCGTGTATGCAACCTCGAGGAAGGTTGTCTTCTCCTTCAAGAGAGCGTTATTTCTTCAGAGTATTCCTGTTCTTGGGGATAATCTGTGGTGTTGTTATTTGTCACAGTACTCAAAGGATTTATCCAAGTGCCCAGAAGAATGCATTGAAAGGCATCCAGCCACATACAAATATGAAAGTCTGAGGCATTAAATATGACAAATTGGCATGACTTGGCAGTCTTCCTTAAAGTGTGCCTTGCTTTGAAGCAGATGCAGCCAGGCATTTTAATCCAACTTTAAGACGAAAAAAATTTCTCTCTCTGATCCCCAGAAGACTGACACTTTTTTACCAGAAAATTTAGCTGCGTGTAGGCTGACAGAAGATGTTAAAGATTACAGCAGCAAAGCCAAGAGAAGAAGGGAAACTGGTATATGGCACCAAAGGAATTACTGCTTGTCCATCAGAGGTATGGCTATGAATCAGTCATATTGGGCACTGAAGGCTATACCACTGTACAAACTGTGTTCAGAGTTGTATCAAACCTCACAGCCTTTGCCTCTGTGGGTTTTAAGTTTGTGTCATACATGGGATTTTCAAATGAAGCCTGTCCATTACTGTTTTCATGTCCAGCATACCCATTGTACTGTACTTTTGGTCTTGTTCTGAAAAAAAAAAAGGACAGAAATATATCATTAATAAATATTTAAAATACAAATTCTACAAGTATTGTGAATTACTATAGTGTTTTCATCCTATTTACAGCAATTGTGTGACTAAATCCAACAGTGATACAGGGAGACCCATAAAGGATGTCACAGGGACTTAACAGTTGAAAGAAATATTTTTCAGAGTATGAAAAGAAGAAAACAAATTTGTGTTTGACAAAATAATACTACACAGCATAGAGACAATTTTGGCAAAGTATAGGTATGTATTTTCTGTAATAAAATTTGTCTTTATGGCCTGTTGCTACTAAAAATGGTAGTCAAAAGTAAAACAAAGTACTACAGAAGTGCAAACAGAAGTTGGGAACTGCTAACATTTTCATGTTAATGTTGATATTTTATAATATTTTCTTGTGATATTGCCATTTTTAGATCACTGTAGATAATAGTGATAATAGAATCCTTATATAAAATAGAATTTTATTCCACTTACAGATTTTTAAATTTGTATTATGATCTTTCTAAAGAGTTGATTTTAATGTCAAAACTATAACAGTACTTTTATCTAATTTAAATTGACCGCCACCAAGTACATTCTTATTTACTTTCCTGCATATTCCCGGACATTTGAGGCTTACCCACACTAACTTTTATAGTATGACTAGGAAACCAATTAGAACATCTGTACAAATGTTATTAAGATAACATTTGTTAATCAAGATAAATTATTAATATAAAAGACTTGAAAGGTGCAATAACAACATAGGTGACAGTGAGTGGCTCCTGATTTTTCATTTATAGCAGATTTGGTTTTAAATAAGACAAACACTCTCAGTCTTTATTGACTTTGGATATTTTCCAAAAGAGTTAGCAGAGCTGGTTTAGAAATTTCCTGTTATCAGATGTTCGTAATCATAATGTTTATAATAAGTACTGTTGCACCATTATGGTGCAGCAACACATTTTTGGGGCTCTACTAAATCACTGCACAATCAACCATCATAGCTTCAACTCTGGACTGACACAGACTGTGAATATCCAGCCAATCTTGCATTGTTAGAGATGGTAACCTTCAGATAAAGGTCAGCAACTTCTTCAGTGTTTCCTGACAAATCTTCCAAAGCATGTCTCTTACTTCCATAAATATTTCAACAGTTCTGGATGAACAATTCCTCAATTTTGGTTATTAATTTACCATCCTGTAGAACACACCAAAACTTCAAGTATGTTCACATTCTTATGACCATTAGGACATATTAAGCCAATAATTAAATAAAAGCTAAAATACAATCATACAATCTTCCTGATATCTCCACTAAAAATATTATACTATTTTACTATTATACTATATTATACTAATTTAACCTTAAATTCTCAGGACTTGCTACCTATTTATAGAAATATATTGAGAAGTCTCTTTATGTAATTTCATACAACAAGAAAATCAATGAGGAGTGCAAAATGCTTTATATTTTTCATAAAGGCTCAGATGCAGTCTTCATTCCTGCTATAGTCTCTGTCTGCCAGATGAAAGGGACTGAAACAATGTAAAAGAGCTTTAATATACCTAGCTCTAATTAGATGATATTCATCTGACATAGGCACAGCAGAAATATCCATAAAATTGTCCTCTGAGAACACCTTCAAATTTTCTGATATGAAGATACTCTACTGGCAAAACTACTATCACATCTTCCTGAAAACTTAATGTTGTTACTCTGATCCTTAATGTATCTCCAAGAAACTGCCTTCAAAAGCAACATGTTCTCCATCGTTTGTTAGAGATAATATAGCTGACATGCAGTTATTTTAATTGCTGACCAATTTCCCCCTTTGGAGATTTTAAGTTCTCTGCCTTGAGAATACTGACTGTTGTTTAGTTTCACTGCATGTAGTTAATATTTCATTTTCAAATAGTCCCCTACATCAATAATCAGTTTGTTACTTTCTTGAAGATATCTCAAATATGACACTGGTTAACCCTCTTAAAACTGTGGTTTATTGGAAGAAATAATTAGCAAATACAGAGGAAGAAAAATAGTCACTGAAAGTTCAAGCTAATGAGTATTATATCCTTATTCAAGTATCTAATCCATTTAGATTAAGGTAGGCAGAACTGCAATGCTGCTGGTATTTTAAACAGAATGACTAGAACTTTTTTTTTTGTTTCTCTCTTTTTGAAGACCAAATTTAGCTTTTTTAAGTATATATACATATGTATCTTTTCCAAATAGAAAAGAAAATCTTTTACCACTTGTACATCACATAACAAATTTCACAGAACAAACTACAAAAAGAAAGCTTAGGTCACAGTATATTTCTGTTGAATTGGCTAAGAACTTGGCTCCCCTTTCTAAGAGTAAATACAGCAATGTTGTTCTCTTTATGTTCTATCTCTTGGGTTAACCTGAATGCCTTGCCTAAGTGTCCCCCACTGCAGGAGCTATTTGAGCATAAAGATCTGTAGGCATCAGCAAGTCTTCCAGTAACATGTACACGGCTCGTCTTGAACAGTCTTTTTCAACCAAAGACTATGTCATATTTTAAGACATTTTATATGGAATTCACAAGCCCCACTGCAATTTCTTCTTCCCAAAACATCTAATGAGGAGGTCAGTAGACAGACAAGCTAAGAAACTTCATCACAGAATGGTTGAAGTTGGAAGGGACCTCTAGACATCACCTAGTCAGGCCCTCCTGCTTAAGCAGTGACACCTCGAGCACGTGGCACAGGGTCACATCCTCGTGGGTTGTGAAGATCTCCAAAGAAGGAGACTCCACAACCTCTCTCACACATCATAGGCTAGTGATGGACTTCACTGTGATGGTATATATGTGTGTGTGATGGTATGTGTGTTTCTTACAATCAGAAATTCCTCTTGGTATCATGACAGCAGAACAAAGACTTAATAGTGTATTAGTGAAAACTTTCTTTTAAATGCTGCTTTGTAAACTGCAAATAACATATTAAGGTCAGGGAGGATTGTGGTTTAAAAAAAAAAAAAAAAAAGTAAAAAAAAGTAAAACAAAGCTAACTATTCCAAGCCTACAATTACTCATAATGAACAAATTTTCAAAAAGTACAGATGTCAGCTTTGTCAGTTTCTAAGTCAAATTTCAGACAAGATGGTTGGATCTATTCTGACATTATCTACTAACATATGTAAGTTTCACACAGGCTGAAGTGCTGCCAATTCTAGCTTACTCAGCATGTACTTTAAACAGTGTCATTAGGGGCTGTTTCCTCTTGGACTTATGGATTTTCAGCTTGTATAATTAATATTAATATGCACTTTGAAAGAAGCAGCATATATCCGATTTACTAGAGCACTAAAATAAAAGAATAAAACATGTGACCTAAGGTTTCCTATCTGATTCAGCCTAACAAACCAGAAAGGCTTATAGGTCCTTGCTCCTTAACACAGTGATCCCTTTTTCTAATTGCTCACCATTAAAAACTCCTCTATATTGAACTTCTTGGTAGGAGTACTTGAAAATATTTGTCTATTTCAAGAAAAGCTATTCTAGAAGGCTTGAGCGTTGGGTTCCCCAGTTACGTCCACCTATCAAATTAAACCCAAAATCTCATTAAGTTACTGAACAAATAACATTTACAGTACCTGTGTTTGTAGAGGTAAAATGCAAACCCTGATAATATTAGAGCAAAAAATGGTACCAGGATGGCAGCTGCAACAGAACTGCTGTTTGTGCCATAGTAGTGATTTGAAAGGTCTGTGTCTGCACTTAAAGGACCTGAAATGGAAAGAAAGGACAGAAGCAAAATTTCCAGGTTTTCTATCTTACAGTTCTCCCAAGAAGAAAGACAGAAAAGACAGACAGAAAGAAATATTGTCTTGATAAAATCATTCTATTTTAAAATATGAAATTTATAACATGCAGTGTGTAAGTATAAATCTTGGTAATACCATTCAACAGCACATCATTAATAACTATCAAAATGATTTAAAAACGATGCTCAGAAAGTCAAATAATCCTTGTGTCACCCAAGTACCATCATTACGAACATCTCTCAGGTGTCACTAATTTAAGAAAAGTAAACCATATGCCTTATACAAAGGATGAGTAATACTGCGTAAAAAAGTATTCTAGAACACTTTTTGCCTAAATATGCAGCACAGAAACAATAGACAATGACAGAATACATCAAACATGAAAAAGGAAGGGAGAACTGAGGCAACAATAATGAGATACATAGGTTCTGCCAGGCTCAATAGCAAACCCAAGACTCTGCATTTGTGTCCAGGCTGCTTTACAATCCCTTTCTAAGGGTGAGGCATGAACACACTTTATAGTCTGCCTTTGGTAGCTGCACTGCACTGTAATAAAACTCAGATAAACAGAATGCAAAGGCTGTCTGTGATATGATATAGCCAGGTCTCAGCTGTACACAAGCAGGTAACCAGCACCATAAAGCAACCTGTGGAAACCACTTCGCCATCTGCTTAAATAGAGACTGGTTAGACTGGCTAAACAGGTGTCCACTTGACAATTCAAACCGTGAAGGAAGAAAACTAATTTTACAGCAGAAACAGCGCAATCAAGTACATTTTATTTTTGAGAGCCAACTCCAGGTTGCCCGTTCCGACACACAGCTTCTAAGAATAGTAAACTTAAGTTATATTTCCTATCCAGGAAGATAAAAATGGTGTAAGTATGGGCCTGGGACAGAGATTTGTACCAGCAATTTTGGGGTATTTGTGATGATGCTAGTAGGATGTAATAGGAGAGAATGGTGATTACTGCTCAGAAATAGCAAAGCACCAGCACACACTGTCCCAAACACCCTCTTTCCCTCAATGGTGCCAGCAGCATCAATCAGTCTTTTTAATTAGAGTCTGGCACAGACTGATTATGTAACAGAGACAGCTATTGTGCTGCTTTCAGCAGTCTAATAAACTAAGACACAAATCTAAGAAAGAAACAAACAACATTCCTATGATTTCTTGTAGTTAAGTTCAGTGGGAAAAAAGGAACCAGATAAGATTTTGTTCTACGTTTCATTTGCTAATATTCTAATTCTTTTTTCTCCGAAGTGATTCGGAGAGGAAGGATTACACCCTAAAATAGTAAAATTTTAAATTCACATTTTGTCTTTTGTGAAGTTCAATTATTTTAAGAGCACACCAATTCCAAAACAAAAATGTATTTCACACCCAAGAATCTGTATGTGATGTATTCGTCACTTGCACATAAATAAATTAGTCACATTTCTTATTTCCTGTCAATTCTTGTTAGCTCAATCTAAAAACGCTAAAAAATAGCTTGAAGAGAAAATGGAAACAGAAGCAGGCCACTGTATCTTCTCACAGATATTTATACAGAACACAAATTATTTAGTAAAGTAACTTTATCTTTTCATAAAGGTACAATACAATTACAAATAATAGTATAAACTGAGATGAACAAGACCAATATTTCAAATAAAATCTAGGGGTTAGGTATGAGTGTAAAGCAATTACAGCAGCACAACAGCCAAGGGCAGAGTTTCAACCTTTAGAAAAAAAGGTTTTAAAGAGAAACAAAACAAAACAAAACAAAAAGCACAACACGTCAAGTAGATTCAGAGACGGATCTTTTGGCAGACCAATAACAGAGATCTCTTTGCCCTGTAGATTCTTCTCTAAGGTTGATCATTACCTCAGCTGAATATTCACTAAGGAAAAGATTTAAAAAATAAAACAGACTCTCCTTGAATTTGAGGGCTGTGCTTTCTCTGTGCATCGTCTAAAAGTGATAGCATCTGCATATGTAGCAAGTCTGCTGTTGAAATGTCAAAAATGAAGACAAGAAGCCCTCAACCTAAAAATGCAGGTTTAACAAAGACACTTCAACCTCTGTTACTAGGCTTGGGAATGCACAAACTGAGCTCACACTTGAACTCTCCAGGTGATACGGATGTTTTCTACTAAAAGAGAGATGATTCTGCTTGTGTTATATTTACCACAATATGATACTTGTTTTACTGCTAAAACTGGTGAATCTAAATTTTGACTAGGTAGCTGAAGAAAAGGTATATCTTTTTCCTTGCTTAAGATAAACAAGCAAACACATGAAAAACTCAAATGCACAAATCAACCCCCCACTGATTTAATAGAATATATTTTGATATTTATTTCTATAGTGGGACGCTAATGTCAAGGAGAAAAGGCAACTCAGGTTTTACGGTGATAAGGTTTACATAAAAGTACAGATAATCTGTCCCACATAAGAATTTACTTTGAAGATTAAAATAGTATTGGGTGTCAGTGATTGGTAGTTCTTATGCTGAAAGTCTAAAGAGTAAGAACTCTTCTCTTGTGATTAAGCCTACAGACCACTTAGAGCAGCGGTCTGCAGGCAAACTCAGATTCTGGAACAGATAAATATCATTCATAGAGTAACTGCTCTCACAGTTAATAGAGCAAAGAAATAGAAAGGACATTTAGCAAATTTTAAAGGACATTTGGTACCAATGTAGGTACTTTTTGCATTATCTGCTTTTTGCAAAAGGTATTCATAAAATGTAGACACTCTCCGGTACATTGTCCAGGCTGCTTCTTCCTGCTATCCCAGTGTTTTGCTGATATATGTATTGTGTTCAGATCACAATTCAATAAAGGCAGGATCAAGACATGATGTCATCAACCGTTGGTATTTGTTGAAGCAGTTTTATGAGTAAAATAATTAGTTTTTCATCAGCAGCTAGAGCCCTGTAGTCCACAACTCTCAGTCATTCATTACATATTTTTGACAGCTGAGGAGAATTCTATCTAAATCTCTACGCATTCCTAAAAGAACTCTTCAGCATAAACAGGCAAACACTCTACAAATTTCACTATTAAAATCAGTGTTGGTTCTGTCCTTATGATTCTGATTGCAGTTCATACAGTTGAGCAGAAAATGGCTTGGGTTTATGAGACATGCCTATTACTTTCAAAACAATAGTCACAGACTTCTCTTTGAGCATCTTGTATTCATCTTATTAGGTTGTCATACTATAAAATGTGAGACAGTAACAGGGCAGAGCTCAATTTGTGTGTGAACTGTATATTTCAAACACGCTTATTTCACTGATATATTGTACTTGTAATGGCATGAAATATTCATGCATATTCCATCTAGAAAGCTGAAGGAGTCATTTGTTGATTTCACTATTAGAAGACAAAAAAAATTAAAAGAGAGTTACATATTGCATTTTCATAAATGCATTTTACCTTGTCTTTGGAGCATAAATTTTCCAAAGTCTTTTCCATGTATATCACCTTGATAGGTAAAAACACCTCTTTCAAGCCCTGATGATACCTAAATATGTGGAAGCAAACATAGAAAAAAAATTCTGGAACAGATAAATATCAAAATGTAGCCTTTTATTTGTAATCTGACTGAAAATAGGTATTATAAATCCATATCTTTTTTTTTTCCAGTTTTATCTTTTAAAACATAAGTAACTCTTTATACCTAGAGAATCATTTTAACAATACCTCAAAGTAACACCTGGAAAAAGTTAAAATCATCTTACGTATTTTGCTGGTTCTTAAAATGTGTCAGATGACACACATAATTGAATTAGCATATTCATTTAGAGGCCCACTGTATTGTCAGTCCTTTAAATATTTTCCATGGAAAGCATCACAAACCAAAAAGGAATAGTGCAAGGAATGAAATAATTCCCTTTTTCTTTAAGATGAAATAAAAAGTTAGAATAATCATTTGATAAATACTGAACAAATAAAAAAATCACATTAATGCAAAAAAAAAAAAGTTAAATCAATATTCTATTGTCTTTATATTTTCTTTTATATTGAAAAAGATAAATGTATGAGATTTACTGAAAATGTTAATTCTATATTATTTCTTAACACAGGAAAATTATCGTATCAAATACAGTATCCCTTATCCTCACTCTAAAAAGACTATTCTTTTAAATTTAGTATTTTATTTCAGTAAACTATTGATCAAAAGAGGAAAATATTTCTAAACGAAAATCCCCACTCGTGTCTAACAAAGCAAGTCAAAAACATGGGAAAAAAACCTGAACCACTTAATTTTCTACTTAAGTAAGGAAATTAAAAATTCAAATGTAACAATGGAATATAGAGGAACATATATGCATTTTGAAAATAAAAACACTGTGATCTCTACACTGATAATCAAGACTGCTACTTTCCACATCTACAATATAAAATGTTGGTTGTATAGATATAATCACAGTTTTCTTTAAGCTTTAAACTCAGGAGGCTTTATGGATAGAAGTGTGATTACTTACATAGCCATCTAGTGCCCACTTGTCATTTTCAAACTTGCTTAAAAAAATGTCACTAGGTCCTTTAATCTGAAAAACTTTCAAGAGTAAATGGGCTTCTTCTTTCTTGTAAACACCTATTAATAAAAGGGGAGTAACATATAAATTTAAACATTTTTTTGAAACAGATTTTCTAACACTCTTTCAGAGCCCAAGCATATTTATTTTGAATTATTATCAAAATATATTGTGGAAAATACTCTGCACTAAAAGAATGTTATAACCTGGATAAAGCAGTATTTTATAATCCTATAAAACATGATTTTATTTTACTCCTCTTTTCATAGAATCATAGAACGCCCAAGGTTGGAAGGGACCTCTAGGGGTCATCTAGTCCAACCCCCCTGCACACGCAGGGCCACTTAGAGCAAGTGGCACAGGACTGCATCCAAGCGGGTCTCGAAGATCTCCAGAGAAGGAGACTCCACAGCCTCTCTGGGCAGCCTGTTCCAGTGCTCTGTCACCCTCACCATCAAGAAATTCTTCCTTAAGTTCCCGTGGAACTTTTGATGCTTCAATTTGTGGCCATTTCCTCTGGTTCTGTCAGTGACCACCAGTGAAAAGAGGCCAGCCCCATCCTCCTCATTGCCTCCCTTGAGGCACTTATAGACACAGATGAGGTCCCCTCTCAGCCTTCTCTTCTCCAGGCTGAACAAGCCCAGCTCCCTCAGCCTCTCCTCATAGGGCAGATGTTCCAGGCCCCTGATCATCCTCATGGCCCTGCGCTGGACTCTCTCCAGCAGCTCCACATCCCTCTTGTACTGTGGGGCCCAGAACTGGACACAGTACTCCAGATGTGGCCTCATCAGGGCTGAGTAGAGGGGTAAGATCACCTCCCTCGACCTGCTGGAGATGCTCCTCTTAATGCACCCCAGGATGCCATTGGCCTTCTTGACCACGAGGGCACACTGCTGCCTCATGGTCAACCTGTTGTCCACCATGACGCCCAGGTCCTTCTCAGCAGAGCTGAGCCCACATTTCTTTAATTTTAGATGAAAATAGGTAAAATACTAGTCTGTTCATGCACTATGTCAGTAACTGAATAAAAATAGAATTCCTTGCCTGCTACAATAAGTTTGCCAATTTGAATTGCATAAATATGGATTTTATTCATAACAGTATATTGCTACGGTAAATATCAAATGGTACTGTGGAAGAAAGTTTGCTATTCAGCAGATGGCTACTGAAATCTCTCTTTACTCCTGACTTACTTACTCTTCTGCACTTCTAAAGGTTTTGCAAGCTGCTAATGCTCATTTCAAGTGTAAGTGTGATCAGAATGTTAGATCTGAACACCACATTCAGTTTCACAGAAAAGCACATGTTAATCACGATTGAATAATGGAGCCTTTCAACATTACAGTTCTTAAATGCTGTACACACTCTACCTACCAACTGAAAACTACCTATCAGTTCAACATATCAATATTACCCAATACCTTTTGTTTAAAAAATAAACAAACAACCCCCCCACCTCCATATTTATTTGAAATGTAAAGGAAAAAAAAATCAGTAACCGCACATATATGGACTGAATCCATTACATTCAGCAACACTTTTGCAAAAAAACCAAAAAAAGCTGAAAAGTTTCTTAATGAACACATAAAGCTTTGGTTTCATTTTCTATTCAGCAGAAAATGCAATAAAAGAGAACAGGCAAAAAAAGAAAATGAGAGCTTTTTTAGCATCTATTACTGAACCTACCTGATAGTTTGATTTGTATGTTGGATACTTCAATGAATGTGGCATTCACTTTGCTGCTTGTAGTATTGAACCAATCAACAGTTAGAGTAGCAGGCTGTCTTTTTCCTAAATATTCATAAAACCCCTTCCACAGTGAATTTATAAAAAACACATCTGAAGGAACTAAACAAAAGTGAGCAAAAAATAGAGCAGTAAATAAAGCAGTAAATAACACCACAGTAACAATCTCATATCTATGCTCTTCAGTTTCACTGTTGCACTTTCAATCTACGGTTTTTAAGTACATTTAGCAGTAAAAAAAATTACAACAGTAAAGGAAATATATTTAACAAACTTCCCACACAATTTCCTATATTGCACTTGTCCATTATGACATAAACCACAACATCACATTGCATGTATGTTTCAGCAATTGTTCCAAACAGTACAAGAAATGTTGGACTCTTATTACAAAAGCTTTAGAATGTGATGAAAAAAGGAAAAGAATATTCTAAAATTGGGTTTCCTTGATGGAGTGTTTGGTAGTCCCCCTTGTTTAATAAATCTGTTAAAGCAGCACTGTGTGTGATATACAATCACTATTGTTGGATTCCAAATGGAATTTAGCATAAGATCAATCTGTTTTTGTACTCTATGTCTATTTTTTTAAACAATACTATCTATTTTTTTAAGCAATACTATTACACCTGTGAATGGTGGAGGTGTTTGAGCAAGGTATATTTTAGTTTTAAAATAAGCTTCTCTTTCTCTGAAATAGCCATTTCCTTTTAAATACTATGAAGCAAAATCTATAAAATAAAACATGAGTTATTTGTGGTGTATTTGATTCATTTTCTGGATGTTGCTGGGATTTTTCCTCTTTTCAGAAAAAAAATAATCACTTTATGTTAGATACATTTATTGACTCCTAACTATCGCTATATCTCACATGAGGGACCCAAGAGGAACAAACCCTCCTCTTACATGTCTATATACCCAGTGGTTCCTGCCAGCTTCTGACAAGTGAAAATAGACATCTTTCCATGTAGCACATGACAGATTTTGATTTTGATTAATGAATGTCTTTAGTCAATACTAATCTCAGTTGACACGTCAGTCTTTCAGATCTCTAGTATTAAGTTTAGGTTCGCTGATGTAAAGTCTCTGCCATGCACTGAGTTTTGCTTTGGAAAGAAAGGACTTGTAATTCTGTGGAGCTGTGAGCATGTCTGTAGTTCTCAAAGTCATACATTAGGTCCGCAAACATTTGGATGGCAGTGCAGGACGCATATCTGAGGTAGTAGAGTTAGTTAATGTACTAATGAAATTTTCAAATCATGTAAAATTGAGCTTGAACATTTGCTTTTGTTTTTTGGTATTTGCCTTTGCTTTTCATAAAAAGATTAGTACTACTGACCTAGGCCTGTTAGGTTTATTGCCGATTGATACTAAATAAGATTTTTATCAAGAATTGGACACCATACTTCTATTATCACTTTCAGTGTCTTTAACTTTTAGCTTATCTAATGCTTTGACCACCAATTATAATTTATTACTGTAGGCAGAATACCATCACTGGCTTAGTAGTTACAGAATTTACATCTACTGCATATGGCCAGATCACTAGAAGAAACGAGTTTTTCTACTGCCCAGTCACAATTTTGGAGAAGGTTAAGTGCTGCTGTCCCGTGGAGGGTGCTGATGAAACACTGAATAGCTCTGATCCAAATCCTCACAGCTTTTAAGATGTGTGTTTTTAGCAGACACTACAGACAAATGCAGGAGGAGAAAAGTGAATCGGTTATTATTACACGAGCGGTGCACTACTTGCTCACTCTATCCAGAATGTTAGAAATGGGAAATTCAGGGCTATTACTTAAAACGGCTTCCTAACTATTACATGAAAGACTATACAAAACAATGAGAACCACTGGAATCAAAGACAGAATTGTAATTCTTAAAGTTTATGTATATCATGAATATCCATTATTTGCAATTTTTACACTACTGAAATTTACAGTTTATTTAAAAATATATATAATTATAATTGCTTATATAAACATTAACTGTGGCAAGAACTATTCATTTAATAAACAATAAAGAATATCATTTGAATTCAGATATTCAAACATAGGAAGTCATAACATTATTCTGTTACACACACTCTAGTTCAGAAATGTTAGCTTTATGACATTTAAAATATACATATCAGCAGTGTTCTACGAAAAGCCCAAAAAACGAATAAAGAAAATACTCTGATATAATTTCTTTACTTAACATAATTCACAAGTTTAAAAACGGTAACGATAATGTAGATATGTTTTTAAAACTTTTCCTTAACCTTAAAACTTTTCCTTTTAATTACTGCAATTTATTAGTTTCACTTCTCTGCTTACCATCATAGGCAAATAAAGTCACAATATTTCATTTTTACAACAGATACCTTTCAAATAGCCCTATTAAAACTAGCCATAAAAGACATCATATGGTGTGAATTGATATCAATACTCTCATAGTGCATGCATTTGAATACTTGGTCAATATTTTAATTTGGCACAGAAACTTTAAAAACCATGTGGTAACAGACTACCTTAGCCGTGCAGTAAGAATAAGACTCCACTAAGTTAGACTGTATATTAATTATGATGAATGCACATTATATTTTGTATTTTTATGTGTCTGTAAAAAAGTGATGCACTTAAAAAAATCACATTTATAACATCATCTGACTGACAATCTTATTAACAGTCTCGTCCAGCAGGTTAATTTTGAACAGACATGTCTTTTTATCACATGTACTCTACACAGCCTTACTGTGAACTGCCGTTAGTGTTAAGTATTCGTCTTATTTTTCCTGAAGTCTGCAAAAATTTAGGATTTTGAGTTGCAAGTTCATTTATGTGGTGAAAACTGTAGTTAAGTATGTCAGTTAAAAATAAATAGGCCTTTGAAAGTGATTGAATCTAAACAATTTACACAAAGGAGTTCTCAAATGTATTTATTCTTTTATCACTAGCAGAATGAAAAGACATTAGTCTTAATATGCTCCTGAAGGGGCATATGAATATGGCAACAAGATTTGCCTAGTATGGTGGTCAAATCTCATCTGAGAGCACCTTGAGAACTGCTTGGAAAGAAGGCCAGCCAAAGTGTTAATACTGACTTTTCTGTGTGATAGCTTACACTGATTATAAGGCTCTCCATTATAGCAATATCTCTGATATAAAACTACTTCAGATCTGCTTGTCTGCATATGCTTTAGTCTTTTGGCTTTGTATTTTTTTTGGTGCAATTTACAAAATTGATATTGTAGAAATTACTATAGACAGATGGTCTTTGGGAAAGCATTTCAGAGAACAGGTTTTACATGGTACTTGTCAAATGAATACTCTGAACATTTCTATTTCTTGAAATGAGTAATGAAATATTATAAGTAAAATATTAAAAATAGTTTTATCATCCATAACAAACTTGGATGTAAATCATTTTAATTTATTTAGTTCTAAAACTCTTCTTGTATACAAACCTGGAGTTTTAGTTATTGTTTCATTAACTTCTCTCACTCCTTTACCTACAAGTAAAAAGACAAATTATCATTTTCATGAACATTTTTTTTAATAGAACGCTAAAACAGTGCCTGATTGATGCAATTATCCCTTATTTAATAGAGGTATATTTAAAACAGAAATAACTGAAGTCTTGAATACATTTTCTGACCTAAACAGTTAAACAAAAAAAAAATCAGAAAATTATTTCGGAAAATGATATTTTTACTTAGGCCTAAAAATGTTTATATCAGTCCCAGTGCTATAAAAGAGAGCCTTATAGAGGGGACAAATACTAGGTCTAATTATGTATAATGCTATATTAAGTATAACAAAACTTAATAACGATTGATAAATTTATGACACAAACCAGCAAATACCAAAGAGCTGAATTCTGATGACATATACTTCTGGCATGGTAGGCAGAGTAATGTCCATTAATCCCAGCTCAAGTTTGGTCATGTATTGATATCTATTTTAAATATACTCATGCCAGATAGTCAGATGCTCACTTTTTTTTTTTTTTATGAGCAGAAATTGATTGATTACACTGATCAAGTGTTAAAAAGGCACAAAAAGTGTGAGCACAATAAGAATTCTATATGAAAAATGTCAGCCAATGGAAAAAACAAATTCTTGTTTGATTGTATGAGAATAGTAGCAAACTTTTTCTGCATTTTATCTTAAAAAAATGACCAAAAACACATAGAAGATAATTTATCTCAATTCATTAATTATCTATTACCAATGAAAAATCACCATTTGGGGAACTAGCCTAAGAAGATAAAGCTCTATTCATAGGTAATACTTCTTGCCAATATTAAAATAAAGTAGCCTACCCATTATTCTTAGAAAAAATGAAAAACTGTTCACGTCTCAAATGGATTTTCAGTACTTTCACATATTAAAATTAAACATTATTGTTGCAAGTGTCTTACCCACAATGTCTGACCGTTTTCCCTTTACTTATATTTCAAACATGAACTTCTAAAATTTTCTGGATAAGGAAACTTATAGCCATATTTACACACATGTAAGTGCTGACTTAGGGTCCCTAACTATATTCTCAGAGTAGCTCTAACAAAATTACAAAAATTTACAAGAGTGTAGAGGAAAGTGCAAGACTTATTTTAATTTTTTGAGTTTTTTGTTGGTATTTATTTTAAAAGAAATTTCTCTCAGACAAAAAGCAATCAATGTGCCAAGCATGCTTGAATGAATCTAAAAATCTGCTTCTCCAAAAATAATCTATTGTTCTTGACAATAGAAAATCGTATATTAAACATTAAGCACACTGAGCACCTTGAAAAGCTCTTTGAAACTGTGCCAGAAAGATAAGGAAAATGTAGTTAAAATTCTATATTCTACATATTTTCGAGTATTTAGTTCATATCTTACATACTTTATATTATTTAGGTTTTCTCTGGTGGTGTTATGGATTAAGATATGGATGTGTACTTGAAGATTTATTCATACATACTCCCATGTTTTTCTCAGTTCCAGGTACCAGGTTCACTTTCAAAATGTAAAACTGATGTGTCATATGCATTTTTAAACAGTAATTGGGCAAATTCAATCATATTATATAAAATAAAAATGTAAGGGTAAATGATAATCCAAGTAAGTAGGGCACAACATAACACATGAGCAATGACTTACTTTTACAAACAGGTGATTTTCCTGTCCATTTCATATCTGGTTTACAAGTCCGATGCTCTGATCCACCAGCAAGAAAAAATCCTGGCTGACAGGTATACACCAAAGTATACCCTAGAGTAGGAAGATCAATTGCTTTCACATCAACATGTGCCGGAGTTTCTGGCTGCCTGCAAGCATGAGCTGCAAACATTTTTTTTTAGCGTTAGAAATAATGATGACAGTTTTCCACATCGATTAGTGCATGTAATTTAAAATAAATGCATACCAAAACATCCCTTTTCATTAGGCAAACTTCATATGCCTTTTAGAAATGACGAATAGCTTGCATTTATAAAAGCAATTATAATGAGAAAATGGAAATGATATGGTAATGTATTTTTTAAGAATACACTAAAATTTAATCATATTAGCAAGGCAAAAAAAGAGTTAAAAAGAAAGGAAGCCAAGACTCATCACCATGAATTATCACACTATTACAGCTTCAATCGTCACTTCCACTCAAAATTTTAAACAACCTTGAAAATTACATAATGATTATACAGCTAAATAAATTCCATTATAAATTTCAAATGAAATAGAGGTTCCACAGGAAGATTTGTCATAGTACATTGATTATAATAGATAATTTTGCTCAATATGCTTCTTGATTTGTGCTCCATGATATTCATTCAAAACAAAACAAATACTAAATAGGATAAGAATATAAGGTCACTCTAATGGATTTCTTTTAACTTAGATCAGTATATTTTAACATCAAGTATATTATTGGATTTTCTCCAACTAATACATAGATATAAATATACTAGTCAATTATATGCAGAATTCAAGTTTCATTCACAAAATGCTAGTCAACAAAATATCCCCATGCATTCTGAATCACACTTTCTGCTATTAATCCAATACGCACACAGAGAAACTAGATTAACTTCAGGCAGTGGGATTGGTGAGGACTGACAGTTTTTTAGCAAAACTGATAGAATTATGATCCTCACAAAAAATAACATAAAAAAATATTTCAAAGTAGATAGTCCTAAATATATCTCCGTTCTTAGAAAAGGAAACAAAGAAATTATGTTGTATACTCTTTTTAATTAAACTTGACTTTTTGTGACATATTAGTTAAAAACTTCCACATGAATCGACTTAAACTCTCAAAATTGCACAGCATAGAAACTATTTGAACATAAAAGCCACACTTACGAATACACTCTGACTGTATGCCACTCCAGGTTAAGTTAGCAAGGCAAGAACGGGTGGTAGATCCCTGAATATGATAACCTTTTCTGCATCTGAAAAAGACTGTGCTCCCAACCTAGGGATCAAAGTAGGACATTAGATGAAATAACTACCACACGCAGCCAGAGATCAATATAGTGATAAGCTACTAGAGAGATTTTTCAAAAATAAAAATGTCTTCTATTAACAGTTCATAGAATTAAACATTTTTTATGACACGAAAAAATTGAGTAGTTGATCTTTCATAATTTTATTTGATAGCTGTAGGTGGAAAATGCTGACACAGCTGCGAGCATGGAAAAGAATGACACCCATACTTTTCAACTCATTAGTTGTCAGAGTGATAGAAACAACCAAATGACAGGTGTATCTGTTTGTTGTAAACTGTTCCACATTCTTCAGTAGGATTTAACTACGACATTTATTTTACACTTTTCATATTGCATTTCTTTATTACAGCTATTTTAACACAACAAGGGAAAAAGAAAAAAACATAAAGAATAACTGCATTCTCAATTGAATTCAATAATGAATAATCTAGGGCACAATTTTTGCATTTCCTTTGTTACTACAAACAACGTAAGTTTTACTTGAGATGTTCAACTTGCAGACTAATGATATGGAAAGCCTTGCTATGGTCAATTGTGATATGACTTTTCTTCTGGTGGGTGAAACACTTCAAAATAAGACATTTTTAGAAGAAAAGGATCAAATAAATAATGCCTCTTTCTTCAGAGTTCTACTGAGAATGAAAAGCATGAATTTTGGATAATAATGTTGCTGTGATGAAGTAATAACTTACATAATATAAGAGAATGAAGATTGTGTGAAAAGTTCTAGTAAAATGTACTTATTGATGGTACTGAAAAAAAGTCCAGACCAGGATACTTGAGAATGTGGAGATGTCCACAGATAAATTGTTTTGTTTTTGGATAAAATAATTTAGCAATAGATATGATCAGGTAAAAATAAAAAATAAAAAAGAGAAAGAGAGAGAAGTACATATTGCAAATATTGTTTGGAATTACTCATTTTATTAACATATCACTTGGAATATTGCAAATAAGCATTTTGCTAGTGAACAGTAATCAATGAATACTAATAAAATACTTCACAGGGACAAAAATCCTTGAGAAGTTATATAATAGAATAGTTATAGATAGTTATATAATGCAAAATTAATGGAGAAATTTAAATGGACATTAATAAATTGGTGTAATAATTGTGCAATACAATAAGAAGTGAGTCAAAGGGCAGTACTTTTAAAAGTGATTACCTAAGTTAAATATACACTTCGTTACCCTAAAAAAAGATTATGGTGACAGATGTTCAACAAATGTAGCTCCAGTTCTACCTGAAATGGCTTGGGAAATCCAATGCTATTTTTAAACGTCAAATTACTGAAACAGTATGGATACTGGTACATGAAACTATTTTGAAACATTTTCATCTCTGTGTCTTTCCAAGGACACACAACATGTCTGTGTCAAAGAGCAGAACAAAATGTGGCTGGTCTTGACTCTGTCATCTTGCTTCTTATAAAATTAGCCACTACAGTATCTTTAAGTAATGATGAGCTGCAAATATTTCCTCAGTGATCCAGAAGGCCACGGAAAAATTAAATGTCTGTGTTGATGATAGTTCTCTTTCTATAGGAAAATAAGTAATAATAACAGTAGTGCACTCTTTGTATAATATTTTTGGGGGAACTTTTTGGAGGTATTTTTAACAGTTACAGTACAGTGAAGCACAACAGCCACAAAATGAACAAGTGCAAGACAGAAGTGACACTGGTAGATAGAAGAAAATCTTTCAAAAATTTAGTCTTTGTATTCAGAAGAACTGGAGCAACACAACTCTGATCTAAACACTAAAGTCAGCTTACGAAGCAGGTTAAACTGAGAAGGAGAAACATTCTGGATCAAGTTTGGCACAGATTAGAATTGTATTTAAAGAGAAAATGGGGACATAAATAGGCTCAAGATGAGACAACAGATGCAGTTATTGCTGGCAAGAAAATCACCTCACAGCTGAGGTGAAAGTGCCTGGGAATCTTGGGAACCTGGGTAGAAGTTCAAGGTGAAGAAAGGAGCTTTCAATCACACCTAAGATGAAGAGCACAATTCTAGAAATAGTATGTCAAAAAGCAGAAGAATTTACAGAAAGTTTTATTTTATTTTATTTTATTTTTTAGCTCTACTGAACTTAATTGCAGTATCATAGGGCACATTAGGTTCAGAGATAGGAATGAGACTCAAGGTGAGCACCTGAATATTTATAACTAAAGAATCTAACCACAAGGGGTTAATCAGTCTAAACAAAGACTAAGGATTGATCACTGTTGTATATATATTTTTTCCTCAGTCATTATGAATGTCATTTAATAAAAATATCTTGTAGGGAATTCAGAAATTATAATATGAACGTTCATCATAGAGTACCTGAATCCAACAGATGGAATAATCTTATCTTTCTTGACTGTTCAACAAAAAGTAAATATTAGCTGCTGATTTAGCAAGCCACTTGAATACTTTTTTGTCAAGGACTACATGGCCTCTGGATCAGACAAGTCTTGGGATGTTAGGTATTTACTGACTATTCATCAATGTATGAAAGAATTATGGTCATAAAACAAAGTAATTACATCATGTCATATCACATTGTGTAATCAATTTATAAATAGTCCTCTGTATTGAACTCTTCTAAAAAAATGAATACATGATGTATTACAAGGTTAGAAACTTGTTCTTTAACCTCTATGTTAAAAAAACAACTCAGAATGAAGCCTGACTTTTTATTAAAAAGAAGTGGAAATTTACTAAGGTTTACAATAGGTTTTTTTTGGCCTACAGGTAATTTAATGTATTTGTAATGATTAAATACATCTTCATTTTAGAAAGCTGAAAAATAAATGAAAGAATTACCTCATAACCTCTGGAACTGTTTTGTATTCCAAAATGTGGAGTACCAGGATCTGTACATGTATTGTGAGCTGGATCTAACATAAAATGTGAAACATAAAATATATTATTGTATGGAAAAAATAATCTAAAAATGTTTTCAAAGATTAAGTCATTTCATCAATGTCTAGTTTCTACAAGACCTGCATTATTGATGGAATGTAAATATTGCTATACAATACTACTCCAGATTAAATTTCGAAGATAAATTATAGCACTTTGTTTCAGTACACTGATATTATTTAAATGCCATTTTTTCAGATATCTCTGGTATTGTAGACTTTATAATTAGGTTTGTATTCATTATTTCTAAGCTTATTCCTTGAAAGCTTTTTTGAAAACATAACATATCCATCTTTCTGAAGTATTCACAGTGTGGATGGAACATACAGAGCCAAACTGGGCAAACATTTGTGTCCATAGGAGTTACAGTCCAGTATTTCTAATAATCTGATTATGTTACATACTAAAAGCCTACCACTTGCATGTCAATCAATAAGAAGCTGACAGTACTCAACTGTTTATAGAAATCTCAAAAAATCAGACCCAATACACTTCATCCTTTGGAGCTGGTCAAGCCACTTTTGCAAGGTCCATAGAGCTTTTTGATTTAGGATTGATTCTAACATGTCTTTACCTCTCCAGTGATAGAATATCATTTTTAGTATACTAAAAAGTCTTCTGTGTATCTAATGATTCCAAAAATAAAGGGAACAAATTTATGCATTTGCACTTGTTGACATTCTGCATTTCCAGCAGACAAGCAATCATGTAAATCTACAAATGACTTCACATGTGACTGTGTTTATTCTAAAATGTTTATATTCAAAATATAACCTATTTATGTGGTTCTTTTTACACTACACAGAAGTTTTCTATATTTGGAAAGCTAATTGCTAGATTTATGATAGCGTAATAGTTTATCAAGAATATTCTCAAGAAGAACAGCATAAGTAATTATTACCAATGCATGTTGGCTGAATTCCACTCCATGTACCATCTGCTTGACAGAATCTTCTTGAAGAGCCTATCAGAATAAAAGGGGGTCTACACTGAAAGCTAACTTCAGATCTGTAGGTGAAACTTTTTCCATTAAGTCGTCCTTCCGCTGGAGTACCAGGATCACCACAAAACACAGCTGATACATTTGAAAAAAAAAAAAAAAAAAAAAGGAATTATTAAAAACTGAATGTCAACAAATATTCAAAAGCCTTCTCCATTGTTCTAGCTGCAAGTCAGACATACTGATTGCAAATGCCATCTTATTCATTCATCTCTGTAGGGTTATAGTGTAAATGAATTCTTTCTAACCGATTAAAATTTATTGTGATTGTTAGAACTGGTATGAAACTTAACCTGAGAACCTGAAAAACTTAACCTAAAAAAAAAAAGAAGTCTTTTTAATTGAAGCACTTAAATGCTGATTAGACTTCTCTTTCAGAGTAGACAATGTTATATTTTAATGCTTCAAAAGGTAACCAGTTGTCAGAACAGTTGCCCTCAGGTGAGTAGGCTGGAAATTTTGGCCCTCATTAAGTAAAAGGAAACATTTTTGTCAGATTCCTGACAAGACTTCAGGCACTGAAGGAGAAAAACTGACAGTTTTAGAAAAAGCTGCAAATTAAATACAAGCAAAATATGAGGGTGTATACTCGCATTCAGAAAAGAAATAAGGATTAAGAAAACAGAGGAATACTATGAGCTTAAGCATTGGGATTCTTATTTCCACACGTTAATGGAAATGAAAAAGGAGGAAAGAAATGAAAAGTTTAAGGGAAAAAATTTAATCATGTTCACCACATGTCAAAGCCAGAACACTAAATAAAATTGTCAGTTAGGTAAACTATGTTGAATCCAATTAGATAATAAGAGATGGAGATGACTTTTGGAGAAAACTATGACCTTTAATAGGTAGAACCACTCAATTGCATAGCAGAGCACGCTTTAGGGAAGAAGAGAGGACCTTCCAGTAGTCCATATATTACCTGATCCAGACAAGTCGTTTTTAAACCGTAAGAAAGAAATTGACTGTAGCCTGAGATTATTGGTGAAGCCCATCATAACTGTACCAAGAAAACTTACGCAAACATTGTGGGATGTCTCCCCGCCATATTCCTCGGCCCTCACATGAGAGAATGGCTGTGTTAGACAGCTGATAGCCTTCTGCACAGCTGTAGCTCACACTGGCACCCCAGCGATAATCAGATCCTTCCACTTTCCCATAGAGTACTGGTGGAGGAGGGCCACAGCTGATAGCTGGTCACAAAAACAAAAGTTAGAATTTTAAGATTTTATAGGATGTAAGAGAATAAATATCTAGTCATGATTTTGTAAGCAAAAGAAGATTATTTTATGCTCTTTTGCAATGACAGAACATCCTATATTGACAGAAGAGCAATATATATATTTCTGATAATAATCAGAAAAACAATTTAAACACAAAACACATCAATTCACTTCTAGAGTTCATGGGCTCTAAGCCAGTGGAAACCAAAAGAATACACATCTCATTTGCTTCTTAATCCTTTTCTTACATATTTATTATTGATCATTTTTCTCAAAAAGCTATTGAGCTAGGTAAAAGTATTGCTCATATATTTGCAATAAATACTTGCATTTTAAATTAATTGTGCAGCTTTATTTAAAAATCCTTAATAGCTGCTTTCACATTTTTGAAGGTTTTATCACACAATGGACTTAACTACTAATTATGTGGATGACTCTTTACAATTCTTTGATGCAGTATGAGTCTGATGCATCTATGATGTTTTCCAGCTTCCGAAAGACTGCCTAAAGTTATGAAACCTGGAATGACCAAGTTTACATTTACACATTGATTCTTTCAACAAATACTGGAAATGTGAAATGACTCAGTGAATTCTGCTATATAAAATGTGGTTATTCAACTACATAGACCAAATTTAATTAGTAGGCTAGACTTAAACAACACCTTAAAGCAGTCTGAGACTTTTATATGAAGAAGATGTCCTTGGTTGCTAAATTTACTACCAGAGTTGCTGAAACACTGCTCAGAATTTCCACTAGGCTAGCTCCTCTCTGTGACGTATATGTTAGAGCTTGTAATTAGGTATTTGTAAAGCATCTTTATGGCTATTTATGAATGACTAAAATACTACATTAAGTGAATCCTCTTTTATGGAAAATTTAGTCAGCAGGATCCCTTTAGAGAATTTTGGTCCTTTAATCTGAGATAAAAGAGTCTAAAAAGGAAAATGAATATTTCATTCTTAGCATTTTTAATTGGTGCTCTGATAATTGTATAATAGAACCAAACTGGTTTGGTTCTAGTACAGTCATTAATATTACTATTCTAACTGGTTTTATATAACAGCATAAGTACAACATAATAAAAACAACATAAATACTGATATAGATGTTTTGGTTATATTTGCATGTAAATTATCTCAGAGGATGCTTTGACATTTTTTCTCTTTTATAAATAAAAAAAAATTAGTAAACTCCACAGAACGATATTTGTGAAGTTTTTAAGTTCAAAAGCAAACCTTTGCAAATTGGTTTACTCTGGTTCCAAGTACTATCTTTTATGCAACGCATGGTAGATGAACCAGCAGGCTCCATCAAATATCCTGGATTGCACTGATAGCTGACTGTCTTATTAAAGGTGAAATCATTTCCAAACTGAATGCCATTTGCTAATGCACCTGGATCTCCACAGCTGATCACTAATGTAGAAAATAAAAGAAAAAAAATTTTTTTTCAATAACCACATAATGAAACATTGAAAGAAAAAGCATACAATCATATCTAGTTAATGGTCCTTTATTAGTGCACAAAGCAGTTACAGTTTTTACTAATGTATTTCACAAAAATTAAAAAAAATATTTTTTTCAAGCTAAAAAAACACCTTATTGTTATGCTATCACTTAGACATAGCAATTTTGTTCTTTCTTCCATACTAGAACTTTTGTCATTTATGTCAAATGTTGATTGCATACTGAAATTCCAAGTGAGTTAAGAAATTTATGTGTTTGTATTAGTATCACTGAACTCAGAATCAATTTTCTAATTCTAATGTTTAACAGAGAAGCTTTTTTTTTGCTTAGTCCTGGAAAGAAGACTTTCTTTACAGGCAGACTTTCCTTTCAGCAGAATGCACTCGGGTGTTATTTATCTGATACCACCTTTCCCAACAATGGAATGTAGCTTCTTTAAAATGTTTTCATTTTACTACCCTGTATTTCTTTGAGTAACTCCCCTGTTGGAGCCCTTCTTTGCTGTCCCTCTCTCCCCTTCTTCCCCTTCAAGAGTCTGGCTGCCAGGTCTCAGACCAGCTCAGACGTAGTATCATATTGGAACATGGAAGTCCCCTGTCAGCCTTGCTACCTCCCTTCACTGTCAGCAACCTTCTCCTGCTGCTCCTGAACACTTGCTCCTTAACAAAATGACCATTCTACTGATCAGGTTGGACTTAAGTTAACTTTGAGCACAGGCTACTACAGCAGTGCATCCAACTAGATAAAATCGGATTTAGAGCTACTAGCACTTCATCATCTACCCATAAGTTACAAGGCTAAAGGAAATATGAAAAAAAACTTGCTCTTACCAACAATGCACTATTTTTAACCTATGCACTTATGTAATAAACAAACACAGAAAAGTTACCAAATGTATCTCTCTTAAAAAGATATTTCCATCAACATCTGGTGTATATTAAGAAGTCCATATCCCTTTAAGCACACAAAATATTTATATATTACAAGAAAATAATGTATTACAAAAAAGAAGAAAGAAAAGGAAATGTTTGTATTTTTTTTTTTAATTAAATCAAATAATACTTTTCCTTAGAAAGGCTGATCTTCTTACTACTTTAAAGGGTTTGAGGTAGGAAACTATTTCTGACCTGTGCAGTCTGGAGCAGTGCCAGTCCATGTGCCATTGGCAGTACAATGTCGAGTAGTTAAACCTGAAGTTTTGTAACCTTCCCAGCAGGCATAGATGACAGAGCTGGAGAATAATATTCCATCACTGTATGTTATCATGCCATTGGCTGGAGTGCCAGGGTTCCCACAAGATACAGCTGCCAAAAAAGTTTTTAGGAGTTACTATTTCTCTATAGCAGGTCAATATAGAAGGTCAATACTATTAAAGAGACTATCTTATTAAAAAATTATAGCAAATATTAAAAGAAAATGTTTAATGGTTGCATGTTTGAGTTAATATCTTACTTTTGTTTGATTAATTAAGGATGGTAAATATAAAAAATGTTCATTGGTCTCTTTCACAATACTCCTGTAAGAAGTTAGTATGATAATACGACAGTGCACTTGAGTCCACATAGTATAATCACTGGACAGAAGAAAGTTCATTCAGAACTTCCTGAGCTCAGGCCAGATGTCTGCAAGCACATTTTACAAGTACATTTTCACATTTGCATAGCCTCAGTAAACATAATTTTGAAAAAAAAAAAAAATGATGTAATTCAAATTAAAAGAATGTTAAATGTACCACATCACTAAATTTGTAGTTAATGGCAGAATTAGTCTAAGAGTTATTATACTATCACAGGAATAGTGACAGATTACTGACACGCATACTTTTCTTTTATAGGTGTATAGATGAATGTGTTTTTTATATTGCAATATCTCACTGCAATGAAGATGGATAAAAGTGGTTTATGTCGATAGTAATTTAGTCCATTTCTTACACTTAGCTTAATGATATAGCGACCATCCTGCGGCCCTGTGACTATCCTGCTTACTGGAAACAGTCCTTACCCCATGCTGCCAGCTATACTAGTTACACTTCTGGGAGAATCCTGGCCAGTGTAGAACAAAACCACAGACTTTACATCTTTCAGGTAGAAAAGCACTTCATCTAATCTTTTGCTGATTACTCCATTTGGGGTGTTGTCTTGAATATCTTTTGATATACTATATACTGAAAGCCAAGATATCATCTTATGATAGCCATTCAGCTCACAGATATTAGAAACTGAGCTATTTGAACAGTTTGTAACAATTTTGTCATGGCATTTCTATGCTGATTTAACTGTCAAGTGCTATTTTAGTTCCATTTATACAGATCTGCATGGTTCTATGTAAATAAGATATTCAGTGCCAGTATTGATATAAATCTAATATCTACTATTTCGCTTTTTAATAGGGAATTTCTTAAAATGAAATGACAATTCTCAGAAATTCTGCAGAACGGAATTCATTTAGTGAATGACTTCTTAGACCTCCTCATACTTTCTCAGTACTCCTATAGTTGAAAACATTTATCATCAAAATTTCTAGTGAAATTGTCATTGATGATTCTATTGACATCGTTGCCAATTTAGGGAATGTCAGAACTAATGTGGAATCATGGTGGGCAACTGAAGTAACTTCTGGCAAGTGGCAGGTTTAATAGTTTCTTTCTTCCTCCTTTCTGCTTATGAGGAAATAAATATTGACAGGCAGACTTCTGAATGTTCTGGGCTGTTACTTGCTTTTGTTAGGTCTGTGGTGATCTATATCAATTACCTCAGCAGAGGCCACATCAGCCAAACAACCAGACATGAAGAAAGGTATTAACACACTAAGTGTTTACCTAGTGTGTGATTTCCTGACAGGTGGAATAAACATCAGCGATGTTTACTGACAAGTAGAATGAAGACATCTGAGATAAAAGCCAGTTTTAAAATCAGTAGGTTTAGTCACCATGTTGTCATTGTGACATCCCTTACCCATAGTGTATAAGGGTGAAAATATGCTCTCCTAGTCTCCCCTGGTCTTTGCATTACTTACGCTGCAATTAATGTCTTCATGTAAGGGAGGAATGGACACTGTATAACTTAAATTTTCTACCTCCTAGCTTAACTTCTCTCCTGTAAATATTGATCCTGTGCCCACTACCATTTTCATACAGTCATGGTGAGATCTACACTGACAGGAAGACAGTCCATGCTGAAGAACACTGCTAAATGAGAATACTGTGATAACACCCCTACTTGGGAAAAAGTGTGAATTTGTTAAAAATATTTTGTCCTATCTTCCATTTCTTCATTCAGTGTAAGAGATGACAGATACTACAAGACTTGTCAGCTATGCATCCAAGTCAATGAATGAGATCAACTATCTTTTCGAGCATTCTTGAAAAGAACGAATTTTAAAACTGGCACCACAGTCTCTCATTACTTCTTTTTATTTCTGATACTACATAAAAAAGTGTTAAAAAGTTTCACTATATTTTTGAATTTTATTCTTAACTGTGATTTCCAGAAATTTTCTCTATTAATTACATTTTTTTTTGAAGAAGGTAGCATAAAACAGAATCTCTTATAAAGATTAGATCCAAAAAAGGTGAAAATGGTTATTCATTTGTTCTTAGTTATGAATACAACATTATTTTATTGTTCAGTCTGTCCTTGATGTACAGATATGACATAGGAAGAGAAAGTAAAAATCTTATATATTTTTTTTAAATTTACATTTAACTTCGGTGTGCCCTCTCTACTATCAAACTCATTTTTTTAACTGGTATTTTCTGAAAGTGTATTTGTGGCACAGCATTTTCTTCTAATTAAAGAATAAAATGTCATTAGTAAGATATTCAATAGGGTAATCAATCCTGATGTCATCAGTACCTACCTTCACACACAGGTTGTATACCTGACCAAGAACCATTAAGCAGACATGTTCGTTCTGCAGATCCTCTCAGCTGATAACCCATTTCACATGAGAAACGCAGAAGACTTTTTATTTTGAACTCATCCCCAAGTCTAGACCCATGAGCTGGTATGCCCGGATCATCACAATAGCCAGGATTACTTCCTGTAAAGAAGAGCACAGCAGAATTTTGGCAGAGATATCATGTCTAGCTCTAGTGGTAGTAAGGATTCTTTCTTGCAAATGCTACCAACTGGATTCTTTTATAATTAATCACTTTTCTTCCAATGTGAGTGAAGGCAAATCCAAAGGTAAAAATAACACGTCTTTCTTCTTTGTCCACTACTTAAGTCTAAAGAGAGCATAAAATATATTATAAGCAAAAAATAAAACATTACTACTAGCATAGGAGTCACCCCTGATATTTTTTATCAATTATCTATAAGATTTTCAACACATTGCATTTTACTGATCAACTCTGCTACTAGTAACAACTTCCTTAAAAGTTATTCCTCCTAAGAAGTTATTCCTTTTAGGAAGTTAATACAAATATAGTTCTTAGGAAACTTATATATAATCCTCTTTACCCTTGCTGTTATTTCTTTTTCTATTAGAAGTATACTTGAAATAGATATAGTGAATGCCAAGATTAAATGGTAGCTGGTCCCTTGTGCCTATTAAAAAAGGAAAGGGCTCCTTGGTTTTCTCCTTATCCTTTAAAATCCTGTACAAATGTTGGTTATTGTCTTAGTGGACAAAGGAACTGCTGTAAAAAAAAGACATCTCAAACATGTCCTGGTAGTTCTGATGATCCAAGCATTTGTTTTTTCAGATAAAGCTGCCACAGAAAATGCTACCCAAGATGGCCAAGGAGATACGTTCAATATGAATTAAAATACATCCTGCATCAGCTGCACCATACGGGTCACTAAACAGAATCCCATTATAGGCCTAAATTAATAATAAATATATGCAAAGTTATTGCAACAGTCACAATGTGTAACTGTTTTTGAAGAATTTTTGTTTGTCTCAGTTTCTGTAATATAGATTTTGAACATAAAACTGTATCTCTGCTAAATCTCTCAGTATCTAAACTGTAGTTCAAAATAATCCACAATAAATCTCCTATTTTGAAAGTCTTTGCTCTCCATTTTTAAGAATATCTCTAGGCAATTTCTACTACCTCTCCTCTTTATTTTTTCAAAATATGTCTAAATAATTCAATTGGCTGAATTTTATATGTTTTTATATTTTTTTATCATAAATACATAGGACAAAATCTCAGACCTCGTAAAAACAATCACAAAAAAAAAGAATAAATGTAAACAGGTAAAGTAGAACTGTACTAGTGTTGAAATGTTATTTTGTGATATCTATTCACTGTGGTACCCCATTATACTATCTAGCTAAAGAGCAAGGTTAGCAAAGAAATGAAGAGAAAAAAAAAGAAAAGGGAAAATGGCTGCAAATCAGCTGAGTGACTATTGGTGAAATTAAAATACATCTGTAAAAGAAACAAAACACAGACAGATCCCTCTGGAGTTAAAAATTGCTTAAGAATAGCCTTTCATTTAAATACAAGGTCACACTGAGCTGACAGCTGGTAGAGCTACCTGAGCAGTGAGGCAGAGTTCCACTCCAGTGGCTATCTTCTTGGCACTCCCTCGTAGAGTTTCCTATGAGACTTCGGCCCGCTGTGCAGGAATAGCGAACTATGGAGCCGTACGTAAATTTGTCTCCTGTAAGAACTGCATTGGCAGGTACTCCAGGATGTCCACAAGAAATGGCTACGGAAGAAAAGGACACACTATATTACAGTGTTTTCATGTAATAGAAAAAGGCTGTTAAAACCTTTAAATATGAGGTTAGTTCCACACAAAATAAACTTCTGGATAGATTTCCACTTTTTCATATTTTTAGTGTTGCTGTGGCTATCAATGATCTACTGGTCACTTTTAAGAGTAGAGACAAAATTTACCTTTTAAACTAGCCTCGCTACTTTAGCCTTCCTTCATACAGAAATCTCTTTCCTTACTCATTTCCACTCACTATCCTAACTCTTACAAACTTCATTTCTTTTAAGGTCTGGAAAGGACAAACAAAACTGAAGTAATGTTGCAGTGTGCTTTCATATTACATATATATCATGACTGGTAGCTTAATTATACTTACAGAAAAACTACAAGTAGTTTACACAGGTAAAGAGAAATTAAAAAATATATATAATATTATTACAACACTGTGTTGAAGTAAAATGAGCAACAGAAGTTACTGATCAGTCAGAGTTACTGATCATGTTGGTGAATTACAAATCACATTTAAGTTTATGCTATTAATTACATGCATTTTATTTGTGAAAAAAAAATCCATAGGCAATTTTGGTACAGTTTTGGTATTTGCAAGCAAGTAGTTCAGATCTGTCGTAGAAGAAAGCATAAGTCATCTTAAAGTGTATTATAAATAATGTTCTGAATGCTTTTAGTGTAAAAGTTAGGTCATCCAAGGGAAAAGAAGTGCAACGAAGAGTTTTTACATGACTATAGGGACTAATCTTCAAACATAAACAGAGAACACAAAATAAACAGATCTGTTTATCAGACTCACAAATTACTTTAATACATGATCTATGGACCACATATTTCTAGAGAAAAAAAAAAGATTATAAATTATGAACAATTTCTTATGGTTATTACTCTTGACAAAAGTCATAATTGTATGCAATACACTGGATCCTGTGATGAAATCAAACTATCTGCACACTGCAGTGCTGCCAAAAAGCATGGTCCTGATCTCTCTTCACAGCTGTGTGTGTCAGTTGCTTTCCCTGGGCTGGTAGAAGAGTTTATCAGGCTAAGAGTAAACCAAATCAAGAAACTGCTCTGGCTGAACAGTAATGTCATTGGAAAAAAAAAAAAAAAGGTTTAGTTCTCAGTGAAATCTGTTATCTTAACGAGCCTGCTACAGGACCATGCAAATGCTAGCCCTGACACAATTCAGGAAGGAACTGTGGTGGGTAAAAAGGAGGGGAAGGAGGAAAATCAGACTTTTGAGGAGAGAACCACATTATTCTTAATGTGGTTGTACAATGGTTTGTAGCACAGGCAATTTTCCCAGATTCAGTAGAAAGAAGCATCTGCTTTAAGCAATGCCTCTCAGAGGTACTGACTCACATAAAAGGAGTGTTTTTTTTATTTTTTTCACTGTTAAACAAGAACTGCTAGTGATAAAATTTTCAAAAAGAACCTCATGTCCATTTTCAGTTCAAAGTTTATCTTACCTGTCTCTCCAAGCATTTTGCCCTACCACTGAAAACAATCTTACACTTGAAGAGAGATTGCCATTGATACCTCTGAAAATTAAATTATACTTGAAAGGACTTTAGGTGACTTTATCTCAGAATGAATAGATTATTCTCACAGAAAATGTTCTATTCATTTCAGGAAGAGTTTTATCTCAATGACAAAATGCAAAAATTGTCCTGTAGATATTGAGTATTCAGATAATGTTTCAGTCCATCAGCAACAAATGACTGCTAGCCCAAAAGGTGACTGAGGAATTTAGGCACTTAGACTTTTTTGGAAGTTTCCATGACCCCAGGCTCCATCGTCAGTCACCAGAGCATGCCTTGGACTTCCTATTGTGAGGAGATGGACAACTATGACTTTACTGAAACTCAGTCTAAAGACAGAAGGACATACAAATGCTATCAAATTTCCAAAATGCTTGATGTAGAAAAATGGGTAGCCATTATAGGTGATTTAGATTCTTCATATTCTTCTCCTCCTTCCATAAGGAATTGTCTTAGATTATCATTCCTTATGATAATATGTAAGTAATGATTTTAAGTTTCTCAAGCTGTTTTCAGGTAGAATACTGTAAAAATACAGTATATGGGCAATTTACTATTTATTTGCTAGTTATTTGCTTCAAGTTATAGGCCCATAGTTTCCTCTAAAATTATTTTTACATTAATAGTTAAAAATTGTATACCAGTTTGCCTTAATGATTCCTCACTGAATTATACAATTTACAATATGTTGCTCATAAAACCCAGTTCTGGCCCCCAAAACACAACTGCATTTTTTCAACTTTTAGTGCCTTTGTAAATAAAAAATCAGGCATCATTTTTTAATGTTAATCCAACTGAATGAATACTTACACAAACACTTTGGTAGTGATCTATCCCACAGGCCATTAGCTTTACAGGTCAAAGCAGATGAACCCAACAGATAAAATCCCTTCTTGCAATGGTATGCCACACTTGTTCCATATTTGAAACTTTCAGGGTAATTCTGCTGTCCATGCCGAACAGCATTTTCCACAAAGCCAGGATCAGAACAGTTTACCACTATAAGACAAACAGAGTGTTTATAATGAATGCATAACAGCAACATCAAACACAAACTTAAACAGTGAATTTTTTACTTCACTAGCAACTTTTAACTATGCTACATTTCACCTCAAGTCTTTGATTCTAACTTTATTTTAGTGACATTTTAGGCATTAAATTTTAGGTGTAAGGCATTTTACCCAAAAGAACATTTGCTTTGAAAAGAAAATTGTGATCTTACTCTAGTTCTTACATAGTCTTGGATGGGCTAATGACTGGAAGCTAAAAGAGAACTTAAAGAATTTTAAATCTTTTTCTCAGTCATGTTAGTTTGTTCATTTATTTAATTTTAATGAGAGGAAAGCAAAATGAAAATCAAACCAATACACAGTTTTAATCACACTTAAATATTTTCTGTTTAAATTTTCTGTAACAAGAGTATTTTCTGTTATTAATCTATACAAGAAAATAAGGGAATAATGATGAAAAATGAAATATTTATTTGCAGGGAATGACAGAGCAAAATCATCAAAAAGCATGAAGAAAGCAGTTAAAAAGCTAACAAATTATGCTTTTTTTGCCATGAGTGTCTAGTATAAGGTATATCCCTCCCTCGCAATTTTTCCTTTCACTCCCAGCAGTGAAAACTATGGTTTGTTGGTAGACTGAGAGGAGACAAGGAGATCTCCATCACAAACTCTCAGGTTTGATGTCTATGCATCCGACAGCTGCATGAAAAGGTATTCAGAAAGATTCAGAATTCACAAGATTCAGGAAATCACTGACAGGACAATCAAACACTGACAGGAATTTACCACGACAATACCTAGCTTCCATGAAATCTCAATAGAAAAGAAGCCTGGGTCTCTTTTGAGTGGAGAACACCACCTTTTTTTACTTTTTACTTTCAAATTTCAAATAGAAAAAGTGAATATTTCACAATCTGCCTGTTCAGCTGAAAACATCGTTCTCAGGTAATGTGGTTGTGATCCCCAGTATGACTGTCAGGAAATGGTGATCTATTATCTCACAAATGAATGTCCAAGGTTGTACAGCATATTTATTGTGGCATAGAACTGAATTCACATTTCTTCTGAGACCTATGTCCATGTTATAATCAGTGCCCCATTTTGCAGTGAATCAGCAAAACTGAGAAATAACCACAGTAAACTAACACTTTCCTGTTCTGATATGTCTATTTTAGCAACCATCTTCATTACTACATAAAGAAGCACTTCATTTACATAGTATCTAAAAAGGTAAAAAAAAAATGGAAGTTAATTGTTTTTATGGACTATATAAATCCTCTGGAATACATAACATGAAACTGTGTGAATTAAGGTGAATTACGGTGAGTTTGCTATCAATTTAGCAATCCTGTTTAAGACTGGTTGATATTAGAAACCACCTTGTCCTGGTGTAACTAAAACCTCTTGCTACACCCACATAGATCCACAGTACAGGTGCATTTTATACAGCTTGCATTCCATATTGTCCACATTAACATTATAAATTAGTCAAAAGCAATTTAAACAAGTACCTACACATTTACCAGATTTCATTGATGCACATAATTGAACTAGTAACTGACAGTTGTCATGCAGATGCAAAATACTGATTTGTTTTTACCAAACTATATGACAAGATTGATACTAGATGTCTACCTAACTCATTACTTGCAATCTCAACATTTCTTTCATTTCTTTCTCAAGAATCCCTTCCTCTATATTCTGTGCATTTTTCAGTTAATTATGTTATTATCTGAACATTTGTCGCCTTTTACTTCTTTTCTAGAGCTCCAGATGTTAACTATTAAATGGTTATACTTGTAGTACTTTCACCTCTGGCAAGGGGGGGGGATAGTGTTATTATGCTTCTTCAGTATCTCTGTATTGAAAGACTGTCTATAAATACGGACTACATCCTAGTTTCATGATTGAGACCTTGGGACAGTTTTCCATTGATAAGAAAACATGAGTCTGTACCACTGCACAGGCAACAATAGGAATGTTTTCACCAATCACCTCAAAGGCTTAGCTAAAGTTTATGGAAATTCCTTTTGGTAAGTTTTGCCAAGAGGGTATTAAGGCCAAACATAAAATTTGCTATTTTCCTTGTCATGATTTTTTGAATCTTAAAGTTATCCGCATGTGTATATGTTTATGTATGCTTGAGCATGTATATGCATATGTGAATAAATACATACACATCCTTCAACCTAAAAAGTAAACAAAATTATATCTTCAGTGCTATTTAACATATTCTATAGATTTTTAAAAATATATACATGAGTATAGTGTGGCTAGTAGGGGATGCATAAAGGAGTACTTCAGAAAACAATTTGAGTTGGTTGGTATACAGAACTAAGGTAGTAGTTTCCCTGATTGCTTTTCACCCTGGGGACACAGTTGTAAATCACAGAAAGAAGAGAAGGAGATTGCTTTCCTTCAATGACACCTGTCAAGGGTTACATGGGAAATGAATTCTGGCACTCTCAATTTAGTCTGTTGAGAAAAGCAGGAGAATGCTTTAAATCTGCCCAGATGACTTTGGAACCTCACACTGAGTAGATTCAAACCCTTGAGGACAAAGAAGTGAAAAGACCATGTCAGAGTCCTCTAGGCAGTTTTCTGTTAAAAAGTTGAATGATCATCAAAAAGTACATCACTCACAGTATTTCATCTCTTGTTTTCTCTCTTCCTTTCCCTTGACAGAAACAATGCAAAACTTCTTTTTAAACTTTGATAACTGATCAAGAATATTTTTTAAACTTTATTTGAAAAGTACTGCATGAACACCGGTATCTAGAACATGTATAGGGACTACCATTCATAATGAATAAAAGCAGAGAATTCACTCTGACTTTAGGGTAAATTTTAGGAGATACTGGGTACAACAAGAAAAGAAGCGGCTGTCTGTGAAAATCTAATTGAAGTGTTTCCTGCTTGTAGTAATTTTGTAATGTTCAGTGTAAAGTCAATACTACAAAAAATAGAAACCACTCAATGAACTAAAAGAAAAAAAAAAAAGTCTACTGAAAACTTCAATTTATAGAAGTTTCAAATAAATACAAGCCTCTTTTTTTTTTTTTTCCTTTTTCCCCAAACCAGAAAAAAAACCTCTTTCATTTTACATGAAAATTCTGCCCATATAAAACATAAAGCTAGAATATATTTTAGAAACATCTAGAAACATAAAACTGAAAATCAGATGTCCCGATATGCTTCTGATTTGTCCAGGTAAAGTAAATTTTCACTGTAATAATGCAGTACAAATGTCTTGGGTAACAGTGTAAATTAGTGCCAATAATTTACCACATAACAGCCTGTTATAAACAAGACCTTAACTAACATCAATAATTTCAATTAAGTATACAGAAATAAGTTGACATTTTTCTATTTGTTAGATGAAAGGCTAAGACATACTTAATTTTTAATGGCATTCCAAAATATTTCTCACTGATATAAAGATGCCAAATATTCTCTCAGTGTTACAAAAAAACTAGTGTTTCCTATACTTCCTCAGTGAAAAATTCTGCCTGACTTCTCAGTCAACTAAGTAGCCAATTCATCTTCCACTAATAAAACTGGAGTACACAGCCTGTTAAAAAAATCCATGAACTTACAGTTAGTTTTTCAGCTTTGAACTAGGTTGTCTAAACTTCATAAAATGATAGTTCTTTTAGATTTCTAGATTAACTAATTAAAAAAATAGGATTTGTTTTGTAGACATATGAAAACTCTTCTTCCCATACCCTTTCCCTGCAGTGTAAATACAGGTGTAACCCTTGCAGATATAAAAGATAAGTTGCATACTTATCTTTATTCTTAGGATGTGTTGTCTATATGTACATTCATTTTTCTAGTAAGTAGTGTGAACCCAATATTTTTTGTTGTAATAATATCAACTCTGGAAGCATGTCCTAAATCTTTCCCATAGGTTGCAATTTTTAAAATACACTGCAAACATATTTTTAAAAGAGTGTGTGAAAAGTGTGCATGTGTGTGTGAAAGCATAAAACAGTCATTGAAACAGGATTATTAGTTTCAGTTGTTAAAAAAATATATATATTTTATCAGCATTGCCACCACCTTTTGCTATTTACTTGTGAAGGAAATAGTGGGAACATCAATTCTTCCAAGGCATTGCTGTGTTAATCATTATGATTTCTCAGAACACAGAAGATCAAACCTGAACAATATCAAAATCTGTTTCAAAAAAAAAAGTTTTAATTTTAAGATATTAAAGATTTTAGTTGCTGTGTTGCATTAATGTCAGTGTTCTGCAATGGGGTAAAATATCACCGTAAATACAGTGCTTTCTAATTCATATAAGAATCTAAAAACACATGAAATGCTTTATTTCACACATTATTTTGTCATATGGTGCTGAAGTAGTATGCATGATTTTTCTCTGTACTGTTCTGTGTTTGTCAGGAAAAAAAAAAAAAACATATTTTCTTTGGCATAAATTCCGGCCACTGACTTGTTAGTTATCCTATTAGTGATACAATAGATAGGGGCAATGCATCATTGCCAATTAGTGTCTGAAAGATGTCTTACATTATTTGTTAAAAATACCAGTTCTTCTGCAATAACCTCAAGCACTATTCAATATTTTGTAGTAACTACATGCAGAGTCTCAGTGAAGTGAATCCAAGTTCGTTACTGAATCAAGTGAACTCAAGCGAGGTTTGAAAGAAAGGTAACATGTAAATTCTCTGTTATATTAAATGATGCAGGTTTGCCAGGAACATCAATCTCTTCAACAGCAGATTATTCAAGGGGTGGGAAGGTTTATATTTCTTGCACACCGATGCATGATTCATGATTAACAACAAAATTTAATACAAACATTTTTCGCTTACTAGTTAAAAAGAAATTTTGGAAGGAAAGGCATATTTGAGAAGAAATGGTATTACTCCATTTAGGCAAGGTCAAATCAATTCAATATGAGGAAAAGAGTTATAAGTATTTAACTGAGAGATATTTCAACTAGCAACGAGGTTCCAAACATTTTAATTTACCTAATGTACCATTTTCTTGATATTTTTAAGAAAATATATTAAAAAATGACTGAAATTAACATTTCAGGATGCTATTATTTCATCAACTCAGGCGATTTCATCAGCTATAGTAGAAGTGAATTTCTTTATTAAATACAATTTAAGTTTTTCATCTTTTTCTTCCGTGTAACTCTTATTGGCATAAAAAAGCAACTGAACTCTACAGAAACATCCATTAAATTAAGTTTTTTTATTTTTAAATAAAGAAAACATAGTTATAAAAGTGTGTCACTAATTTTCATAGAATATTGTCATAACAATTAGCATTTATTTATTGAGCTAAAAATCTTAGTGCCAGGCTATCAATTTCTGCTCTCAGTTAAATGATCTAAATGCATTTGTGCTGTAAGATTCTGGTGAGGCAATTTACAGTAGGGAAGATTCCTTTTTGATATAAACTAGAGAACACAAACAGAGAAGCGTTCTGTGGCAACACTGTTAGTTGATACAGAGGTTTGAATCAGTCTGCTCTGAAGTTTTCTAATTGCTCCTTTGAAAAAATACCAAATGTTCTTGGGTCACAGTGAATTCATAAGCAGAAATGTAGGGGTGGAGACACCTCAACAAGATTCTTGATAATGCATCTGGCCAAGTATTTAGTCATAAGCTACAAAGAATCAGAGAAAGGATGAAGTTGAAAGGACATCTAGCAATCATCTAGTTCAATTTCCCTGCTCAAAGCAGGGTCAGATAGGGGGATACTGAGGAGTGTATTAAGTTCAGTTTTTAATATCTCCATTAGAGACTATAAACTCTCTGGGCAATCTATTCCAATAGAAAAAGCTTTTTTCTTATATTTAAATCAAGTTCCTCTCAGAAGAGTATGAATTCATTTTCTTTACTCCTTTCCCTCAGGTATTTATATATAAGCTCCCTTTCAACCCTCCTTTTCTCCAGGCTGAACAATCCAGGCTTTCTAAACTCCTCATATGACAGATGTTCCAGACCCTTAATCATCTTTGTTGCCCATCATGGAACTGCTTCAGTAGTTCTACATCTCTCTTGTACTAGAGATTCCAGTACCTGAACGCAGTAGTTGAGATGTGACCTCACCAGTATTGAGTGGAGGGGAAGGATCACCTCTACAATATGCTGACAGCACTCTTCCTAATGCAGGTCAGGATGACATTGGCCTCCTTTGTGGCAAGAGCACATAGAAGGTCCATGGCCATCTTGTGGTTGAGTGTTGGGAGTTGTTAGGAGAGGTTTGGGCCTCCATAGAAAAGAATGGCTGCCCTTTGCATAACCCCGGTACAGGGCATGTGCAGTCCAAAAATGTACAGGGGGGTCCCTGTCAATCAGGGTGTTCGATAGGTGACCCCCGGGGGCTAGCGCATGCGCCGCAGCCAGACCTGGCCTGGCTACCTGCCGAAGAACACCATCTAGAAGGGTCTGGAACCCCGGAGCGGGGGGCCAGGAGCAGGAGCAGCTTGCTGCTCCTGGCCGCCTGCCCAGCAACGGGTTCCAGACCAATCAGGGGCAGCTCCAAGGAGGTCTCCGCCCTCTCTCCTCCCCTCTCTCCGCCCTTTCTCCTCCCCCTAGAACCCCTATTTAAGTTATGCTCACCCTTCAATAAAGGTCTGGTTTGGCATATCTGGTGGCTCTTTGCTGTCCTTCCTGAATCCCGTGTAGGCCTCGCGACTACCCACATTGGGCAGGAAGTCGCGGCGGTCTAGGGTCATCCTTCTCGGGAGCGTGGTGTCCCCGCGACCTGCTTGCTGATCTCCCTCCGGAGAACATCTGAGGCCTGTTCGTCTCAGCGGAGCCTCGTCGGAGGTGGTAAGGGAGGGCCTCACCCGTTTGGGAGGAATAAAGCTTGTGGGGCGGTGGGCATCAAAGAACACCCCTGGGAGGAGGGAGGCTGAAGGGCCCGTGGCCTTACCCCTCCCCCCTTGGCAAACACCATCGCCGGGGATCCACCCTGTACCCGGTCTAGCACCGCGAGTATAGTACACCCGGTCTGGCATCGCGAGGGTGGTGCAGGTTTGTCCTGCACCCGGGCTAGCGGCGCGAGTGTGGTGGCCTGGTCTAGCGGTGCGAGTGCGGTACAGCGGTCAGGGGTGGCGGCGGGTGGTATCAGTTGAGCAGGACCCCTAAGTTCTTCTCTGCAAAGATGTAGAGTTGAATCTACAGTATACTCTATCCAGAAAACCAACTTCCCTAAACAATTTTTGATCATAAAATCTATTACAAATAATGCTATGAAATAAAAAATGAAAATGAAGACGATGCAATTTTTGCCTCCAACAATCAAAAAGTACAGATATGGCCCATATTTACTGTGTATGTAGAAATAAAATTAATAATTCACAAAATCACAGAATGGTTAAGGTTGGAAGGGACCTCTAGAAATCATCTCATCCAACCCCTCTGCTCCAGCAGGGACACCTAAAGCATGTGGCACAGGGTGGCATCCAGGCGGGTTTGGAAGATCTCCAGAGAAGGAGACTCCACAACCTCTCTGGGCAGCCAGTTCCAGGGCTCCGTTACCCTCACAGGAAAGAAGTTCTTCCTCATATGGAGGTGGAGCTTCTTGTGTTTCAACTTGAACCTGTTACCCCTTGTAGTGTCATCGGTCACCATGGAGAAGAGCCTGGCCCCATCCTCCCTACATTCACCTCTCAGGTACTTGCACATGTTGATCATATCCTCTCTCAGTCTTCTCTTCTCTAGGCTAAACAGGCCCAGCTCGCTTAGTTTTACTCATACAATAGATGCTCCAGTCCCTTAATCATCTTCATGGCTCTCTGCTGGACCCTCTCTAAAAGCTCCACATCCCTCCTGTACTGAGGAGCCCAGAATGCACACAATACTCCAGGTGCGGCCTCACCAGGGCTGAGGAGAGGGGCAGGTTCCCCTCCCTCGATCTGCTGGCAACGCTCCTCCTGATGCAGCCAGGATCCCACTGGCCTTTTTGGCCATGAGGGCACATTGCTGACTCATGGTCAACTTCTGGCCAGCCAGGACTCTCAAATCCCTCTCCAAAGCAGAGCTGCTTTCTAGCAGGCCAACCCCTAAACTGTACTGGTGCCTGGGGTTATTCCTCCCCAAGTGCAGGACCCTGCACTTGTCCTTGTTGAACCTTATGAGGTTCCTCTCTGCCCAACTCTCCAACCTGTCAAGGTCTCTCTGAATGGCAGCACAGCCCTCGGGAGCGTTGGCCGCTCCACCTAGTTTGGGATCATCTGAAAATTTGCTGAGGTGCACTCTGCGCCCTCATCCAAATCACTGATGAACAAGTTGAAGAGCACTGGGCCCAGAACTGAGAGGCACCTGAGAGACACCACTGGTCACAGGTCTCCAACTCAACTGGGTCCATTTATCAGCACCCTCTGGGTTCTGCCATCCAGCCAAAGAAAATTTATGTTTCACAGAGCCAATATTTATACTGCCACGCTAGTTATCTCAGTTGCATAAATTCTGTGAGTAGTGATTAAGGGAATTGCAATCTTTGTATTGTTTTAATGAGAACAAAGGATCTAATTTCTTACACATTGAGCTTGAAATTGCATCAGCTATCTCTGAAACAATATCATGAGCTGATCACCAAAGAAAATTATAATATTGCCATCATTGCAATTTTTAACAAAGCAACAGATGGAAATAATAAAGCTATCAATAACTGAATTTTTCATTACACAATCTGCAGTGTCAATGTTAGTATCCCTAGAGCAATTCTGCACAATAAGGACAAGCTGCTTTGAATTTCTAAGGAAAAAAAGCTGGCCATTTACATTGGCTTATTGTGTGATTATTTTTCAAGTGGAAGAAAATACTCAATACATACAAATACCGTCAATACTCAACAGTTACAAAGTTATTTTTTAGTATTTTCTTCCACTGCTGGGGAAATTATCTGATTAAGCATTACCCTCTTTTTCAACAGAGTAACTGCCTAATCACATGTGTTGCTGTTGCGATGGAAACAGATTTCCAAACCCAGTCCTTCCATTCTAACTAATGAAAGATAAAGGAATTAAAAAATAATGCTTTATATCTTTGGACACTAATTTTAGCTTCTTCATTTGGCAGTCAACATTTAAGCATGAGATGCAATCCATGAGAAAGACATTGAAAGACTCTTCAGTCTAAGTAAAATCTTAAGTCTCCTTTATGAAATTCTTTTCAGAGGATTTTTGATTTTGCAAAAATTTGCCAAAATTATGTCCTGGAAGGAAAATTTTGCCAACTTACCAATTCCAATTTAACCCAAAAAATCCAACTTCAGTATCCCACGTATACATATCTTACTTCTTCGCATGTTCCATGCCATCTGTTCTCTCCAGAGGCTAAATGTTTTGTTCGCTTACTTTTAGCTCACACATTTGGAAGTTAGTAACATTGCTAAGCATTAGAAATGAACTCAGCCAACTGCAGCTTTGAAAAGGGAGTATGATCAGGTAAAAATACCCAAATTAGGTCCATCAAAATATACTCCCCTTTGGAAAGTTCATGAAAAGAGGTCTAAACTGTATATTACAACTGCAAACCTCTTCTCACGGCTTTCAACATATTTCAGTACCTCACATGATTTATCCCATGTAAATCTTTCTCCCTCCCCTCTTTTTCCCTACCTTTTTCTCTCTTTCTCTCATGTCTCTGACAATTTGTATCGGTTTTATAACAAGATAATAATCAGTTTATTTTACTGTTTCATAAAAAAAAAAAAAAATTGTTAAATATTCTCAGCACCTAATTGGATTCAGTTTTAAGATAGCATTCCCTATTCTTGTCCCTAAGACAGTATGTCCCTATTTTGGGGGACATAAAGTATTAGTCCAATGGACTGATATTAATTGTCTGATAAAGCTTTTGGTAGAGTAGATCAAAGGTTTGGTATTAGCTCTTTATTCTGTAATAACAGCAAAAGTCTGAAGAAAATAAATAAAAAGTGCCCACAGTAAAAAGAGGAAGAATAGGGTAACCTGATCTGATACTTATGTTCCCTTATAATATCCCAGCATCCAACTCTTAAGCTCAAAGGACTCCTAAAGCAGAGGCTCTGTATTTCCAGTAACCTTCAAATGATTTATCTCCTACTGAAATATTTTGATGTACTTTAGTCTTTGCTTTGGAAAAAATGGTGCAGTTCAACCTTTTCTATTCTCTCTGTAACACTCCTGGCTTTTAGACTTCTATAATTTTCTTTTATGTCTGCTAGTTAATTCTTCTCTGATACTTCTCAATTTCCTCATAAAAAGCTTTTGCATTCCTTTGATCCCAGCTGCTGCTTTTTCTTAATCTCTCACCATCCTTTTGTAAGATCAGAACTGCATGTTATGATATTCAAGACGTGAGCAAATCACTGGCTTAGGCAGTGGCATAAATTAGTAATCTCTGTTTTTTTCCAGCACTATACAACATTCAGCAAGGGGGGGCTGACCCTTTTTTACTTAATTATGAGATTATCTTATGTCTCCTAGAGTTCAGGTAAGTCTAGACAAAGAAGCAGACTACTCTATTGACAATTTTATTCTCCTATTGTCCTATTTTAGGTTTTTGATTATTTCACGTATATCTCAAGCCAGTGCAAAACAAAATCAAACCTTATGGAAGAACTCAGGATTTGTTTGGCTATAAAAACTCCAACTTTTACTTAAATGCAGGTGGAATAATACTGAATTAGTAAAAGTTACTGGACAAGTTTTTCCCTCCCCCAAATAACTTTTTAATACTACGACAGAATTCATTTAGACAAGTACTACAATATGTGTAAGCAGCTACTCTGTAAACAGACATTTCTTTTAATTCTGATTTTATTACCTGCATCTACATAAATAAACAATAAAGATACAATGAAATATAAGAACTTTGTATTTCTGCAATTACAGTGTTTCTAAAATGGGTTCCTTTTTTCCTCCTTATATGTGATTTTATACACAGGTTTCTTCATACACAGACCATTGCTTCATTTTTCTCTCCCAAACATCTCCATCTTACATAGAATATAACAGGAACCAATTTCAAGCATGTCTTCACAAAAGACATTCAGAATGAAATCTAATATCATCATGTTATTCTAGGCAAAAATATCAGTTTCATGTGTACAGAAGTTATGAACATTCTTCAGGTATTGCTAGGTAACAAAGAATAATTAACAGTGTTTTGCTGCATGAATATTCATTCTAGTTATTCTAGTTATCTGTCTGAGGATTATTAATTTAATATAACTCTGTGATACAAACTAAACTTTATATGTCTCTAAACCAAATGCTAGAGATTGCAGTTTGGGGACTTTGAAACCAAATACTGGACAAGCAGTGCTTCACTAATCTTCAGCTAAATCATTTTTATAATATAAAAATGTAAAGACACACTTTAAGACAAAAAAGTCTTAAAGGCAACTTTTCACAATTTTATCCCAGTGTTTTTAGTATGAGGGAAAGAATCATGACTGAAATAATTCATTAAAGAGTAGAGAACAGGAAAGTTTCCTACCTCGGCAGCTGGGTAAAGGGCTACTCCACTGCCCATTGCTTCGGCACTGTGCTCGAGAAGCTCCCTGAAGTAAGTACCCAGTGTGGCAAGTAAAATTTACAACATCATTTAAATTGAACTCACTGCCATTAGTCACTCCATGAGCTGGATTCCCAGGATGTCCACAAGTGATTGCTGTTGAAGCAAAAATAAGCAGGCTAACATCTAAATGACAGGTACTGTTCTATGGAACTCTTGCTGGCTGGATTTTTTTTTTTCTTTCCCTTTATTTTTTCCCCTGAATTTGTGCTTCCATCTATTACATTGACGTAGATGATGCCCTTTCAAAACAAAACTCCTCTCCCCATCCCCTCTTAAACAAACAAACAAACAAACAAAAAACCTCCTATTTGTCCCAGCCTCCCCCTGCCAAAATAATCGGTTCAATCATTTATAAAAGATGATACAAAAATATTAGGGTAGCAAACTCCATCCTTCAAAGTTGTTAAGTTTGCTGATATATTTATAATTTTAATGAGATTTCTTAAACCAATACAGAAATCATTGTTGGGGACAAATCTTTTCAATTGTGTACAGTGTTAATCATGTTTATACTATATTTATAATAATAAACTCTTAATATGGTCATTCATTCATACGATCACACAAATTTTTTTCATGGAGTCCAGTTATGAAATACTACTTTCAACAATAGATGACCTTTGGGAATTAAATGAGTCATCTTCCTGCACACAGATTCATGCACAGTCTTACACTAAGCAAATAATTCTAGGCAAATCTTTTTAACACCTTTCTGAACCATCCAATTTGCAGCATTTGAAAATGAGACCCTAAATATCAAAGTGACATGTAACTATATGCACATAACTTTATTCTAGCCTTATTGTTCCTCTTCTGCTTTTAAACAGTTACAGACAATACGGTTGCAATAAGGCAATTTCAAGGGCCACTGGAAATTAGTTAACATCATTCCTATATAAAGAACTATTACATTTTAAAGATGCTATTACCTTAAACTTTCTGCCATTTCCTACATGAATGATAAACCATAGGTTCTTACAACATAAATTTTAGGTCTCCTATAAAAACTGATAATGAAGGACACTCCTGTTCTGTTGTCCTTTATAACAGAAGTATATAGCAATAAAACAGTTCTTGTCTCATTACTCTTGACAGATGCTGTGTTTGTAACACCTTGCAGAAACTAAATGTCGCAGCTACTAAGACTCTAATCACTGAATCTAGTTCTCCACTGCTCCGGAAATCACTGACCTATTGATTGGTCAATACTTCAAAAGCGAGAGAGAGAAGTAGATAACGTTGACATTATAGCATTTCTATTACACTGTAGAGATTTACACAGTTTAATGTAAAATATCTTAAATATGTTTTCCAATTTTTAACACTGTATCAGTCTTGGACCTTGCACACTTCCATCCCAACATGGAAAATGTAATCCAGAAGAAATAGTAACACAAGATCCTAATATTATTTGAAGAATAAAATTCGGTCTGAGTAGAAAGCCACATAATTAAGAATATGTTTTGATCACCATTAATACAGCATATAGTTGTTGCAAAGAAGGTTGCTATTTTAATTTTGTTGTGTTGTCACTCACAAAGACCTACTTGGAAATCTTAACATTTCAAGCAACTTCCAAGCAACCGGCAAGTGAAAAAATCTTTCAGAAAGTATTTGTACAAAAAATGGCCAAACTGATTATTCTATACGGAGGTAGGGAAACACCTCTTTGTCAAAGTTTATGCAATAGGAGAAATACTGATTGCCACAAGAAATCCAGAAGCCAAGATGACTCCCGGTAGAAGAATCTCTCAGTACTTGTTGAAGTAATTTTTTTTTTTAAGATTTAGTAGTTAAAACTCTGAAAACTCTTTCAGAGACAACTGAAAGTACAGAAGGATGTGTAAGTTTTTGTTTGTTTGTTTATTTTACCTCATAAAATGTAATCCAGCTTCCAGAAATTTTCTGGGAGCTCAGCTGCCCAGCTCATAACATCTTTATGGTTATCTAACTTCTGATTCATACTCCACAATCCATGGATTTTTCCAGTATTACATTAAGGAGCCAATTGCTAACACTGGTAAAGAATATGCTTTCACTTTCCTAGTCAAATATGACTTAACCATTTTTTTTTGCTAGAATTTAAACATAAATAAATATGATAATAAATAATAAACATAAAAAAAATAAAAGTAGGAATGTGGTCTGAAGCTTAGTTGCTGGCAAAAATCTGTTCGCAAAATAATAAACTGAGAAGTATTATTTCTTTCTTGACTACAATTAACTCTTGAGGTTCAGCCAAGGCCATAAAACCTGCCACCCAAAGAAAGAAGCAACTATGATAGGAATGACACAACAAATCAAGTCCCTAATTGTGGGTTTTTTGAAAAGCAGATGACTTAAGAGCAAAAAAAAAAGAAAAAAAATCCTTTGGAATATGTCCAGTGGACATGGTATAGTTTAAATGCTTTGAACTCTACTTGTACTGATAAATATTAGGAGGCAGACTAGTGGACTTTGAATTTTAGAAAAATGAACACTCACCACCAGAACTGCACAAAACAACACTATTCCAGCTTTACTCACCAAAGAATGAAAATACCAAGATATTTTGGTATTCCTGGTGAAAAAAGTAGGAGTCTGCACTGGACAGAGAAATTATGCTTGGAGAAAGCAAGAGAGATACGAAGCTAAGAAGTTGTGATTTGCTGCTCAAACCTATGCCAATGCCTGTGGCATCATTTTTCTGAAGTAAGAGAAATACAGGTTTGATGAGAAATCACTTGATGTAGTTTTTCATGAATTAGAAAGTGGATTAGATGATCATAAGGATCCTTTTTGTTTAAAAAGATTCAGTGAATCTTTGAGCACGTCAGTTAAGGACCTTTCAAAATCCCATTCTCTATTAACATTGAATTGAAGTAATAGTAGCGAAAAATAAACAATACTTACGGACACAGACAGGAGTTTGTCCAGACCATTTGTGATCCTGAAGACAAATTCTGACAGATGTACCAACAAGTCGAAAGCCAGGATTACACTGGTAGACTACCGTATCACGGTAACTGAAGCCATCTCCACTAATGTGACCATTTACAATTGGATCTGGAGAACCACAGTGACCAGCTAGAATTAAAAAAAAAAAATCAAAAATACATATTCTTACAAATCTTGCCAACATTTACAAGAATGCAGATAGGAAAGCAATATTTTGTTCACATTTTTGTTAAACACTCTATTGAGTCAGATAGAGCAGTGTACTGTACAAGTGCTGGGGTATAAAAAAGTTACAGGTATCATTTCTTATACTCTTTCAGGGTGCAGGAAGCAGTGATATTTAAGTATTTAATTTTCACATATATATATAGTTTCTACAGATTTTGTTGCACAAATGACAAATTCTTGTTAGAAGAATGTCTGGGAAATTTAAATTGAAAATGTCTGAAGTTATAAATAATTCATTCATTTTATTTGCTATAAAATAGACAATTTGACATGGATAATGATTTTTTTCTCCGCTTCCTTGTTTGTCTGTTTCTTTAGTGAAGTCAGGATTAAAAGTAAAAGGCACTAAACTTGGGAGTCACTCCCAAGTCACTATCACAATTTCATCATAGTATTCTGATTTCTCTTATTCATAATTTGCCTCGGGTTTTGTGAGCATATCTGTACTAATAAACACAACATGCTTGGGACCATTCTCTGGCACTGAGTGCTACTGGCACAGAGCAATCTACATCCATAAAAGAAACTTCCTCACCCTCTAGAATTCTAGGAAACTGCCTGCTAGGATTAGTTAGTACTGGTCTAGGCTAACTTGAACTGTGCCTGGGAATTGACTCTGTTTAGAAATGCCTGGCATTATACTGTCTGTATCTCCTCAATTTGGCTACAAAGATACTATGGGAAGATGTTTCAAAATTCTTGCTACAGCCAAAGTAAATAAAATCTACTGCTCTTCCCTCATCTGATTCAGAAAAGGCAATAAGTTTGGTCAAGTTTCCTTTGGGTTATGACATCCTGGCTATTTCCAATCATCTACTTACTTGTTCTTCATATACCTGGAAATATTGCCTAAGACTTTCTGTCTAATTATTTCAAGGATTCAGGTGAGGCTGACTAACCTGCAGCTCTGTGTGTCCTTCTACTTCCCCTATTTGAAGTCTGATGTTGTAGTTCCTTACTCTTTAGTTACTGGAATTGTCCCCACTTTTCAAACAAGGTAGAGAGTGGCCTTGGAGTGGAGATCTACCATCTCAGATTCAGCCTGCCCTATTACCTGTATTAGTTCAGTATTTAAGTAAGTACTCTATTGTTCCTCTTGTTGTTGTTACAGCTCTTTCTTCCCTCAAGGTGGTACTAGGAATGGAGACCTAATTGTGTGGTTAATCTACAACAAAAAGAAAACGTGGAAAAAAAAAGTGAAATGGATGCCCCCCCCCAAAAAAAAAAAAAAGAAAAGCTGTATTAATACAAATAGAACAGAATAAATTTAAATGATTATTTTTTGTAGACCTAAAAAGTGAAAAAATGAAATGCAATGTTTGTATTGAAGACAAGTACAAGAAATCACTAGAAATTTTAGAAACAAAGATAGCTGAGATGTGCCAGCTGAAGTATTGTATATTTTCTCTTGAATTAAATAGTGCTCTGCACTTATGTGATTCATTTCATTTACAGATCACTCCAGCTAGTGGATTTAATTTTTTTTTTTTGACTCATTTAGATTAAACATCCCAAGAACTTAGGAACTGAAAGAGCAGGGCAATAACAAAGTTTATTTAACTTCCCAGACACACAAAATTGGATTAAAAGTTAAAGGGGTTGACGGTAGATGTTTTAATAAAATATGCCCTTAAGACTTAAAGAAAATATTCATGTAGTTCGAAGTTGACTAAGTAGCCCTCTCCTAAAACAGCTGGGAAACAAGACACAGGTCATTTAATTTTATTTTTCAAAAAGAAATAAAAGTATTATTCAAAAACACCATATCATACTACATATGTCATAAAATCACAGCCAGTAGTAGGATTTTTTCACACTCGACAAAGGTAGAGAATTACATATATTACAGAATTATGTACAATATGGAATTCTTAAATTTTGGAAAAAATATGCTAAGAATTTATGAAAATGGAGTGGAGTGGATTTACATTTATGTTTAGATTTTACGGTACGTTCTTAATGTATCTATATAGAGTTTTGCACCTTAAAGTCATGCAAAATCAGGATAAATTATCTGTTCAGTAAAACTATTTTAGACTCTGAATAAATTCCATCAATACTAGAGATGGAATTAAGCATACACTTCAGTGCTTCAGATTAGAGCTATGCTCCCCCTACATGCATGCACACACATTCATACAACACAAAACATACACACACAGACACACATGCTTAAGCTCTACTTGTAGGTGCAGTTATTTTGGGGAGGGAAAGGGGAAGTGAAATGAAATATCAGGAGTTTCAGGATTTTAATTAAAGCAGAAAAAAATAGCCTAAGGATTCATATTTATCTTTTTATAACTAAGAGAAGATGCAAACAATACTAAATGCTTGAACCCATTAATTCTATTTTTAGTCTTGGACTCATTAACTGCAGCCATTTGGCTTTGCTTTCTTTTGAGACATATAATAAGGATTTGAGAAACCTCTTACTGAGATGTAGAAATTAGTTCATTCAACTGGTCTAAAATCATAAATTCCTTTCACATAGATCAATGGGTAATACAAAGTGGTATCTATTTTCGCCTATATTTCTCCGAACCTACATTCATATATATACCATGTACGTATAAGCTTCTTCAACTCATTATCATTCTTTTGATGTGTAAAGGCTCATTCAGATCTGGGTGTATGCCTAGCAATTTTCACAGGCTTTAGGTTAGTCCTAAAGGCATCTTTGAAATAAATCGGACAATTATAAACCTGTCAATTTCTAAATTTAGAAATCTGAAGGACATGCATCTGAGTTATTTCCAGTTTAAACATTTGAAGGACAACATGCATCAGATTTATTTCAGATTATGAAAAGATTTATAAATACACAACCGGGGGCATTCACATCATCTGGATTAAAGAACCAAATTTACCTTTTTTGAATTACTTTCTCGAGGAGCCTGCATAATTCCATCCATCTTATTTTCTTATTGGGAGTATAGGGTCTTAGATTCTACTCTAAATTGCATCTAAATTAGGCATCTAAAATGCATGTTGTGAATATCCTTCATGTGAGAGAAATAAGAGAGGTAGGAAGTGGTTTAATATAACCTTCTGCAGCATGCATATGATAATTCATTTACATTTAGACTTTCACATTCATAGCAGCATTTTTGTCATTATACAATTTGTCTGATTTTGAAATGGCAAAGGCTAAATTATGATTAACAATCTTTCAGTCCATGGTGCGATACCACGATACTTTTTGTCCATTTTGGATACAGGCACATATTTAACTGTTCTAAACATAGAGTTGTATTCTACAGTGCAATCAGCCTGGTATATCCCACAGAAATCAAAATGTGCTTTTTAAAACTGACTGGAAGAATTAAACTGGTACTGTTCATTAAGTAAGTCCTGTGCAGATAGGCTCTTCTCCACCTGTAAAATATTTTGAGCCTGAATTTATTTCTATCATAGACTGTCACTAAGTTGTTTAATGGTCAAATATACTTCTCAGGACACAGAATCCTCTACATCTTTTCATAGGCAAAAGTAATTTATAATACAAATACAGAATCCATTGAGATTTATACACTTTTTATTTTGTACAAGGTGGCAGCTGAATTATCACACATGTTTAGTCCTTTGAAAATGAAAAGGAATAAAAGGAGTAAATAAGTTCTACATACTAATGTGACTGATAAGTGGATAAAATGACGTTTCAAATTATTTAAAATTAATGAAGCTAACACATATTATTTTGCTAGAAAATGATTCACATGTACCAGGCACCACACTAGTAATGAATGGTATAACATACCACAAGAATTGTGCGATTGCAGCCTTTCTTTTTACAATGCAGCTCCCGTATTTCTAACAGAACAAAGGGTTCAAGAAAATACTTCTACTCATGTACACTGGATATACACAGTTGCAGTTCCCCACCTTTTAACTGTTCGTCTCTCTCTTTCCAGGGATAGCCTGACATCAGCAGGAAATAAGACTGTTTTGTTTTCATGTGCATGCTGCTCCATAGTGGAATGGATGAAACACAAGAGCAATACACAAAAAGGTAGTACAGGAAAACTCAAAGAATATTTCCCTAGTCAGCACTTCAGGAGAATTGTTATTGCTAGATAAAACAGATTTGCTTTGCTCCTTTTTTGCCTTTTCAAGTCTTAATCTTATTCAATTATTTCCTCTATTTCTGTGTATCATTGGTGGACAAAGCATTCTGTTTACAATGTACTAAACAGATAAGGAGTAGTACATGTTCTGCTGAAAAGAATGTGCATAGGCAGCAAAGAAGGCTGCCTTCTAAGTAAGGTTGAACTCTAAAGGTAAAAGAAGAGATTCCTCTTTGCTTGAAAGCAACTGAGTTCAACGTTCATCTGTTAGAATGCTGAATTTCTTAAAAAAAAAAAAAATACAAAAACAAACAAAAAAAACAGGGTAGAGTACTAAAAATCTTTTACAGCATAATTTCTGCATTACAGCACACTTTCTGCATTCGTGATCCTCTTAATTTTCATTGTAAAGGCATTGTTTCAATAAAAGAAATCAGAAATGTGTTTACCTAGGCATTGGGTTTCAGTACCACTCCAGAGTCCATTTGCCAAGCATTCTCTTACGTGAGAACCAACTAATGTGTACCCTGTGTTACACGTGAATATTGCAGTAGCTCCATATACTGTTAAGGTTCCAATCTTATTCCCATTTGGTGGAGATGGAAGACCACCACAGGAGATAACTAGGGAAAAGAAAAAAATAACTACAACTGAAATATGAAAGCACTTTACACATTTCCTTAGATATACCACCTCATATTTTCTTAAAAAGTAATACAAATTAAATATGAAAGAATTTGGACTTATATTTCATAGTAAGGGCTTAAAATTATGCTTGTTTTGGCAACACATGCTCTAAATCTGAAAATTTAGAAAGGTATCTTCACAGCGTGACAGCAGCTTAGAGACAATCTGGATATCCAGAGCTGAAGCACAAAAACGATATGAATGTTCAGGAAGGTTGTTGCTATATGGCATGTTTCCTCTTACCAGGCTACTCCTCATATATGTTTTCTCAGGCCTTCTGAAAGGTATTGCCTTTACATGTGGTATACTGAACTGTTCTAAACTGACTTTTTTCTTATTTCTCATTGACATTCATAATTATATAATATATATATTATAGAATGCCTGTTTAAAAATATTTTTTCTACTCTAGATGTGACACATTATCATAGAAACGTTCTGTGTCAGTGGTAACCCAACAGATACTACAGATATCACATGAAAAATTGTCTTTTAGGAATGTATCAGACTATAATTTAGCCAGACCTGTTCTGTCACATTACCTGTTAGCATATATCATGAGTTTATTTTCAAAAGTGTGTTAATCACAGGTAAATTTACTAATTGAAGCCTCAAGGCCCCATTCTTCTATATTTTAAAAGGTTCATTGCAGAAAATAACACGAAATTTCCAGGCTTGAAGTTGGACAAAACAGATTGCATATGACTCTGCAGTCAGCACAGTCACTATTAGAATATATGTGATGGAAGTCTGTTATGCACATAAAGTTGCCAAAAGTGGATAGGATTTATTTTGATTAAAGTCACATTAAAGCTATATGTGGAGAGGCCTAACACTGCAACTTCTAATGCTAATATGCAGAACATTAATTATGCTTATTCATCCAATAAAACATCATCATTCTTTTTTCTAGGATACCATTAGAATGGCTTATTCTAAACATGTCACACATGATTTATTTTCATAATTGCTAGGAAGATATTCAATATAATCTTAAACAAATGAAACAATTGTGCTAGTTAGATCTTTCTTAATACTGAACTCCTCTAATTTGATGATTTGCAACTCCTTTAGAGATATTGTAGAGATACCATATGCACAGAAATTATTCATAGTTAATACTGATACACATGATTACAGGCTTTACCATCATTGTTTCACTTACTGTTCCTGCTGCTTCAGAAATATAAACTTGAATGGGTAAAATCCCTCTATATACAATCTATTGTAAGTAGCAAGAGACAGATAACTGCAACAGAGAACATTAGAGTTCTCCTCACCTCCTTTGATTTCTATACCTAACTAACCTTTTGTTTTTTGTTAACATCACATACAGATCACCCCATTTTTTACTTACTTACATAAGAATCCTGTAATTGTAAAAACAGGGGAAGAACTAGCTTTTGAAAGCAGCTGAGCAGTATTTGCACGTTAGGCAGCAAACAAAAAAACTAGACTTCAGAGGCTTTTTAGTATGTGTGTACAAAAGAAAAGGAGTGTGATTTGACTTAAACAAAATCACATTGTTTTTGAATTTAAAATGGGAATTTATATACCAAGAGTTATAAAAGAGTAACCCTATTTTTCCAACTGCATATTTTCATAAGGAATTTTCCCCCTCAAAAGATAACAAAATAAAAAGAACCAAAATTAATTTCATAACTGATCATTATTTAGATAAAATCAAATTAAATTATTTTCATGCACTGGTTGCTGTTCCAGGCAGCACGCTCAGCCTTCTCCTAAAAATATCTTAAATAATTCTTTTTTTTTTTAATAATAATAATAAAAAAACCAGATATTGTTGCTTTATTTTTAGTTAAATAGGTTAAATCCTTCTACATGTTCGTTCTTTTGTACTTTTCCTATTCTAATATGATCAAGTACTCCTTCTGCAAATTCCATGCCTTAGGTTTGAAGCAACACGCTCCCCATTATTGACGAGAAATCTGATTTTTTACTGGGAACTCAGGCTAGGAGAAGAAGTTTGCCCCAAATATAGGAAAGGACAATTTTAGCGAAAATTTTCTCTAACCGTGTTCAGGAATATTAATATAAAATGGATGTTTCCACTTCTACATCTGAAAATGTTAAGTCTTATATAATGCAAAATGTTTCAGAAAATTAAAACAGACCACAATATATCCAAAATTCATACATTTTTGAATTATTTCTTGATCCTATATAGCCTACAGATGAAGACAAAGTATTTAAAGAAAAAATACTATAGTTACATTTTTCTCTTTCCCTTCCCTCACTTCCTTTTTCTTTTTTTTTCCACATTACATTTGTAACTAGGCATATTCAAAATAATTTGCCTCTCTGGATTAATGCACATACTTTATCTGATTCTGAAAATGTGACCACCTAATCCTCAGTGATAATCTTACATTACAATTCTTTTACCTAGATATAGCTATTTAGTGCCATTTGAGATGCCATAGTCTATCCCTGCTTTATATTGTACAATAAACAGATGAGTCACATCTACCTCACATGGATGTTTGTATGAAGAATACGTAAAACTTTATGCATTTTTCAAACAAATATAATCTCTTGGTATTCTCTAAATACTTAAGCAATACTTACTGGAATAAATCCTACATTATCATACAGATTGAGCCAGTGATTCTATACCTTTAACTGTTTCTATTTATCGCACTTTACACATACAGATTAAGAGCTCTAATCAACTAATTTCAGTGTGTGACAATCAACTATAATATTTTATCTGCTTGCTTACTTAAGATGGGTATTAAAAGATACTTTTTAATAAAAGTCCTATTTATAAAAATGAGTATACATTAAAAAGCATTTTATATTCTGAAAACGAGTATGTTCCTTACCCTTACAAATAGGCCTTTCATTGCCTGAACTCCAGGTTCCGTTAGTTCTGCACTGTATGAGTCTTTGGCCCAATAAATAATACCCAGGACTGCAGCTGAGCATGACTTGAGCTCCATACTCATTCAGTGACCCAGAAATCAGTCTCCAGACAACATGCTCTGTGAGTAGAGTCTCTATGCTGGGACAAGTTACAGCTGTGAAGAAAGGACAGGTAATTCTTAGTATTCTAGCCTTACATTTCTTTGCAGAAAATGCACGTTGTGTTACTTGTAGAAGTCTCGTATTATAAAACTGAGCATACTATAAGCATTTATGAAATATGATTTCCAGCAAAAATAATTAACAATATACATTTAATATTAAGAACTGAGGAGAGGTTAGTAGTATTCAGAGAGCTGCAGTGCAACAATATTTTCCCCAATGTGATTCAATTAAATATCTCTGACTGTAGTGGGTATGCCTTGAACAATAAACAATGCTGTGCACTTTGTGTGAAAGCTCTACATTTCTGGGGTTTCTACCCTCTAATAAATTAATGTAAAAGAAATTTCACACAATGCCCTCTTTTTCTGGCCATTTAACATAAGCTCTAACAAGTTCTTAAAGCCAGATATCCTAGAAGTTGTTTATACATATCCCATACTAATAAGTGCAAAACTGTATGATGTAGGTATTCTGTAAAATTATTACATTTCATTTTAGCATACTACCCATTAAAAATACAGGCAACATTCAGGAATATTTGCTACTCAAGACATGAAGTGCTACATGAACACCAGCACTGAGCAAAAAAAAATAAATAAATAAAAGGCAAGCAAAGCTTTTGAATAACTAAAACAACAAGAATTCATGCAGTAATGGGCAGAATTCTTAGGTTTAACACTTCATAATTAATGCTTTGTATTTTTCTTCTCTCTTGTTTTCTGGTCAATAAATACAATTAGCTATTGATATTTTCAACTGCATAGCATACCAGAAAGCTAACTTTTCCTGTTTACTGAGTTACTCTTATGGCTATAAGGCTTTGCTTGCCTTTACTTATTATTACATAAATTAAAAAAAAAAAATCCCCTGCTATCCCGGCAGCATCTTAAATGTCAGGTATCATTTAGCTGACACAATTACTTTTTCAAAGCAAATAAAATGACAAATGCAATGTGTTTGATAAAAATGATCTGAGTTCTAGGAATTAGTTACTATTTGCAAGTATCACGGCATCTGATACTTGACTGTCATTCTTCAGCTTAAAAATCACAAAGAAATGGAAAGGGCATTTTTGTCTTACTATAATGTCAATTTATAAAGTAATTAATGTACTATTATTATCATATACATTATATAATTATTATATACATTATAATGTAATTAGAACTATATTGTCCAAATATACCATTTTGAATGGTATATATTAGATTATCAATTCAAAATTGAGGTCAAGGCAATAATTTATGAAAGACAAAAGAAAGTAGTGCTTTTTAATCTCATAAGAATTAGTAAAAGAGGATGACACTAGAAAATAAAATAATCCTATCCATCTATCTTAGGCTCTTGCCTAAGAACAAGGATAGAAAGGAGCATTTCAGCAAGTAGATTTTTGCAGTGTTCTAGTGGAAAAGAATCCAGTTCTGAATAATCAAATGCTTGTTAATGTTTACCATATTTAAAACAGAAAAGTTTTCAAATCCCAGAGCAGATAAATAAAAAGGTTAAATAGTATTGTGTCAGTCTGTCGATTCAGTCAGCTATGTCAACTCAATCTGTTATGAGTCTAATATATTCAAACTCAATCTAAAATGTTAGAAATGTTTTACTATATCTCAATGAGCAAACACTAACCATTAGTAAGTACTCTGAGTAGCAGAACCATCCAAAAAGGAAAAAGAAGTTCTGATGTTAGGACTTAAAAATGTTTGTAGAATGGTTGCCTGTCCTAGCTAACAGAAAACACCATCACTTGTAGATCTAGGAACAGTGAGTGATGATCATGCATTCCCTATTTACATCAAAAAATTTGTTTTTGTATTTATAATGTAACTGATGCTTTCCTTCAGAACTACTACATGAAACAAAGTAGCATAAGTAGATCTGTAGAAAGATAATTTAAATTATTAAAAAATCACATCTCAAACAGTCAAGTTTACCATACTGGAATGCACCACTAGTCAGAGCAAATGCGTATTTTGCAGTACTGAGGTTTCTTCTCATGGAGGATGAATTTTGGTACCAGAAACCAATGAATCTCCTAGCATCACTTTAGTATATATACTAAACAGAGAAACAAAATCCCTTCTGGTTCAGAATAGGCTTACTTTAACCTTACTGATTCATTTGTTCAGTGACTTGCTGTTACCATATTATACATTTTCTACTACTGACACAATGAATTCTTTCTGTATATTTTGATATGAAAGTTACATATATCCATCTCTACATTATTCACAGAAAAAAAGTAAATACTTTCAAGCTTTTAATGGACTTTCCTACAAGAGGTCTGATTGCTATGGAGAACGAATCCTGGTTTTAGGTTGATACCTCTATTTCATGAGGAAGTCGGTATCTAGGCTTCACAAAATAATATATGCATATTTTTAAACTATTTTTTAAAAATACATTCCTTAAAAGATAAATAATCTTATATGTCATCTTTAGGACAAGAGAGGTAGAGATGTTATCCAAGTCACCAGGCCGTAAGGCCCGAGGGCCTCGGCCCAGTTCCATCCAGGGGTTTGGGGGCCCGGCCGAGCACCCCGCCACAAATGGTGACCCCGACGTGATACCAGTAAGCGTCGTGCCCCACTTCCTGCTATCCCGGTACCCCTCCGGGCCTTTGAGTCCCACTGTGCTTGATCACCACAGCGTGGTGGGCTTGTCCGGAGGGGAGATGGGGGCCTACGAACCTCCTACCCCCAGGTTAGGAAGGGGCATCTGGGGGGCTGCCTGGACCTCCATGCGGCACCTGCTAGCAGGGTGCCCGGGGTTTGGAGGCGCAATAGACCCGGTGGGCTGGGGCGGGGCTCAGGGCCGGGGCGAAAGCCGGGGCCAGGAGCCAGGCCGGAGGAGTTGCCCACCGGGTGAGCGGCAGACCCCTGACGGCAACGGGGACCTGGTGGGGCTGGAGGGACCAAGCCGCGGGCTGAGGCTCATAAAGCCTCAAGGCCCACTGACCTAGGGTCCCAAGGCCCCATGTATTCAGGCTGGGATTGCGGACTGAGGTGCATAAGGCCTCTAGGTCCGTTGAGTCGGCCTGAAGAGGAGCCCAGAGGCCCCGGGTATCCGGGCTGGGATTGCGGACTGGGGCACATAAGGCCCTCAGGTCCGTTGAGTCGGCCTGGAGAGGGACCCAGACGGCTGGCAGGGGGTTCCCCTTGTGGGTGGAAGGTACAAGGGGCCTACCAAGGCGCTAGGCGCGCGGTAGAAGAAAGGGCGCGGTAGGGGCACTGCGTGTCCCACCTAGTGAAGGGGGTACCTCCGTATCGGAGGGGGCTCCTGCACACATATTATATGTGTGTGCGTATATTTTTTACATGATTATATTTAATCATATATATATTTATTAAGGTTTATTTAACGATTATTATCTTTAT
>VWPW01021483.1:0-52962 GCA_013389825.1 Crypturellus undulatus
TGTTAATTTACTTAATCTTCCACATTGCTGGACTAAGGGGACTTCCCTTTCCGGAAGTTTGGGGTCTTCTTTACCCACTAAAGCAATGCTTGAGCTCTTAAAGTTTATTTTATTTTATTTTATTTTTTAAACAAGACTAACTACAGTCAGACTGTGCTAGAAAATGACAAACTAATGGACAAAGAAAGTAAAATAACGTAAGCTGAAAAATTGAAAGGCTCATTATATACACTAAGAGAGCATCCAATCCGAATCTGGACTGAAGTATTGCTACAGATTTCCATTTGCTATGACACAAAAATGTCCTAGACAAAATCCTGCCTGCTAAATAGGAAAGTACCACAGTGAACACATCTTGGTAAATTTGTATTCAGTCTACGGCTGCTCTATCAGTAACCTCCATCCCTTAGAAGACCTGGTCCTAAAAGAATAATTCATCTTACTTCTTCACTACTGATAAAATGGATTTCATTTCATAGATTTTAGCCCTGCAAAAAAAACCACAAATTCTATTTCAGGGTATGCACGTTTAATTATTATAGTAATTATAGTAATAATCCTCATTTAGTATCTTTAGGCCTACCGGTAAATCTCCTACTCCCTACCTTCTGCAAATCTCTCACATACATAAACAAAAAATCCTGATGAGATTTAGCAGCCACTCTCTCAGTTCCTGCTTCTGACATTTTGTTGTTGTTGTCAAATGGAAGTCAGCTAAGTCTGGTCATCTATCCAGCCTATGTCTACCTAAGTAGTTACGTCATTTCTCAGAGCTCTTTTTTTTTGTTTTGGCCCAATTTTACCTCCAATTCCCCTTCAGAGCTTTGATTTTTTTCTTTAATTCTTCTTTTTTTTTTCCTCTCCTTTTCCCCTCCCTCTTTTTTGTATTGCCATTTGCCACAAAGAACTTGTGTTACTAAGATTAGCCATTTTGCAAAGCTCCAAAGTTTGTTTGAAATAGAATAGGATCTGTTTCATTGCACTTCTCAAATTCCTCTCAAAAGAAAAACTTGCTCTCCTTTCATACTTGACGAATTCACATTTCTAATTAAATCCACAAGAAACAGTCTGCCTGTAGTTCTAAACCGAAGGGCCTTCAGGCTTTGCTTTACAAATTTTTAATACTAGGTGTTCAAACTTATGGCTCCCTAGCTCCCCAAAAGGGCTTGTTTCCTCCCCCATTTATAACCTATTCGTTAAAAAAAGCCTCATGTACACACCAGAAGGCCCAGAGAGTGTCAGTTGCGGCATGTTTGCAGCTCCATGTGGTCTTTTCATGCAAAATGCTCTGCATATAAGAAAGACCTTAAGGTTAAAGGTCAATCCAGCCAATACTGGACAATGCCAGCTGCTTCAAACTGATTTAAGTCCAGAATTAGCAAACTTCACTAAAGAGGGAAACTTTTGTTTCCGTCCACACTGGGAGTCAGACTTTCCTGGAAGAGATTTAGTGCCAGCAATGGAAACACTGCTAAGTCGAGCACGTAACAAGGAGTTAACAAAACAGAGGGAAAGCAGGACCATGATGTAAGCATGCTTGACACATCATGCATAGTAATAAAATGACAGATACACTGAAATGACTAAATATTAAAGCATGCTTGTTTAAAAACGAAAGTCAAAACATACAAATGCTTTACCTGACAATAAAATCAAACTCCGATCCCGCAAGCATGAGCACTCCTAGCAGAGTGGATACGGCTCCATCCAGCACTGGTGCAAACATATGTTCCAGTGCAAGGACAGCCCTGCGGTTCCTGTCTCCTATGGCTGTTAAAAATGCCTGTAAAACAATGAAATCCATTTCATTAGACAGATATATACAGCCTTTCAAACACACTCTTATAGTATATACAGGTTTTCACCAGTTAATTACTCCAATTTACAGTTTATTAAAGTATCCTTAAAGCTGTCTAGACTTCAAGAAAAGGCCTGATGATGCTGTGACATAACAGAGCTGCTGCTGAAGCTGCATTACCAGAGTAATTATAGTCATAGTAACAACTCTTCAAATGATGCCTGCTTGTATCAGGAGACTTCCAGTTTGTTTCAGACTTACTTCTTTCTACCCACAAAGAATTAATTTCATTTACACTCTACAAGAAGCACTTTGGTTTTAAAAAGTACAGGGCTACTACGGCCACTCTCATGGGGGCATAGCTTCCAATGCTGCCTAAGTTTGTTGTAAAAACAGTCAGTATTGATTCCGATTTCCCCACGCACTTGGAGCAGATGGACTTGCCGCCCTTGTTCATGTCCAGGAGCATTTATTTCTGCACCAGGTTCTTCTGTTACTTTACATGCCAGTCTCCACAGTGCATGTCTGCTCACAGGCTTGGCGACTATTTTAAACCAGTAAGCACTCAAATGAAGAAAAGCTGCCAGTAAATTCAAAAGAACCTGTATAAAGTAACATTGCCAGACTGCTTTTTTTAATGTATCTATTTCACTCAAGGTGAATGTTTTAGCAACTTTTACTACAAAAAAGCTAGCAGCCCTGTGTATAAAGCTGCCTTTGGAACAGTGCTTAGCACAGCACCAACACTCTAAGAGTTGATTCTTATGAACTTGTCTTTCAATTTAAGTTAAAAAGACAGGAACCTTTGCTGATGTTTTCCCTGTGATTTATACTTAGGTGAATTCTCTAGCACCTATTAAGAAATGAGATCAGGCAGCTGTCTAATTCTTGGTTGTGGAATTTAAGCCACTCTTCTCTGGTAGCTTGGTCTCACTGGATGAATTTAGGCTGCATTTTTTGGTAGAACAAGCAGACCAAAACTGGGAACACAGGCAAGCAGAGTGAGATTCCCAAATACCATTTCCATAGGAAGCCAAAACATATACTACTACTCTTCAGTAGAGGCAAGTTATTGTATCCAGTACACATTCTACACCCCATATTCACAAATGAATAAACAACCCCCTTCAGAGTGAAGGCAATTGTCAATGAGACAACTCATGTCAATGGGATCTGCGGCAGCCCAACCCACACACACATTAGCAAGTTATATATACAGTGCATAAGCACATGTGTATATTCAAAGAATGCACAGTACAATGAGTGCATTCTTAATTCAAAAACTTATTTGTTGGAATTAATGAAAAATGTAGTCACAGCTTACAAGTGGCAGCAGAGAACTGAGCACGAGTGGATTGTGAATTTGTCTTAAACACGTTCAGTTCAGCTCTGTATCAGTGTCAACATTGCTTACTTTGTTTCTGCAATACTATTTTGAACTACTGCTGGTCAACACTGTTCTTAGCATCTGAGGTCTACTACTATTTCAAAGTCTACTTTTGAAAGATTTTGAATCTATGTCAGCTTGAAAAAAATCTGATTCTAAATTTGTTTGGCCACAGAATTTAAGTTTTTTTTTAATACTTTTTTAATGTAAATTAAACTGGTTCCTTCTTATTTAGAGCAGAAGTATTTTTTATTTCTTTACTCCAATTTTTTGTTTTGAATATTAACTTCTAAGAAATTATTGTGCTAATGATCTCTGACACTACCCAAGCGATTACAGGCCTTAATAAGCAGATTTACCTTGCAAAATCTAGCTACAGATAACAACAGAGGAGATCGGGTTGCCACTTGAGCCATCTGGCTGCCTTTCTTTAATTCTACCCTAGCCTATCCTACTTTCCCTAAATTTGTCTTTAAATTACTCTTTGTATTCTGCCAGTTGACGGGTCTCAACTGTGAATCTCATCTGCATCATGTTCCCAATATTTGGCAATCTACAGGGTGCTAAGATCCCCTTTGATTCTCATTTATTTTTTCATTGTCATCAGCTCCTCTCAGCAGTCTACAGTGTCTTCCTGTTGGGTCCAAAAGGCCCACTAAATCCTCAGCCTATTTCTCTCCATCTTTCACCTACATTTTTAAGAGTCTTCCTTTCACTTCTTTTTGGGCAAACATACTAGAAATTATGTTAGGCTGCAAGCATACTTTTCCTGAGATAGTGATGAAATATTGATTAGACTCATCCTTTCCTGCTTCTTAATGCAGTGAAATTCAAATCCATTAAGAAAACAGTATCATTAAAATAATATTCTTCTGAATAACAGGTTAGAAAAGCCTTATAAGAAAGAGACTTATGTAGAGGGAGTGCAAAGCCTTCCCTACACAGTGTCAAGCAAGTTTTGAGACCTTCCACTGCTAAAAATAGATTAAAAGAAAATGTCTTAGAATATAAGTGTCTTTTCATTCATAAACATTTAATTTCTTAAAATCTCTTGTTTTTTCAGGAAAAAAATTAAGAACTCCAATTTACTGCCAAAATTGCTGAACTGACATTTTTCAGAAACAAGTCTAAGCTTATCTTTAGGATGCGCTAGATGAGCACTCCTTTGTCAAATGCAAACACAGAAAAGTGGCCCTTCACTCTGTTATTTGTCACCAAATAAAGTGTGATAGTTTTACATATCTTGAAAACTACGCTGCAAGAGTAGTGTCGCTACTCCACACATCTGTGCATCTAATAGGGCATGCCAGATTTGGACACCTCAGTCTGACAGCGTTGAAAACATTTGCCTAGAACATTCAAATATCCTCCTGCTCCCTCCTTCTCCTCTTAACACTGGAATCTGTTTCCCTGAAGATCACATATTTGAGTTCATTATTAATGTACTAGCTTCTGGAAAGAAGAGGGAGATTGTTAATGCCAGAAACACAAATCATTCAAATTTTGGTGGTCCACAATGACGAAAGGGCGTGTGATTTCAAAAATTTCCCTCCACAGGCTTTTTTAATCAAAGGATACAAGTGGGCACAAAAAACTACACACCAGTGAGAGGTAAAAATAGGCAGTCTGGAGATAATGATGGGAAAATCTGGAGTAAAATAAAAGGCATGAAGAGCTTGGCTTTGTCTTTCCTTTTTTTTTTTTTTTGATGGCTCACACAGCTAGATGCTACATGCTTACAAGTCTCAATCACAGCCTTCAAAAATCATCATTAAATACTAAAAAGTCCTGAAATACATTCCCTCCTCTCCTGGGAGGCTGACTCAATGGTTAGGAACTGCTTCAACAGAGCAACTGTGCTCTATCAACACAGTGCAAACGGACACAAAAATTTGCACACGGGTTAGGACCTATCCTCTCCTGAGGATCACGTCACTGTCTTAGGAGTTGAAGATGGGATTTGCGATCACAACATTAGTCATCATTTCACTCTAGAATACTTCAAAAATACTTCCAGTTTTACATACCAAAGCAACATGAACAGTGAATTCCACACCAATGCCAACAGAAGCAATCAGGATAACCACAGGCACTGCACTCAGCTTTATTCCAATTAGACCCATCATGCCAAACAGCTCCACAGTCATCAGAGCCAGCACCACCACCTAGATGATTTCAAACAGTTGTTAGTGACTTATATACTAGATAACTGAAGAGGAAAGATATTTCAAAACAACATAAAACACATCTTTCAAAGCTGTCTCTCTCATATCCTCAAAAACAAGATATTTTTTCCTTATTTTATTGTGTTCAACAGCAAAGACCCTAAAAAGAGACAGTTTAAATCATTATCCCAATAACTAGTTAACAGTTTAAGAATCATCAGTTACAATTTATCAATGTGATCTAAGAAATATTTCTACTGCTCCAGGATATCCACTGGAATATAAATTTCCTCTTTTTCACCAACATCTCTGTCAATCCTTCTAGAAAAACTACCTTTCAAATACTGCCTAGGAATTCTTTTTTAGTACTCCAGATTTAGTGAGGATATTTCCAGAGCAGATTTTAAAACATCGAAAAAGTGAATGCTATAATCAGATGATGAATCTCAGATTATGGATGCCATTTCAGCTTTAAAGATAATTGAAGGGATTGACATGGACCAAGCAAACAGTTTCATCTAAAGGAAAAGCTTTATTTTTCCCTAATCTACCTTGTAAAAAAAGGCAAGAAAAAAGAAGGAAAATAAATCTGTGGAATCAACTTAAAAGTTTCTAAAGCCAAGCAGGAAAAAAGATAGACATACTTGTAAAAGTTGGTTGACTCTGAAAATAAACCCCCTTTTCAAAGGAAAAAAGTATGCACTACAATAAATTATTTTATAAGCTAATGAATCAAGAATAATAACATAAATTGCTTGATTAAGTGCTATGAAAAATATTCTAGACTAAACATTTACCTTTTAACATACCTGCCGTATAAACGTACATTACAAAAACTAGTAACTCTTTCACGCTTTTTTACTTCTGGCATTTTATAAACTATATGATAGTTTATGGAATTTAAACATAGGAACATCATCATTCAATTTAACTTGAATGTTTACGGTGAGGCTTACGGTGCCTAGCAGAAAGCACGGAGGAGTATTCTCTTCAGTTTATAACTTTATGGCTCTTTCTCCTCAATAGCCCAGTTAGAGTCCTTTCACAGTGTGTAATGACTTTAATCTTTCCAGAAAGCTCACATTCAGAAACCATATATGTTAGTCACAAGCAACTGACTTGAAAAATAACATTCTCCGATAAAAGAGGGAGGGTGTAACTAAATAAAAGTTGCTGTAATATTTAATAAAGCTCCTATTTTTCCTCTGCACCTTTATTTCTTATGTTAACATGCTTCTGAGCAAGGGCAAAAGTTTATGTGCCTTTATAAGAAACCTTTAAAGCTACAAAAAGGTGGCCAAAGGATTAAGGTTATTAAGGTTTGTACCTTTAGCATGAACCCTACCCCCTCAAGTTGAATAAATATATAATGAATGATGCAATATACATACTCCACCAGAGGCCCAGACATAAACAAAACCTTCCCGACTGCAGCAAGAGCTATGCTGAAAGGAATTTGACTTCAACAAAGACCCTTATAATAAACTTACAATGATCCCAGCCGTCCAGGGGTTCAGGAGGAAGAGGGCACACACCAGAAACGTGCAAGCCAAAACCACACTAATGGATAAGAGCAGCCAGTGACGAAGTCCAATATACTGCTCCCAAAATAGAAATGGGTAACCGTTTGGGTAGCTGGCAATCCCCAAGCTGGCGTAGTTATTACAGATAGCTCTCACTTTCTCAATAGCTTCCACGAAGTCAGAAGTTTCACGCAATCCATTGAGGTAGAAAGGAAATTGAGCATATTCTATGGGCTCAGCTGCTGGAACTAGGAAAAATGATAAATGTGTGTTTAAATGTGTGTGTTTGGGAAGAAGATACACATGATTAGCAAAACACTTTGTTCTCCATAGCTCTTAAGGCTGTTGAATTTAAATTTTACATCTTTGAAATAGCTAATATGCCAAAAACTATTAGTTCGGGACATGACTATTTTATCATGCAGTGCAATGGGTCAACACATTCTATATGAAGTCCCCAGAGAATCCTGCGAAATTCAGCAATTCAGTATGCATAAAACCTTCATCTGTGCTATAAATGCATTTTACTAAATATCTAGTTCAAAGTCCTATCTGTAATATATACAGGGAAATAATCTGACAAATGTCAACTCTCCATGCTCCTTTTAGGGCGTAATGCTAAGCTTACTGTAACTCAAAAAAAAAGAAAAAAAAAAAAAAGAAAAAAAGGAAAAAAAAAAATTAAGAGAAAAAAAGCTCCCCAAACAAGCATTTTGTTACTATCGTTGTGTGTTCCAGACCCTGCAGGGTCATTCAGTTGACTTGCTAAACATGATTTGCCCTATTATAATCTCAACTATAAATTTTCATTAAGACAAGACTTGGCTGGCTGCCATGAAGCCCTAGGGTTCGGATACAGTGGAGCACTACCAGCTTGCTACCCAGTCACACTTCCAAGGGCACCTGCATGTGCCCTCCCTCCTTGCCCACTGGTGTCCAGCTGGAAATCCTCCCAATAAATCCAAAGCTGAAGAAGAGGCGTGACTGCTGGGAATGCAAGGGGGTGAATGCCCACTCACATGGCCTGCTCCCTCTGCTGAGTTTTGCACTCTGCCAGAGGCGGAGGCTTGTAAGTAAGAGCTAATTTGATAAAAATATCCTTGAGTATTACAAATTTATGATAAACGTGATGAAGTCTCACTGATAAAACTCCAGAATGACACAGGCTGTATTTCACACCATCTTCAAGTTTCTCTCTCATACAGAACCAACAGATGACACACACAGAAAAGCAACGTATAACACAGGCTTTCAGAGTTTTGCTAGGCGCCATTGTAAGGCTCATTTTTCTGCATGAGAAAAGCCGGCAGGGGTGCCACATTACACCACATTCTACAAGGGCCAGTGCCTCCTGAGGCTACAGAGGGAGGAACATAATATATTGTTTTGTTTATGCTTCGCAGCCCTGCGCAGCATCAACCAACAGAGAGTTGATACCGGGCTGTAACCCAGTAACTCTAGTTGTAACTCTAGAATTACTGAGCCTTGGAGAAGGAGTGGGAGCACTACACAAACCACAAGACATTCAGACGAAATGCTACTTACTTCTCAGCCTTGTTTCTGGCATATAGTCTGCTTTGTCATGCACCCACTCGGGGCGGTGAGGCCGAATATTGGCCTGAGAGGCAGCATAGGCCACAGGGTCGTTGCTAACCCAGGCTGTCAGGTAGATGTAGAAGGCGTTTGGGTTAATGATTCCATCTGCATCCACTAGACGCTGTTTGGTCAACTGCAAAATGGAAAGATGAGCAAGAAACCTCTTAGAATGAGATTTGCTTTCCTTGAGATTAGCTTGAGGGTGCTTGCTGCAAAGCCTACAACAAAAAGCCTGGAGATGTGACATATGTATGCAAGAAAACAGTATGAACTTCCACTTGAAATGACAGATCAAAAAGCAACTGTTTGACACTGAAAAAAAAATCTAAACTACAGTCACAGTGGAAGGTATTTATAAATAAATATTTATATAATATTTGTAATACAACTACAACAGCAGAGGGTTCCAGAATAGACTGAACAAGTTAAATTCGAATTCTCAAACACTGTCTTCAGCCTGGAGAGGAAAACAACGAAGTTGAAGAAACATATTTAAAGAAAGCGGAAAAAAAAACTGGCATGAGTCCCTATACACGTCTGTGTGCAGTTAACCTCTGTTGTTAACACTGAAGGAAATGCCACCCAGTAAATGGAGGAGAGCTATAAAAATAAAACAACATCTGTATAAATTTTGCTAACACTTGCCTCCTATGACCTACGCATTCAGAAAATGCCCAGCGCCAAGAAAGCTGCCGCGCGCCCTGCGCTCCGCAGGTCACGCCGGGCAAGCACATCCGTGGGGCGGCCAGCGGCGGCCTGCGCCCTGCGGCCACAGCCCCACACAGCACTCCCTGCGTGACAAGTGTTACCGGTTGGGTTTGTTTTGTTTAGTTAAAATCCTGGCTTGGCTCCAGCTCCAGGTCTTTTTAATGAAATGAAAAACAACAGTGACAGCAGTTAAGAGAGAGAGGAAAAAAAAAAAAAAAAGCTGGATTCCAAGGATCTGGATTCAATTAATCCACAGGATATGCAACAACTGTATGTCTTCAAGCTGTCTTTGGAATTGCCTAGTACAGCACTCAGCCCTTGTGGCTGCACCACACTTTTCCCCCTCCCAGGCACAGGAAATTGTATCAGTAGCTGTAGCCCAATCACATTTGCTCCAGAGGGTACCTGGTACATACTGCTGAACAAAACCTCACTGAACGTTTTTTGCTTTGCTTCCCTTCTTTCGCTCAATTCATAGCTGAAGCTTCATTCAGACCTGACAGTATGCTGCATGCTGCCATACAGGAGTGTGTTTTATACACCACAGTAACTTTGAACAATGTTCCCTGTAAATCTGTCACCTTTAATGTCAGCAAAATAAGAAAGACAATAAGCAGATCTACCAAGAAGCTCATTAGAGAGACTATTTTCTGCCTAAAAGCACAGAAAATCAATGTTAGTGGAGGTGAAGCTAGATTACTGCAGAATTTTTCTTAAAGGTTTAAAATCTAATTCCGGCATAATGAGTCAAAAACTGTGTGCTTCATTTTCCAATATGATAATAAAAAGTTGCAAATACAGTCATGTCATATGATGTGATAAACTTATAAAAGAAGTTCAGGAATAATTTCTTTAGGTAGCTCAACCAATTGCTATTCTCAATTCTACTATATATCCATATTTAGTAATGACAACATGGTTTGTAATATATTATTACTTCAGCTATCTTCCATTCACTATTACTCATAAACACCTTTCTTAGATATATGTGTTTGGAATAAATTGATAGGGATTAACTAAAGCATTACAAAAGCCAGATTCAAAGTTACAGCAGAAGGCCAAGCTCAGGAGAGTCCCATAAGCAAATCTAACTCAAATCAGGAATGAAGGCACTTAGGGCAACAAGGCTAACATGGGCTACATGTCAGTACGGGACCAGAGTAGCACCTTTCACACCAATTTCAGTGGAAAGAGTGTGTGTACAGGACAGAAGCAGCATTTAACCACATGCCAGTAAGGAGCACAGGCAGGAATCCCCCATGTTCATTTTGAACATTTTGCAATGCAGGCTAAACTCTGCAGGTAACATACAGCTCCAGCAAACCTCGTAAGGCCACACTGTCAGATATAACTCAGGCACTTCAATTCATCAAGATGAAAAAAAGACCCTGGTATGCTCTTCACATCTTCCCCCACTACTCATGGGCAGTACATTTCTGTAGACACCAGCATGCACTCTCATACAGTACCTGGCTGATGTCAATGGGCTTTGCTCGGTTGCCAGTTTGCACCAAGAGTTTGTAAGCCAGAACAGCATCATCAGATCCATTTTTATAACTGTTGTAAGTAATTTTCCCAGTTTCCCAGTCGCTGTCAAATGCATCCTGAAGGCCTGAAGAGTTAAGAGAGGCAAAAAGAACATAAATCAGAACATAATTCAGTTTAAAACAATTATCAGTAGGAAAACAAAGCAAAATAAAAAAACAGGAATAATAATTCTTTTTACTATAAATGGAGAGTTTCCACAGCTAAAACAAGGAGAAAACTATATATCGTCCATTTGGTTCCTCACCTCACAGTCAGCAATAGTGGAAGATAAAATTACCTACTGGTAATTTTGGAAGCATGTCTGCTTCTTTCAGTAAAGCAAGGGAGGAGAATCAAGGCTCTTTCCATGTTACCAGTAAAGGAGAGCTGGAAGAAGACATGTACACTGGAATAGAGAGTTTTCTCTCACAGCAAAGGAGAGCGCAGTGATGGGATTAAGACTCTTGGGTCTCCTGTCCTTCTCTGAGTCTTTCCTGAGCTGGCACAGCCACATCTCTGCCTCTGAACAGGGTGAGACATGAAGAGGAACCTAGCACTCTGCTTGTAGATTTATGCAAGGAAACATCTAAGAAGTCTAAAAGAACAAAGAACAGAGTGCTCTTCCTCAAAAACTACAACTCTAGAAGGATAATACTGAAAATCTACAGCCATATTGTACTTATCACCTCTTTCATCCCCAAACCAAAGCCAAAGTCTCGCCCTGACACAGGAGGTGCAAAACAAATGGGGTTGAGGAGCTCAGTCCTGACTCAACTTCACTGCCTGCTGCGGAGCAAAAAGCAGGAAGAGGCTCAGCCCACGATCCACGAGAGAGGCTCTCCCCACACACTGAGCCCTCCTGCTGCAGCAAGGGCACGTGCCACCTTCACAGGCTGTCTCGGCTGCCACGGAGCACCGGGGCAAGAGTGCTGGGGCTGCACCAGCAATCCCGCTACGAGTGGAGGGAAAAGCACGCGCCAGCTTCCAGCTTCAGACAGCAACTCAGCGGCTTCTCGAGCACAGTGTGAGTGAACACGATTTTGTCAATTTGTTCCATCTGTTCAACTTGTGCAGCTAATACAAGTCGTGGGATCTGCTGCCAGCACGTGTAAAGATCACAGCCAACACCTATTCACTCTCAACTGTTATTTTCCTTTTTGCCACCCTTTGAAGGGGAGGGAATACCTCACAGCGCAAATTTGGATCAGATTTAGCACAGGAAGCCGCAGCGTGGCACAAGGAGGCTCTGTGTGAGCAGATGACAAACCGCATGTCCAGGAAAAGAAAGGAAAAGGCTGGCGGGTGCTGTGCTGGAAATCACTGACCCACCTCACAGCTGCACTGAGGAGCTGTAATGAAAACCATAGCTGCAGATCTGAAAAGGGTAGCTACAGCTGTGAGGAGATAAGAGTATGGGAAGAGAAAACATGGCCTGGCTGACACCACCTCAGGGTCTGGGCGCTCAGTCCCACTTACCAACCTCCCCCCTGCGCTGTAAAACTGCCCCTGCATCACCTTAACCTGCATGGGCAGTGGCAGGTTCGAAGCAGCAGCCAGCACCTGCCCGTATCGAGGATGACCTTGCGCTGGGTCCTCTGAGCCCCTTCAAGCCTGTGGGGAAAACAACTGCGGAAAAAGATATCTGTCCTTCTTGAGGACAGCTTTGTTCCATTTCAGTCTCTTCAGAAACGACTACGCGAGAGTATTTCTGCTGTGCGCAGCAGTCACATAAGGAGCGACATTGGGAGTCAGGAGGAAGAACGCGGGAAAGCAGGAGACTGCCAAAGAGCAGCTCCGCGCCCAATCCCTGCTGAGGGCAGCTCTCTCCAGTGAGAGGGTCCCCACATGCTGCGTCAGGGCACGCACAGGACAGAGCCTTCCTCCAACGCCCACCTCCTGGTGCAGGGCTAAGCACATGCAGTTCCCACCACGTGCGTTTGCAGGCCATTTGCAGGCTGAATTACCAATTTGTCTTTGCAAACTATGCTAAAAAAATAGCACATGTATTGTATACTCCTATGATTGGGAATAACTCAGCTCTTCCATTGCCCCCAACTCAGTACTGGACAGTAGTCCTTCCAAGTCTCACTATCCCTCAAATCCACCTCCTTTCTTTATCTTTATTTCTAAACTGGCTTAACCACTTCGTACTTCAGGTCGTTTTATTGCTGAACTTGGACACCACTGAACCTGAAAGACTGGAAACAATACTGCGAAACCAAGAAACCATCATCACTGGTGCTTAGATTGCAGAGGATTTCAACATTTCGGCAATAAAAATTTTCCAATAACACTTGGAAATTAATAGCAGAGCAGCTTATTTCAAAGTGAGCAGTATTTTTATTATAAATTGTTCACATCAATTATTTTAATGCATTTAATCTACTTGAAAAATATCTGAGATTAATGTTTCTGGGCAAAGAGATAAAAGTACCTTATCCACGCCTGCCTACATGAAAGTTCTACAAATTAAGGCAATTTTTAAAAATGTTATTTATGTCATTTTTTTCAAATCAACAGTGAATTTTGCTTCATACTTCAGAAGAAAGTGAAATCCTCCAAAGTTAAGTGGGATGCTGGAATGGGAGTAAGAAAGGAATTCCTTCTGACTCATGTGAACAGCTGGCATCATGAAACTTGAGATAAGATTACTCTTTGCAAAACCAAGTCTGATTACAAGCCACTGGGGAATCGAAGCTACCTCACTTACATTCAGTCACTTACAAAAATAATGTTACAATATTTCCAGTTTAAATGAATGATTAGTGTAAATTCTCTTCTATTGCATTTTCAGATAATGGAAAAACGTAGCATTAACTGTCACAGCAAGGCAAAAGACAAGGTGACCCCTGAAAACACAGGCGAGTTAGTCTGAAGGCACTCCACTGCAAGTGAACCAGGCAACGTGTGGGGCTCTGAGTTCGCTGCCTGGGTAAGAAACGCTTTTGTTCACACACTGCCGCTTCCTTCCAGCCCATCCAGTGTGCTGCCAGACAAATGCGCGGATGTCAGAAGGCCACCTTGAGCCATTAATCTCTCGCACTGAATTCCGAGTGACGTTGCTGGGAATTAACCATGATGTTCAAACAAAGTTATCCCTCCTTTGATTACCCTGCTGTCTCACTCCAGCATGGAAACCCATTCCTATGCTTGTCCAGGATCTTCCCTGGATGCAGCCTAAAACTGTCTCTTGCTCGTAAAATCTATTTTCACTTTCCCTCCAACCTACAAAAGGGAAAAGGGAGAGGAAAAACTGCTAGGAGGCTCTATGGTCTTGAAAACTCAAGGAGTCTAAGGAGCCTGATCTCCATCGTCTCAGTGGGAGAAATCCCCAGCAGCGCAGATCTAAGGATGCTCTTCCTGCCCTCTTCACTGCAAATGGCACCACTGAGGGTCAGCTCTCGCCCATGAGGACACTCAGCTCACAATTAAGGCACCAACTTGCAGATTTTTATCTTCCTTACAGATCTGCACCAGCAAGCAGTGGGAGATGGATCGTCTGGGCCAAATGCCCCACAGTTTGCTGCATTTCTTCCCATTGTTTTGGTATAAATATCCCCCACAAAAAGGAAGAAAAACAAATAAGACACTAAACTACAAGAGAATTTGGAAACATTCTGCAGAATGCATGAAGATGGTTGCTTAAAAATCTAGGAAGTGTAGCAAAATTTCCATCAAGTAAAACATCTAAGGTATGCTGTATTTTCCTCCTGCCTCCTTCTCTTGCAGTTAAATGTACTTATGTAAGCAAAATATTTTAAGCAAAACTTCCAGTAAGAAGATTGCAGTGAATGAGTCCAACATATCTGAAAACCATAAAAACCTAGTAACTGAAATCCTTCTCTGCTTGATTTATCAGTATATTAAATACACAGGAAACTTGATCATTTTGTTTGTTATGCATGTCACCTGGTGGCCTCAGATTTCCTAATACTGTCCAAATATTTTCGGAAGAAGAAAATATCCCACATACTGACAGTTATGTACATGTTTTCTAAGAAACACTAGCTGCATTAGCTGTCTGTAAACAGTTAGAGTTAAAATTTACAGTCTCAGTAGGTCAGCACGATTTATTTTTCTGTTGGCAAAAGCCTCCTGGCGATTCTTCCAACACAAAGGCAGAGGTAGCACAGAAGTATTTATTTCCGGGCAGAAAGTGTTTCACAACAGAGAACTGCTAAATTTCCTAAGATGAAACATTGTTATTTCTTTTAAATACAAAACAATTATTTGCCTCAACTTGAATAGCGTTTATAGCACGACTTGAATAAGCCCACTTTATTATGAGGCTACCTCTAACATCCCCTCCCCACATCCAGTTGTATTTCGGCATAGACAAAACAATACCACAGAAAGTGTGGGGATACCTGATTGGAAAACTAGAATGTGTTGTAAGCTCCCAGACCAATAAAAAGCCTAAGCCACACTGAATATTCTTCATGCCAGCAGTCCCAGCTAGAGTCAACAGGATCACTCATGTGCTGAAAATTAAGCCTGTGCCAAAACACATTGTTGGACTGGGGCTTCTCATTTACTGTTCTCAAAACACTCAGCAAACTTCTATTTTCCTTAGACATTGGTCCATATTTGGGCAGTAATTATAAAGCAGAACTCCTCATTAGCTGCACAGAAATTAACGACATGAGATAGATGACTATCATCTTTTAAAGCTTCAAAACTGTTTTACTGGAGAGTTAACTTAGCCACAAGAAATTCAAGCACACTGTTGGGAAAACAGTGAGTTGATGTTAGAGACAGGGCTATGCATTCTCCCTGCTGCAGGCAGCCTTTACTTGTGTGAATGGAGAGGAGAGCATTACTGCAGAGGACAAATGTTTACTACTACTCTAGAATTACAACCAGAAAAGCTCACGCGATTCTCTCTTACCTTGCAGCCAGTCTCGAAAGTAGTGCAACCACATTTTGGGAAGCTGCTTATCCTCTTCCAGCAAAACGTATGTCACGTTGCTGAAACTTTTGTGAAGTTCATAAAGTAAGTGCTGGACATTGGGATAGTCGGCTTTTTGTGTCACTATATACATGTTGTAGAAAGAAAAGTACTTGAACTGTGCAGCAATAAAGTCATATTCCCGGGTTTCCCTTGGCACAATGTCTGTGAGATCCAGTCCATCTCTCACTCGAGTAGTTCCATAAAGACTGAGCCCAAGTAAACCCAGAAAAAGAAAAATAACCACAATCTGCAGCAGAAAACAGAAATGTCTTTAGTTTTACGTTTCTAAAGAAACCAAGAACTCATAACACACGTTCAAAACTATCATACAACATAATAATTTTAAGTTTTATTTATATATACAAAAATACACGCTACAAACTCAAACTAATCTGGGCTACAGTAAAAGGGTGGTAGATCATGAATAGAAAAACTATAAGATAATTAAGCTAAACAATAGCTTTAGCTTCACAGTTCACAAGACTGAAAGTCATTGAAGTCCCCTCATTTACCTGCATTTGGAAAGTATGTCACTACAACAAGGTAAAACTTTTAAATTATGAAATTAACTGTAAAACTATGAATAAGTGCTACTTCAAATATTATTCCTTACACTTAATACTAGATCATGAGGATAACTGTTCTATTTGGGCAGGGAGAAGTCTGTTTCAGAAAAAGAAAAAATGTAAATAGTTCTCTCGTTACCTTAGCTTTTGGTTTTAGCAGGAATGGAGCGTAATGCTTTTCTGCAAAAGATGAAAGTGTCCATCTAGTACAGGGTGGCTCAAGGCAATGCATACTGGAGTCCGAGAACTGGGAAAGCAAGTCCCTCGTCGAGCTTGTGCTTTCTGGGCTCTGGCAGCTGAGATTATCTTGTGCTACTGTCACTGGCTGCACAGATATTTCTGAGCGAGGCTCTGCTGTGGTGTAGTACACCTGCGTGTGAGGATCGTACTCTGTGCGCAACTGCACTGTGGACTGCATTGTGATCTGAGTTTCATGTGCAAAACTGTGGCTACTGTATGGGGGTGGAGGGCTGTAGCAAGAATTATCGCTGTTCTCTGCATATGCTTGAGGCTCAATCTGAATCACTCTCGTGGCACACGGACTGTAAGAGCAGAAAAAAATATCCATTCATATTTACGTAGGTCCTTATTTTGATCATGCAGAGAGAATAACCTGCTTCTACTTGAACCTGCTTCTATTACTGCTGTATGGTTTATGTTAATTAAGCAATGTTTTGATGCTGATATCCCTCTGCACTTCTAGGAAATGTTTCTTAGACATAGTTCAAAGTGAAGGTCTCTTGAGAAGACACACATTCTTTTGCCCAAGAAAGAATGAACCAGCATTTGTCTGAAGACACTGCCATCCACCTCACATCTCTCCATTAATTATACACACTAATCAGGTCAATAGCTGGATAAGCACACACAGCCTCAATCCACAACAGGCGTGTGAGTTTGCACCTATGTGATCAGGCTCAGAATTAAACTATTTAGAAGATCAAAATGTAAACACATTACATGGCGAGTTCTTCTGTTTAGACCTATTAAAGTAACTGTTAAATAATATTTGGGCCTTCTGGATAACATCTCAGGCTTTTGGGAGGCGGGCTGAAATCACTTGCCATACACTGACTCCATGTTTTAAAAATGAAATAAACATATGCAAGGTTTAATTCCAAGGAACGACAGGCAACATGGAGATGGAACTGCAGAAGTGTTTCTTCGAAATATTCCCTTTATTGTAGTCTATTCAAAAGCGTGACAGACAATTCATTTTAAAAAGTTATCAGAGACAAGCCCCCTTCTGTAAATAAGAAACAACAAAGTGACAACAGCAAAGAGTATCAGAGATTTTTCATCGAGGTGACAAATGCTATGCGAAAAAGAAATTCAGAATGTTGCCTACCTAAACAAAGGAAACTCATTTAACTGCATTTGTTCATGGGTACATGGGCCCAAATTCAGTTCACACACAGAGCAAGTTAAGATGGGGGAATAAAAAGAAGATCCAACTGCACAGTATTTCTGAGAATCAGGGCTTGAAAAATTCAAGCTCAATAAGACCAGCCAGCAAAACTACAGTTCAGTAAGAAATGAAAAAGCAGAAGTCCTGCCTTACTGACCAATCTCCTGCTCTAACCCCTCAAAAGCAAATTTAGGAAAGCACTTTCTTCTTTCAAGTTAAAGATGTCAAACTATGTGTGCTCCTAAATAGGTACGAAAAGCTAAGAGGATACAAAGTGCTTTCTCTACATCCTGGTTATGAAATCTATGTGAGAATGCATGTGTAGAAATGCCCCTTGTCCTCTTCACTGTAGGCAAGAGCAAAAACTAAGGGAGATAAAAGGCTTGACTTCCAAGCAGTAGCTCCGCTAAATGACAGTAGCCTCCTCCCAGCACCCGAACCTCAGAACTGGCCTAATATAGAGCTGAATTAGGTTACAGCATGCATACTACAGCTCTCAACTAACGTAACAAAAACTTTAGTACTATCCTGCAATGCAGTGGTACTGAATATCCTGAATTCCTCACAGTCCTATAAAAATTGGGCTAAAGGGAGGTCATTTTTATAGTCTGCATATAATTTTTATGAATTTAAGTTTCAATGCTTAAAAAGTACAAAAATTAACACATACTGAGTGATTGATTACATTTGAGGCTCCTGTGTATTCCAAGATATTTACAAGATTCCGTAAGAGATGGGATCATAATTTCTAAGCTTACTCAATACCAGCACTGGACACCTTGAAGTATACTCTAGGAAAATCTAAAAATTTATCTGGAGTACAGATGTTACAAGTGCTTCCCAAAAAGCTGTCTTCCAAAAGTGAAAATGAATATGCATATGAATGAAGGGAAAAGGCCATGGAAGAGAGACAGGAGCCAGTGTATTTCAGTCTCTAGCAATAAAACTATAACACTAACACACTCACCCTGCTGCTGTCTTGTTGCAATGAAGACTTTCAATGCCTGAGAAGAGGTGGCAGCACGGCTGGTGAGCACAAAAATCCTGTTCCTCATATACTGCAATTCCATCACACATTCTTACCTTGTAAAACAGCAGAATATATCCAACCTTCTGTCTTCCCGACGATAAAGGTCCATACTCAGGATAGCAGGAAAAATCAGGAGAACCATAGCAAAGTTGAATACCACCACAACTGCAGCCTAGAAATCAATCACACGAGAATTCATGTTGTTACTAAGCTCCCTCATTATCCTCATCTAGCAACCCATTTATTATGTTGACTTATCAGACACTTCCAAACAGCTTCCTGAAGTGGGAGGTATATTCCAGTTTCATATGGTAGGCCTACTGTAGTTAATTCATTTCTTTTAACTTAAGCTTCACATTAATTTAATCCCTCTGCACCAACAGATGTGGTAGCACCAAGATTTTTAAGAGGAAAAGACAGTGAATAAATTGCATTTTTGAATAAAATCATGCCATATTGGAAAATCTCACACAGTACAAGAAGATGCAAGTAAAGTCAAAAAATGGAAAAGAAAATGGAATAGGAATTAAGTTCTCATATTTAAGAGAGATGAAGTAACTTAAGCACCACAGTAACATTAAAGGACATCATTAAATCAATAAGGAAGTAAATGTTTAATTCAATCTTAATGAAATTGCTCCATTTACTAAAATAGCTATACGTTTGCTGTACTAATAGGCAAGTAAGAATAACATTTTGGGACTAATTGTTGGACCCACCTGCTTGTGTGAATTTAACTTGACCAACAAGTCAGTCTAGCAAAATGGGTCTTAAATTGAAACAAGGAGTTAACTGAAGTTAATTGGTAAAGCAAATATTACTTAAAGAAAAACAATAGCTCTCCTTTTCAAATGATAAACTCCTCCTTGCAGAGATTTGCAGAGAATTGTTATAAACATACACCATGGTGCAGCATCTATCACTAACATTAACAGCATTTATTTGTAGAGCAGAGTAGCAAGAAGCACAAGTCATGACAAATGGAAAATCTGGGGATAGGTAGGATTAGAAAGAGCAGTAGAAAAGGAGGATAAAATCAGTAAGGATTTTCTTTAACCAAAAATAAAGCACTGAAAAAAACTGAAATTAGTGGATGCTTTGATGCAGAAGAGCAGATCTCAAAACTCCCAACTCAAAAGTAAGCCTTCCAAAATTCATGTTTTAAAAACACTTTATTTATATGACTCTAAAGAACTCAAAATTGGTATTTTGTCTCTTATCTGCGAAAATAAAAGTATCAAACTATTGAACAACTTTAAGGATTTTGAAATGATTAATGATAACAAGAAGTGGTTCTCTTTGTTGTCTCCAGTCTCTTTAAAGAGGGATTTTGTCCTGATGATTAGTTGCATACATAACCATTAAAACAGAGTTTATCTAGTGTTTAAAGTCTAATTAGCATTTAACCGTCACTTTAATCTTTCAGAGAAAAGATCCAATGACCATTTCATGATTTATAAATATCCACACAGAAAGGTATGTAAGGTCAGAGCCAAGACTTCAAAATTAAGTGATTTCCTTTTGATCACCTCTAGAATGGATTGAATCTGTCAGGAAAACAAATGGCTGCTGTTACAACCATGGTGTTTGCAGGACCTAGGACAACTGCTCTATTTATTGCTGCCAAATCAGTGAAAGTTGAATCACCCATAAAACAAGAGTAATTACTACATCTAACCAAAAGCTCCTACCAAGGATCAGCTAAGGACTCAAGAGATTTGGAAAAAAAATCAGCTGAGGACTGTTCCAAGAATTCATAATCTTCCCTTCATACCTGAAAAACTAACCAAAGCCCTCTACTGCTCACTTTATTTATAAACACCTCCAGTCTCATCAGTTCTCTGATACCTTAAGTTCCAAATGCTGGTAAACCAGAGAGCTAATCCTTAAGCATGTAGCAGAGAAAGCAATGAAGTAGCATTCACATGTATTTCTAAAGAAGAATTTATAAGGAAGAATGCTGGGAACTATCTAAACAACACCTAGTAAAACCACTTATTAACACAGAATCTCTTTTAAAACTAGATCTTCTATTGTGCCGTACTTGTGATGATGTACTGACTGTACAAATCAAACCCTTGTAAAAAATCCTCAGTATCCAGACTTGAATTTTAATGAATTCCTACAGCTTAACATCACACTTCCTACATATTACACACTTTTCCCCCTCTCACACATTCCCTTACCCCAAGATTGCAATGACATGTCACTCCTCAGTTGTCATAGCTAAATAAAACAACATCTGGTTCTGATAACTGTGCCAGTCTGTTGTCTCATCCAAAAAAAAATCCTAAAGAACTGTTAAGATGAAGCATGCCTCCATGAGATCTCAGTTCCTGCTTTACATCCAACTCTGAATCCTGCCCTAGAACAGGCTGCCCAGACAGGTTTATGGAGTCTCCTTCTCCGGAGATCTTCCAAACCCGCCTGGATATGACCCTGTACCACGTGCTCGAGGTGTCCCTGGTGGAGCAGAGGGGTTGGACTAGGTGATTTCTAGAGGTCCCTTCCAAACTCAACCGTTCTGTGATTCTGTGAACTCCAAGGGTGCCTGGAAGTGACCAAGACAGGAGAAGTAGGTTGAGATTCAGATTAGCAAGGAGAAGGAAAAGCTGTTAAGGAACAGCTGAGTCTCTGCACTGACTCACCAGCCAACACTCCTATGTGGAAGTTTGGTGGCTGCAAATGGGAACTTACGAAAGAATGTCATCTTTATATTGGTAATATCCACAGTCTGTATTAACTGCACTGACTGGAAAAGCACAAGCAAAGGTCTGTGACAACAGGGCTCCTAGCACACAGGCAATCTGTGAGCAGCAGCTAAGTAGAAGGAAAGCATGCTCAGGATCTTTGAGAACAAGCAGGGCATCTGCTTTCACCCTTTCAGAAGTGAATGGCCAAATGGAAAAGGAAAGGGCCTCAGGCTTTCCCCTTGAAAAATCAACAGACGTAAGATTAGTCCTAGAAGGGGAAAAAACATGGGGCCCACTCAAGGGTGTGAAATGAAGGAGCTCACAGAAATGAGCACATGGGAGCAAAGCCAGAAAATGCCACAAAGCAGACAAAATCCTGGTCGCTTTCTGAGAAGCATCTTTTATTATAAAGCACGGACTAAAAACATTATCGCTGCTGCTGGCGCAACTGCTGCGCGGGAGGAAAGATGGGCAGTGTGCACCGGAGGCGGCGCGGGCAGGCAGGGGCCCTACCGAAGGTACAAGCTCTCTCTGCCATTCCTGGCCGCCCACCCATGGAGAGGACTGTGCTGTGCAGCCAGAGCTGACCAACGGCAAGGAGGCCTGCTCTGCGAGGGAAACTTACACCCCGTTGCTGTTGCCTATCTGCAGCCCCCTCCTGACAGCACACCCACTCAGGTTTCCACCCCCTCCTCCTCCCGAGACTTTAATTTTGCTTGTTAAATTCGCATGTCAGGAGCACAGAAAGTGAAAAGACTTGGCTAAGAGAAGGGGGACAAACTGCTTCAGATAATGAGTCTTACATTCTTTCTCTCCACAAGCCCACCACCACCACCTGGCAATGCAGTTTTATGTTTAGGAAAAAATGTGTCATCCACACTGAGGAAAAAAAAAATACCACTAGGACTTATTGGGCAAAGTTCCACCGTTATTCATTAGTGAATCTATACCACTCTTCTTTCATTAGGGGAGGAAACTTATGGTGTAAGCAAGAAGAGTTAGACAATTTTTTTTTACGAAGCTGTGCATTTTCTTTCAGACAGAATATTCTGTCTGCGGGACTTAGCCTTTGCCGTACTTCCTGCATTTATCCTCAAAACAAAGTGCTGTATACACAGCAAACAACAAAAACTTTCAGGAGGTTTCTTCAAGAATCACCTCGCTGGATTTTAAGAAATGCAACCAGAAACTCAGGACCTACTCCTTCAAAGTCCTGAGCACTTTCTTGCAGGTGATTCTTTTGACTGAGTACTTAGGATGCATTCAGCATCTCAAAGCCTAAACCTCCTCAAATAAGGGGCTGGTAAGGAAAAAACTGTTGAGAGCTAAAAAGCTAAAACAGTCCCTATCCCCACAGAGAAATTAATTTTAAGTATCTCACTTGAAAAATAAGCAAGAGTTAAAAAATTTTGTCATGCTGAATCTATCAAAACCCCGCACTGTTTGAATTTTAGGAAGTAAATGAATAACTCTGGTATCAATGAACTACATTAGCTGAAAGAAAAGAAGCTGAAAAAAAAAAACACTGATACGCAAAACACGGGTTTCTGTCTAAAAGTTAGGCTTCCAGATAGTGGACTAGTCAGGAAACCATTTATTCTGCCTCAACAGCAGGATTATTGTGAAGATACGGGGCTTCAGAAGTTATGGAAACCTTGACAGTTATCTTGCGATGTCTTAAGAAAAGTAAATGAAGAGCAAAATAAGGTCAAGAACAATCCTTTTTTTAGCCCATGTGTTAAAAATTCGCTATCTGTATGAAAAGAAGTCAGCATCTGTGAAAAGTAAACTGCAGTAATTCATCGCTTCCTAAATTTTCCTAGGAAGCTCAAAGACAGCAAGGAGTTCTTGTTTAAACAAGCCTGACTAAGGAGGAGAAGGAAGAAAAAGACTGTAAATAAAGAAATTCATAGAGAAATACAGACCACCCACCAAAATCTGCCACGGTTAGCTGACTCCGAATGGTATGATTAAATGTATCACGTGATGTTGATTCCACCTGGTGAAGCTAGACAAAGCAAGTAGTACGTGATCCTTTCTAACAATAATGGTTTTATTTTCCTAGTTCCTAACTGATACACACACACAGCTCAAGCAACAATAAATCCCCAGTACAGGTCTCTAGTTGGCCTTTTGCACATTTTTTAGTTCTTATATACAGTGATTAACCATATGCAAGCAAAAACACATTACAGATACATGTGAGAAAAGACTGCATAATTCAAACATTAACTTCTGGCCACTGCAACATTTCTACTAAGATTTCATATCAACTGTTGCCTTGAAAAGAACTTCAGTGTTACTCTGAATAATATCAGCATGTTTATGCATGACTATGCTGAATTCTCAACAGAAATAGCTCCCACTCAACAGCAGGGCAAAGTGACCAGGACAAAATGACCCATCTCTGTAGCATCCTTCTTTTGAGACATGCATCTAAGCTAAAGCAGCATCCACAAAGGAACGTCACTCCAAAGCCAGGCAGCAGAAATCCAAGACTTCTGATTCCTACTGGAAGTTTCCAGTATCCCTTTTGCTCTTTAAGGATCACGGGGATGTCTGAATTTAGGCCACAGAATTAGATTTTTCTAAAAGAAGTATCAGACTAGATTAATTAGGTTAGACATAAAAAATGGTCCTTGCCCTAACATAAAACAACTCACTATCATTTGCCTTATATGAACAGAAACCTACATTTTGGCAAGGCAGCAGAACTAAATACTGCTAAGATCTTAGGATGAAAAACTCTGGTTTTAGATACTACGGATAACTCCTCAACTGACAACTGTGTATCAAATTAATTATGGCTTTATTTTCCTTCACTTTTTCCATTATTTGCTACCAAATTACCTTTTGAGAAGAAAACATCAAAAACAAGTTATTAATGTTTATTGGTCATTTAGCTGCAACTGTGAATGTTTTACCATTTTACAGATTAATGCAGGCATGCTTCAATTTCTGAAAACAGCAATAATTGCCACAGGTATTAAGAAAAATTGCGGCCCTTGCTTCCTCTGGTTAGGTCAAGGGCTCAGGGAGAATGAAAAATGATTGGAAAGTCGGGCTACAACAGAAAAAAAAAAGACTACTGAAAAACTGCAGTTTTCCTACTCTGCACCAAGGTCAGACACTGCTGTAAATTGCTTGTGAATTAAAGCTATGTCAGAGGAGAACATCCAAGAGTTTCTTCCAAGGATTCTTGCTTTTAACAGCAGCTTTCTTCAGCATCCTTTAATATTTCATCTTCCTGAAGATGTATTATCACAGACATATAGGAGAAGACAATGAGAGAAAGGGAGAGGGAATAATCCATCGTACAGCCCATAAAACTCACATTTTCTCTCAAAGCACTTACAGCCTAAAATTCTTGGTGAGTATTCTACAACAGTTTGACAAACTTACTTTCAGATAATGCAGCACAAACTGCTTAAGTAATAATTAATGTGGCAAGTCTGTTCTCACTGCTCTCACTGCGCTTTGGTTGTGGTTTGTAGGAGCAGCAAGTTGCACAAACTTCAGTGAAAGCAGTGAACTTCCACCCAGGAGAGGCAATGGAATTACAGGCTAGAATACAGTCTGTTGCTCTTGACTGAAGTAAGAATTCAAAGCTTGCTGAAGACTTGTTTCTACTTAGTTGTACATTTCCTGGCTTTTACACTCAACCCAATGGGACGAGACAGGATATTCGCCCACCAGTAGAGTGTGAAAGACTCAACATGTGGGAAAAACGAGGAACAGAATCAAAGGGAAAAACAGTTGTTATCATCCAGAACTATAGCAACCGGTGATCACACACCGGTTCAGTGAACTGCAAAGGACTCAGCACAGACTTCAGTACTACCACTAACAGTCATCACTGACCTCCCATGATGATACCGTCTGTAAGAGCTAACAAAACAGCACATAAACTTACTTGGAGTGAAAATGCTCGTAAAGCAGGAATAGGGATTAAGGCAGCCATAAAGAAAGCAGTAACATTGCTGATAGATGTAAGGGCTACACTTGCTCCTGTTCGCTTCAAACATTCACCTGTTCTGTCCTGCAAAACAAATGGTGCATCTTAAACGTCAAGTGAATAAGGTGACATCCTGCAAAGGAAGGAGTCACCCTACAGATAAGGTAATGGTGAGGACTATTACAAGGGATGTGTATTGCATTCACCATTTCATGAAAAACAAACAACAAACCAAACAACAAACAAGCATCCCCTCCCAAAACACACACTCCGACTCCCCATTTTTTCATTACCTCAAATGGAATTCTCTTATTCTGCCCTGTTTCACTAAATGCATGTGCAAGAAGGAAAACATCATCTACACCAACTCCAAGAGCAAGAAAAGGCAAAACCTTGAGAAGAAAAAGAAAAACAAAAACAAAAATAAAGAAAAATCAAGAAATTTAATATATTCATGTTCTACCATGCAGGTAGTCATTAGATGTCTAATTAAAATAACTTTCACATTACATTTGAACTCCAAGACTAAAATGAAAATCAGAAGGATGCAATACCGCCCTTTTATTTTGAAACACTGGTCAACAATCCGTAGCGGACTATGTATGGACACAAAACCTCACTAAAAACAATTCTAGGTTTGGGTAGGTAAAAAATACTACAGAATATTTCAAATTATTTTCAAAATACTTGCAGAATTGAAACACCTTGATAAATTCAGATGTAAGGACAAAAGCTGCAGCAGCTTATGCATAAACAGATGCCTATACTCACACTGGGACACATCTCAAAATCTACCTAATGAAAGAAACTGCATATTTGCCCTTTCTTTTTAACATCAGAGGGCAGCAGTGTCTCTTCGTTTCTTACAGCACACGCTACGAGACAGAAGGCACAAGTGAAAAATCTAAAAATCCATATGCTTTTGCAGCTTTTGTTTTTCCTTAAAAACAAAAGCACTTTGCTTAAAGTGCTTTTAATTTAGCAGCAGACTTGCATCTCCTTGGTACCTGAGTTGTGGCAGCATTAAAGGAAATTCCAATCAATGAGCACAGGCCCAATCCTGCAGCCACTGAGAGTGCAACCAACAAGACTCCTGCCAGCCCCACGGCACCCTGAGACTTGGCGCAGTCCCACCGCAGCATGGTTAAGCAGGCGTAGGCAAGCTGAAAGCAGAGAGAAAAAAATAAAACAGAGACATAAGCAAAATATTAGAATGGATCGCTTTCCAAGAACTCTATCCCCCCAAGAACACACACAGCTTACAAGTATTTCTAAACAGAATAGACACAACACTAGAGATTACACAGAAGAGTAGGTGACAACTCTAAAGTCAGTGTTTACAAAATGCTGACTTTAAGCATACTGAAAACGTTCTGGATCACCGGTTGGTAACAGTAAAGAAGTTGTTTAAGCTTGCTATACTACCAGAGACAAATAAACAAAAAATATTTTATTACCATTAGCAAGTAGCCACTAGCTACTCTGATAACACTGACATCAGAAAATGACTTTAGGATGTCATCCAGGGTAGTTGTAGTAAAGGAAAGCACCTTCTGGGTAGAGTTCTGTGCAACACTTTGATGAACAACCTGTAAAAAAAAAAAGGAAGAGAGAAACCAAAATACAAACGAAAACAAACAAAAAAACCACACAGTCTTTTACATTTGAAATCAACTACTTATGCCTTAAGTGTTCTCTACACTAGAGATTTCATCAATTCTGCATGAGTAAGTATTTTTGGTAGTTATTCTCTGCAAGCTACTGATTATCCAAGTAGAATTTGCATCCTTCAGTAAATGCTGTAGCACTTGCAGCTCATTCAAAACTTTAAATTTAAGTCCTGAAATGTAAGGAGGTTTCCTCCTCTCGCAACTCTGCCACTGACAGAGCTGAGCGAGCTTCGCTTTCCTTCGAGGCTACCGCTCAGGCTGTAGCACCGCTCAGGCTGCTCCCCCTCCCCCGTGCTTCAGTGGGGTCGGAGGCGATGTGGCAGAGGTCAAGGCTTGGGACACAAAGAGCAGGCACTGTCACATGGCCCTCCCGCCGGGAGCCCCACTGCAGCGGGAATCGATGCCTAGCTAATGTTTTCCAGGCACCTTTACCATAATCGCCCCAGTGAAATGCTTTTCAACTCAGCCTAGCTCTTCAATTCCTTTTAAATCTCAGGAAAGCAAAAAAAGTTCTAGGCAGCAAGTAGCCGAACCTTCCTGGCTTCTCATGGGTGAATAACTACTTTCACAATAAAGAGAGAAGAAATCAGCCTTTTACAATAGCCTGCTGCAGCCACAACTAAAATACGGCGACCGGAAGCTCTAGTTCAAGCATATTCCCTGAAGAAGAACTGTTATGTCATGACAGAAGGCAGTAGATCTTAGTAAGACTTTACAGCAGGATATCTAGGTTTTGTTTTAAATCTTACCTCAACATACATCCTCTGCCAGGCTTCCAGAATTTCTGCTGCCTTATTCTCATTCCAGTTAATGTGTGAAACATATTCATACCCCTTGAAGTGCTCATACATTTGCTTCGGAGTCATTAACTGAAACATCGTTTGCAAAGCCTGGGCACTGGAGAGAAGATGGAATGCAAAAAATACGAATTTTTTAGGAAGCGATGTTTATTACATAAAGTCCCAAATGAAAGCCAAATAGAAGCTTTCATGAATTTTTAATTTTATAGGGTACACTTTCACATTAAAATTGGACAGAGTATTTATTCTACTGGGACCAGTTTTAGGAACAGAGAATGTAACCCTATGAATCAGTTATAAAGACCTTAAGTTGCAGACATATTACTATGAGGAGGATGCGGAACTAATTACTTCTGTGAAATGCTAAAAATGCAGTAAGTCGTTGGAAATTTGACATTTGAAGACCTATATCTCTATTGGAGAAAAAATACTAGACTGAACTGCTAGTACTTGACAAGCAGCAACGAATACCCCAAAGGTGATAATTATTCATCAAAAATTGCCACCCCAAAGGTGATAATTATTCATCAAAAATTGCCACAGAAATCAACTTTAGCCAATAACTTTAGAATTTTAGAGAACTATTTTGTTTTTCAGTAAACATACATTCTTTGGCTTAATGCTTGAAGGTACTTCAGTGAGCTTTTTGAGAACAGAACAAAATTAATAGGAAAATAAGCCTCAAGATTTAGTGCCAATTTAAAAAGAAATACAGATTCATAGCAAAATTTCTGGTAAAAATATTTTTATTAACTAAGTAAACATTATACTATTATTAGATAAACACAGATTTTGATTCAGCCTATACACCTAAGTATTTAATATTTTCATGTGTCTTACACTTTCAGAACAATTCTATTTCAAAAGGTTTCCCCACACAAACTCCAGTGTTCCATGACTTCCTCAAGAAGACTGAAACAAAGGCTTTTGTTTCAACAGTCAAAATGGTATTCAAATTGCAGTGACAAAGAACAGGCTTTTCGCGGTATTGATCCTGAGCAAACAGTTCAGTGGAAATATTGGAATTCTGAGAGAAGTCAGGTGAGCAGGCACATTACCCGAGTTATTTTTCCCCTTTTCCTTTGATCATATTTCAAAACACGATCAAAGTTGTTCGATGCTTTCAACACTGTTCAATGCTTTATACATACGTTCTAAATACAAAAATGCCACGAAAAATAATTTCTTTCTGAGGAAGCACTATCATCCTTAGGTTAAAAGCAGGAGGCAATAATACCTCTATAGATTTATATGACTGCCTATTCATACTTTTAAATTCTGTTCCTATCAGGGATGTTCTTCTAAACCAGGGTTCATTATACACATTACCCCTGGATTCTGAAAGGCACCTGTTTTTGCAGGTTCCCCCACATCTGCTCAAAATCCTGAACAAAGAAAAGCTTTTAAGTTTTAAGCATTTGTTTGCTTACCTCACAAGTTTACCAGAACTGTTCTTGACTGTACCACCTATAATTAACTCCTCCTGCCAATGCATGTATTTTCTGGACAGTCCATAGCATCCACCACTCAAAACAAAGGCCACATCAACAGGCTAGAATAAAGTTATGAAGAAGAAATTTATCAGCTGTCCAACTTCAAACAAATTCATATCCTAAATGAATATCTAATGTACTGGTATAACAGATATCAAAGATAGTCTAGGAAGTCTACAAAAAGAGATGTCCTCAGCAAATGGATTAGCCGAACCAGCCCAATACTCGTTCACCAGAGGGCAGTTTCTCCAAAGCCTAGTGAGACTGAGGAAGGGGTATATGAAGTCAGTGCTCACAGCTTCCAGTTCTGCGCAAAGGGTGGCAAAACTGGCTCTACTTGAGGGAATCCCCACTGCACAGTATCAGTGCACAAAGGCAACCATGCCCAGAGTGGTTGTGTCCGAGGGGCACTGAGATGCTGAACACCACATTGCCACACCTGCTCTGCAGCTCAGAACTACAGCCTCACTTTAAAAGTGTAGGATTAAGAACCGCATCACAATCTGAGGGAATGTTAGTGACCCTGGGATAATGTCACACAATAGCAGTAGAATAATGAAATCACTGACGATACATGAAATGTATTTTGGAAGGAAACAGCACCATTTTCTCTCTCCCCCCACCCCATCAGACTCCCTTGAAGAAGATCTACGCAAGGATAAGCACACTTACTTTGGTGGAATTCTTGTTGGGAGCTGTGATTGGACAATCAGGATCAGCAGGATTCAGGCAAGGTCGATCCATATAACCATGACCAACCTCTGCTTTATTCAGCATTTCTTCCCAGCGATCCACTTGGTAGTTTATTTTCTTTAACTCTTCCAAGAATTCTAAGGGGTCAAAGTTGATCCACTGCAAAGGAGGTTTCCCTCTGCAAAGGAAATCAAGACAAAATGACAAAATGAAAAAAAAAAGTACCCAAACAATTTCTATTTCATATTCACACAAAATGACTGTGGTGTTTTCTATTACAAATTCTTTCTGGTGAGGCTTGGTTCATTCATAAAATGAAATGCATGTTTTAATTATATTCATGAATGTATACTTTTCTTGTAGGCCCATTAATTTCAACAAAAACTCTCAGTAATTACAGTTAAGTTACTCTATGAAAGGGAATATTCATATGTTAAAAATACTCCCATTTACAAACAAAGTAAAACAAACCGTCAAGCACCTAAACAGCAAAAAAGCAGCCAACTGCTGCTTTAAAGAATTTGGGGGGAGGGGAGAGAGAAAGGAGGGAGCTGAGGAAAGAAAGCCTTTCACATAGTATCAGATTACTGCTTGCTAGTCTAATAATCATCTTGCAAATGTAATCAATCAATATAGCTGATCTTTGTTTATCTATAACAATACTGCGCTCCTTCAGCGCTTTGGCAGCTTGACTATCAGCCATCAAGCTTTGCTGCTACCATGGCTGTCACCACTATCACTGTCACATCTCCCACCCCCACTTTTGAATTTGTGATGTTGACAGCCCAGAAAGGCTTTTGGCTGCCTTGTTCTGTGGTTCAAACCACACTGTATCTGCTTAACCAGGCTTAAGTCATTATTCTGAGCCTCCCAACCAGAAAACACAAACCCCTTTATTTCCCCATCTAAAACTGTACACTGAAGGTTAGGAGATGGCCATTGCAAATTGCTTTTACAGAGACATGCAAGCCAGGACAGAAACAATAACTCAAGTGCTAACTCTAGCATAATTAACAGAAAACGCCTGCACAGATTAACAATTAACTCTTTGCAGGATCCAGTGCATATCACACTTTAAATTGTGAGAAACTGCTCATAAAAGATACTATATTTGGTTCCTTTAACGATCTCATAAACAAAATATTTTTCTTTTAATTCCCTAGGAAAACTTGAGATTTTACCCGAGACAACTACATTTTCATTGAACTAAAATGACTTTCCAGTCAATTAATGCTTTGTAGCTAATGAAAATAAACTTTTCTGTTTCCAAAGGCAAAAAAAAAACTTGATTTCAGAACTTACATTTTCTTTTGCACGCCAACAGAACAATAAAAGTTACAACACTGGACTTCAATTGATGCCTACAAACCATCTTTTAGAAACAGAACATCTTTGTTCTATTTTAAAAAATGCATATTTTCTGAAGTGACATTTTTTTAAATTATTTTTTGGTTAAACGAGAATCTGAATAAACAATAGGACTACAACTAAAAACATGCATGGTTTTACAATTAAAACCATCCAGACTATAGTTATAAAAACAGCACACTTACAACAAATAAGCAGTTCCTGACTGTAGCTTTGCTCCCTCCCAGAAGCAATCCAAAGGAGTGATGATTAAACAAGGATAAAGATATTCTATAATCTGTCAAAATCAGAAATGGGAGAAAAAAAATAGTTAGACTAGAACATGACACAATCAGCACCAGCTGAATCACGAGAATATAAAATGCTTATAACCAAGTGCTTGGTAGTCCTACCTGGTCCATGTAACCTGCTTCTGTGATGAGTTCTCCTGATTTGTAACATAAGTGTTCCAATTTCCATTGTCTGTAATAAATACAAACAACAACATTTTTTTTTTTTTTTTTTTTACTTCACAAGAACTAGAGGTATTTCTAAAATGTGATCGAAGGTAAAATAGCAAGTCATATACACAAGACATCAAGTAGTAAATTACTAAGAAAGGCAAGTTTTATTCAGTGCAGGTATAACACATGTCACAAAGGCAAAGGCCTTTTCTTTTTGTACTTATATACTATAAATATTTCTTAAATAGTCTCTGTAAAACCTATTAAAAATAACAGAGCCACTTTTTATTATTATCAGGCTATTCAACCCAACTGAAATGGACAGAGAGCTGGCTATACATGAGACCATTTGCAACTGAAGATATCACTCAATGACATGAGAAAGAGGCCATTTTCAGGCTCAGAGGGCTTTCCTATCCCTAATTCATGCATGCAGGAGATAAGAACGGTTGGGATTTATGTCCTCTTTGTTCAACTGCATCACTGCTACCGCTGCTGTGGCTTCACAGGCCATAGACAAGACCAAGTAAAGACAGCTGGAGCCATGGCCCTGGTTCGTTTGGGAATCAGCTAGATGGGCTGAAAGACAGTGGACTTTCTGCCTTGCACATTTCCATGCTGCAAGGAACACTTCTGGAGCAATCACTATGCTTGTGCTAGCGTTCCCAGCCATTACCTGCCTCACGCAGGCATCATAAGTGAGTTCAACTACAAAATGGAAGGCTTTCTACTGTTACGAATCTCATCAATAAGGTACTATGTTTTAAGAGCACAGTTACAGTTCCTTTACTAAGAAAAAGCTGGCCACTTTAGCAGGCATGACGGGGGTATACTTTTAGAATCTCATCCAAAGTTTCTTACACCATTTTATCTGTTAAAAGCCTGCTGACAACTGCTATCTCACCTCACCTGCAAGAATCGGTAACTAGAGACATTCAAATCAAAGTAGGAGCCAAAGGGGAAAAGCTCTGAAGCGCTATCCACTTCAGGGTAAACACACATGCAGAAGCACACGTCCATTTTTCAGTTGCTACAGAAGCCCACGCAAACCTCTGCTTTCCTCCTTACCTGTTGTACATATAGACGTGTACTCTGCTGGCCTGAAGAGCAGAGTCAAGGTGCTGCTTGAGTGCTTCTGCTGTTAGTACGTTAGCACCATCTTCCTGTGGAGTCTGAATCATGAGCTGAGGGTTAAACATGGCCTCCTCACCAATCTTCTGCCGTGTGTAATTTAACTCCCGGCTCACTCGTCCACCAACTGATGAGTAAATAATAACAGCCTTGTGTCAGTAACAAGTGAGTCTGGCTTCACATGATCAGCACTCTCCAGGCAGAACTTTACCTCGCTCATGGAATATTCCACCTCAAACTGATTACAGTTTAACTCTAAAATGAGTATCAGATTTGTTTTAGTAACACTGTGAGGGGAAAAAAAAATCCTGTTCCTTATTAAAAAACACCACTGTCCCAACTGCACGAGAACACTGATGTGTAAATTGGAGTTCCTTATGCACGTGTTTTTTCAACCAATATTCCATATGTAAAAATTAAAAAAAGAAAAAAAAAGAGAAACTCTTTCCTTGTAGACCAGACCAAATATTCCTATGTTACAATTTCTTACACTTGTATAAACAGTCTGGTCCAATAGCACATTTCAAGATAAATGGCTTCAATTTACACTCTTCTCCTAAATGATTTGGCAAAGGCAGAAGGGGAATGTTTCTCTTCATTTAAAAAGAGGGAGGAGGGAAAGAAAAGTAAGCACGTGTATTTCTCTGAACCATAGGTAAAATAAAAAATACTAAGCTCTTATAAAGAGGTGCTGAGCGCAGCAGAGCAGACGATTTGCAGTTGTTTAACAATTTGCCCCAGCGGTTTGGTACCGACATTATACGGTGCGATGCAGCGTTATGATCATTCATACTCACTCTAAACATTGTGCTCTGCATCAAAATATGGTTCAGAAAAAAAAAAAAAAAAAACAGGAGACTCCAAGTCAGAAAGGCTTTGGAGGGAGCCATATCCAATTTGCCTTGCCAGAGAAAGTTACATAAAAATGGAAAACTATCTTCCAGCTTGCAAAAAGGCATTCAGTTAGAGTTCATATATTTTACACAACCTCCCCTAAGTCTCTCCAGCAATGCATGTGGGAGGAGGTTCAATTAATTCAGTCCATTAGCTGAATCAAGACCATATCCAGATGAGGAAGACGAGAACACCACCAACAAATTGTTTCCATCCCTTACAATGTATTGCTTTACCTTTATCGCTCCGCTAAGTCCAAGCCTAGAGACCTGGTCTAATTTGTCATGTTTTCGTCAATTCTAGTCACCCTGGCGCTGGTAACTAGTTTAGATGTCACTTAGTTTGGCACTGACAAAGTTTAGATGTTTTGTGACATCTGCGAACAGAAATTAGACTTGCACACCTATCTCTTCATAGACCTCATAGCTGAAGAGTCATCTGTGACTAACTGGCAGTCCAGGGCACTGGGTGATGCTCGCGAGACTGCGAGCAACCCTGGGACACGCTTTTGCTGTGAGCTGGACCCTCCGTTAAGCCATACATTTATTCTTTCATGAAACATCACTTAATATCTAGTTCAAGAATTTTCTGAAGAATAAGGTATCTACACCTACACACCAACCATGTTCTCAGCCTGTCACATGCATTATTACCTCCTTCACCTCATGTAACAGTGACCAGGTCACAAAAACCTAAAAGGCAAGGTACACCTGGCTTCCCCTTACTACCGTGACAAGATATGTAATCCCTCAGACTGCATATGCATCATAACAAAAAAAACTAATGTTATGTTATACCAAGCATTAACTCCCCACCAGACTGAACATATAGGGTGAAGCATTTAGATATCTTCATCTGCAAGTCATGAAACAAAACCTTTGCATGACAAGTACTTTGGAAAACAAACCGCTGCCCTTCCCATGTTTCAATGCTACCCAAGACAATAAGGCCCCAGTTTGACCAGGATTTTAGAACCTTTTCTTGGTACTACTGCAACCTTGGATCGACACATAGAAGGCATTCCCATCTCTGCTGCAAGTGACCAACTGCTTACTATCAACAGAAATGATTGCTACCTAATCAAGCCCTTGTCAAACTGTATTAACTTCACAGAACAAGGCAGATTTAGCCAATCAAAACCTCATGGCACAAGCCAGTTGTGAGAGGAGATGCTGTTTTCTCCCCTTTTACATTCAAAACAACAATAACAAAAACATCCAAGAAAGTGGGCTCATGTTCCAGATCTCAACAATAGAACTGCTGTGCATTTTTCTTAAGGCATTATACCACTTCCTTATTTCTCTGAGACATCCATTATGTACATTTATTCTGACAAAAACAGTAAAGATAACTTCTTAGGCTAAAGCTAGATACTTTATACAACCTAACACTAATACACCAAAAAAATAAACCCTTAGATAGCAGAGGAAAATCCGGACTGACTGCCAAAGGCAGTTTATGTGAAAACATATGGATGGACCAGAAGCAAGTGGATACATCAGTGGCTTCTCAATATATCATAAATAATAAGAGGTAAGAAGGAAGGTAAGAGGAAAAACCACTATCAAAGATTCTAACAATTTTATAGTTTCATTTCTTTTAACTGAAAGAGTACAAAAACAATTGGAGGCTGTCGTGCTCAAGGACCATATGCCTCCCATCAGCTGAATAAGCCCTTCTATTACACAGGCACTCTTTTTGTGCTTTTAGTCCAGTCCAAAACTGGTGGCAAAACCTGGGGAGAGACTACTAAAAAGTCACTGAAATGTACTTGCAGCCTCACCCTATGAACTGGAGATAGGCAATACCACCTCACCTCACACTGCACAGCATGACATCCCTTACACTTATAAAAACAATACATACGTGTTACGTTCATTACAAGGTTTCCACACTACAGGACAACTGATGCAATGGAAACGATGACCAACCAAAGGGACAGTCTTTTGTGGTTTTCCTTTCTGGACCGTGCTTTCATATTTTTTTTTTTAAACAACAATATTTTACACTTAAAATGCTGCTGACTTTTAGATCCTATGTATGGCAAAGAGTACCAGCAGCCACTTCCTTCCATGCTGAAGACAGGCAGAGTTTCTCCCCATCAATGTCATGGTGACAAAGCCTGCACAACTCTCTCCTTTCCTGAGGCATCAAGAAACACCTGGTGGGTTTCCAAGCCGGGACGATACGGTTCCTTGTGATGTAGCACCAGGACAGCCAAGCTGGTGGCACTCCTGCCCACAAACCAGATGTTTATTTTAACAGCAGACCAGGCTAGGTGCTCGCAGCCAATAGTAAGAGATGCTACAGCCCGTATGCTACCCTCTAAGTGGTGCCATCAGATTCTGGGAGGCTGGCTAGGGGAAAGAAGATCCTATGCCCTCTGTAAAACTAGGCTAACAAGAGAAAAAAAAAAAAAAAACAGCCAAAGTCATAACATTAGCGTCTTGGCACAATTCCTCACTTAATGTATCACTTTCTAATGCTCAAGAATGTGTGTGAAGGCTTGTCTTCAGCATGAGGTAAGCTTCATTGCCAGCTTTTCCAAGGAAGAGGGAAGCCCTTTTTCTCCTGGACGCAGGACAGCCACAGCTCCCCTCTCAGCTTCTCGCCTGCCCATGGAAGAGCCGACCTGAGCCATTGGGTCCCCATGGCCATCAAACACAGTCCTGCAACTCCTGTACTCCCCTCCTGCTCAGACGGGCTCCTACTTTGGCCTGCTGAACCTACAGCCCGTCTCCAGGGCTGTACCTGCCCTCCGTGCAGGAACAGGCTGCCCTTGGAACAGGTTGCTCAGAGAGGTTATGGAAGCTCCTCTGGAGATCTTCCAAACCCACCAAATGCCACTCTCTGTCACATGCTCTAGGTGTGGGTGGACTAGACCTCTAGAGGTCCCTTCCAACTTCAACCAGTCTGGGATTCTGTAATGTCAATGAGGACTCTGGGCTGACCAGCTCATCTCCCTACTGCTTGTGCAACCAGCAACCCTGAGGCAGCAACAGATTTGACTTGTCCTTCACTTGGGACAGACCTGAACTGTCACCCTAGGGGTGAAGGGCTGTGCCTCCTGTCATGGAGCGTTCGTGTCTCTAGTCACACAATAAAGCACATGCAGTGCCTCTTCTCACTTAAGAGCAAGTGAGGAGCAATCAAGGAAACTGGAGCTGCCCACCTCTCGTATACATTTTCACCACATGGCTGTACCTTCCCCAATAAGAAAAGTGTGAAACTTGACTTGTTTTCATTGGCGCAGTTTCTGACTCTTAGATTTCCACTGCCTTACTAACAATTTTGAAGTTATTGAGTTATTTCATTCATACACTCATTTCTACCTCAAATGTCACTCTTACCCATATGAACTTTCTCAAAATTAGCATTTGATATTTGCCTGATATTACATTAGCATGCAATTAAATTACATTAACAGTTCCTTCCTTGTAAAGAACTCTGGAACATGCCACTTCTGTACAGAATATTTTTAGGAATAAATTTGACCTCTGCTACACTAACAAATTTTGGTCCCAAATCAGGCAGTGAATGACAGCCAAAAATCACTGCTTGTTAATTTGCTGTCCAGTTGTTCTAAAGACATAAAGTATTTCGTTTTCCAGATATCTTACAATGTTCCATTTCAAATTACTGGAATTGCAGCGTATAGCCTCAGGTTTCGTTTTTTCGGATATGAACATTACCTTTATTAACCATTCAATAGCTACCTTGTGTGTGACTGCACTACAAATAGTGCAGAGCAAGACCTCCCTAAAATAAGAACATTCCTGGAAGCTTTTATTCTGCTTGGAATGTTTCTCTATTGAGCAGAGGACAGACTTTGAGAAACCAAAGCTGAGCTTCCAGAAGTACCTACTGGTTTTGGAGCTTCAGTTTTGTATGACCAGTCTCTAGTACCTGAATGGAGCAAAGTTTTCAGGAGAACCTCCCTCCTAAAGACTGTGTTTCCATTTGAACATAAATAAGAAAGACACCACACTGGACACATTTTCTTTTCATTTTTCCCGAAAATATTTTTTGATATACCAAGCAGGCAGATGAGCCCTTTGCAATACTTCCATTACTGCTTGAGCAATACTCAGTAAAGAGCAACATCTGCAAACTGCAATATATGTTATCATTTTATCACTGGAATGGGGCTAGAGAGGAATTTAAAAAATTGTCCGTGACTTGGCAACCACATAAAAGCAAAGATGAGAATCACACATGAATACAGTTCCTTGAGAAGTAACCTGTACTAACTGATCCAAAGCACAGTGGTGTGCAGAGAGAAACAAGCACAGCCTGGACTTGCAGCGTGGCCTCACAGCCTCTTGTACTGCGCAGCACCTGCAGTGCTGCCGAGAAGCCCAGCTCCTTGTCTTGCCTCTCATTGTGACTGCTCTTGAAGGCTTGCTTCTGCTCCTCTGCCTCACCCAGTCTCCTTCCTGCTGATCCCGTGTCATATCTACCACATGAGCATATTGTTGTCCCTCAAAACATAATGAAACTAGCTTCAATCCACTACAGGGGCATGTGGATAACGCATCCAGCCACAACTTCAGCTCCCATCTTATGAGTGCGCTAGGACCAGAAACATGTCACCTATCACAGAGCAGATGGCAGTATCTAAGGTCATCAATGACAATTTCGTCTTTTTTTCCAAAGAAGCACGCACCTCGTTACAGTAAAAAACAGCAGCCAAGTACTGATCATACAAGATCAAAATCACATAAAAAGAAATTGAGATACAAGAGCTGAAAGTTGTCTGGCAGGGATGAAGATTACATTGCCTCATATTGGGCATGAGAAAATAATGGCTTTTTGATTTAATGCTTCCCATTGCTGTCAGGGGAGTCCTGGCTTTGGGTTCTCTTGAACATCTGAGCTTGCATGTGCTGCTCATCATGCTCTTGTCAGCAACAGACAGTTTTTCTGCACATAGCCAGCGTGTCCTGATTCCTCCTATTAGGAGGAGGCAAGAAACTTCCTTAGGATTATTTGAAACAACACTTACTTCTAAGACTGACTGGTCGGGTACAAAGATAAAACTGTTAGTCTGTAAAGCTTGCACAACGCCTTTAATTTAAAAACAAGATTATTCAGCACGAGAAATGGAATTGGTGGGCATATCTGTTTCTCAAAACTTTTAAAATCCTGTTACTGTAGAGTCATCAGAGCTGGTCTTGGTTTACATGCTCAAGTCTCTGCTACTGCTAAGTATTGACTGCAGGACAGTATCTTTTAAATTTTGATTTTATAACAGTGCTAAAGACAGATTTCTGAAGTCCTTAAGGGTTATGGCTTTTCTTTATTCTGTGCACTGATTTCTCTGCTCACTCATTTCATTGTACAAAATGAAGACTTAATAGGATATATCTTAAAAGGAGTTTCCTACCAAAAAAAAAAAAAAAAAAGGAAAGATGCACTGTAGGAGTCAGAACATAATGGTACCTATTCTGTTTTTTAAAGAGATTACATGGTCATTCAAAGGAAACAGCTCAACAAAAAAATGATAATCTTTATCATGTAATTAAACATAATTTATGCTAGCAGTGGACTTGGGATGGTCAGAAATTTCATGCTGCATTTAGGTTCTCTCGCATGGCATTTATTCCTCTCCACACACACACACACCCATGTCTGCACAGCTCACGCACAGCATGGCCACCACGCCTGCCCAGGCTGGGACAGCCCTCACTTCCCACACAGACACTGCGCTGGTGTCTAACAGGCTAACAGCACGGCATGCTCATCCACTGGACCTACCGCTCTGTGGCCTCACTGGCTTCTAGAAAGCCCTAGAGGAAAGGTCACCTCCTCAACCACCCAGAGTAAAAAAAAAAAAAAAAAAAAAAAAAAAAANAAAAAAAAAAAAATGCCTGAGGTTTAAGGGGAAAAAAAAAAGCAAACAAAAAGACTATTTCCTACAAACACAGTGAAGCTGCAGAAAACACCACCGAAGGACTTCAAAAGTCTTATTATTTGCTAACCTACCACCTGATTTGTTACACCTCTCACACATGCTAGGGATGAACCCAGTGCTGTTGCTATAAATTTCATTAATGCTAACATGGTTACAATTAGCAAGAATACAGACACACAAAAGTATAGACAGTTTTCATTCTGTCATAAGTTCAGGGCATTGACCAGGACACAAGCTGCTTGCAGACCCAGGAAGACAGTCAACAGCTGCCCCAGTTCACATCTGAAAACTTTATTTGCACCTTTGAGAGCTAAAAAGGTGGATTTATTTTTATTTTTTTTTTTCTTTTTAGGAAAAAAAGGGGGTTTAGGGAGGGGCTGCTTTTGCATGTATGCCTGTGTTTTTTGCCCACAGGCAGAAAAATATGTATTCCTGATAAGGCAGTCCCAACTGCTAAAAAACTATGATTTTTTTGATGTGCTTCTTCCTTGATGTCTCTCTGTGCTGTGAAACAAGCGCAGCAGAAAAAGAAGAGGGGCCAGCAGAAAGTGAGGAAAAAATCCAAGCACTTAATATTGTACAATATTGTACAATATTGTACAAGAATATACAAAAAGGACAAATCTTGTACATGTAGTTCAAATTTCCTAATTAGATATAAAATTCAGTAGCTGCTTACTGAGCCGGGACACATGTCCTTGGTAACAGGATATGAGCTGTTCACCTTGGGGGTCACTGATTCTAAACCAGCCAGGAACCATAGTGACCACGAGTTGTTTACTATCCCAACAGCTGTTTGGTAGCTTATGTGCAAGGAGTCGGTGGTCTCAGTCCATTTCCTTAGTGGCAGGTGTCTATATTATAGAAAGTAACCATCACAATTGCTATCGTCGTTGACCATTTCAACAAAGAGACCGAGGAATGAACAGATACAGAGAGCAAACGATCCCTTTTCCAAAGAGGTGGTCCCTTCAGCTCAGGGCTGTTTTTGGTGGATGAGTCTAAGCACAGAATGTTCTGGGTGAAACATGAAAGAAATACAGGACTTTACAGACTCTGCCTCTTAGAGATCAGCAGGAAGACCTATAGGTAGTGCACACAGTTGTAACTCGCTAACAGTTCATGGTCCTGTGACAGTCTACACCAGCTGAGAAGCGAAGATGAAAGTCTTACTTTTCAGTAATACACAAAAATATTAATGTATTTTTAATAACAGGCCAAAACCCTCAATCATACTCAAAATAAAATAAAAATAAATGAGGCTTCCAAGAGTTCTGCTGAGAAGTGTACGTAAAGGGCTTCAAGGTCTAAGCATAATGATTTTAAAACAGCTGAATATAATTGTTTTAAGTTACTTTAACTTGACTAAGAACTTCTGCGGGGTAATATGTTAAAAACAATTTGCTGTGTTGTTCCACCGCAGTCAGCTTTCCTCTAGACCCAACTTTTCATTTAACCTCTCAGTGCCCTTTCCTCAAATATGTAATTGTTTTCCTGTGTGGTTAAAAGCAGCATTTTTAAGTCTTTTCATCTGGACTCCTGGGATAGCACAAGTTTAATCTGTACATGGAGTAGCACAAAACTTGAATATACTTTTTTTTTCAAGGGAATAGAAAACAGTCAAGATGAAGTTCTTCATCCAGAATCTTTTAGTGGATACCATTTCCTACATCATGTTTTTTAAGAGGCACCAAAACTAACATATAGAAAAATGAAAGGAATGAACATGTTATGAAACCGGGTACAATTTCAAGTGTTCCCTACCAGCTGCTTGCTGTACCATCTGTTGTTGCCTAAGCAGCTTCCTTCTGAATGGCTTTGCACTGAAGCAGAACTGCTCTCACTGTTGGACACAATCAGGTCAGGTCAGCGCTACCCCAGCACCGAACCTGCTGCCTGTCACGGCTCCCCCCATCTCGATATTTCTTACCGGCCACCAGCTCCCAAGACAGTGCTGCATCTGTCAAGAGGCTCATTTTTCATAGTTTGCTCGCTATTCACACCCAGAAGCAAAGAGCACATTCAACTTTGTGCAGGATGCAGTAAGAGATTCCTGTCGGATACACTGGGAGTTGTGACCATATGGCCAAGTTTATTCTAAAACAAAAAGGACTAGGAAAGAAAGTTAAACAGATGAGCAGACCGACCTCACAAAGCAATCTTCACTTTCTGCTTGCAGCCAGCTTGACCATGCAGAGAGCTTTGCTTTACTGCAGACCTCACCATGTTGCAAGAAGAGCCTGTCCTCCCTTTAAAAGCAGAACTCCCGCAGGAGGAAGAGGAGTAGACATGCGGCTAGGACAGCAGTGCTGTGCACTCACAAGCCACTGCTGAGGGTTAGCCCCAGCTGCCTGCTGTGAGGCTCGGTAAGGCCAGCAGCATTGCTCTGCATGGTGTTACCCAGGCATCACGCAATGTGGGAGATACTCCCCGCTGCGTTCGCTTTCATGAGGCACCTCGGCTGCTTCCCGCGCAGGGCCCCGCACAAAGGACATGTGGCCAGACGGCTCTCCTGGCCCGCTCGTGAGCAAGGAGCATCGCGCAGCGCCCATTCACTGCCAGCGCAGCTCCCTCTCACTGCATCTGTGCAGGGAAACACACATCACCGGGAGCCACTTTCATGATTTTGTTGCGATCAGGATTAGCTGGATTAGGGGTTGATTCATAAGGACCCCCTGTGGCTGTGAGGAAGTTTCATCACAAGGTCAGTGTGGTGTGAACTATATTCTGTCAACACCACTACTCCTTATAGCCGACTACAAAAAACATAAGGAGAAAAAAGTTGCAAATTTGAAATACATAAATGAACAGTTTATAGCAACAAAGAGATTTACAGATTTCTCTATCAGCTGTTGAAAAAGATGCATACACTTCAACGCTGTGTTCCCTTAAAACAAGAAACTTGTATTAGTCATTTTTAATTTATAAAGAATTCAGTGGTTTAGGAGGTGGGAGGAACCTGGGGAATAAGTGTAGCAACCCACACACAAAACCACAGAGAAACTTTTGGCACTTAATCTAAAACCAGTCATGCAGCTTGAACATTGTTGCACTGTTGAGATTTTATTACATATAATACTGTCACCTTCAAGACTTTTTAATTCTTAGCCCCCTATGTGCAGTAAGAGATGTTAAAAAAAAAAAAAAAAGAAAAAAAAGAAAAAAAGAAACTTCAGGCTGGAATGTGGCACGCATAAGCTGAATTCAAGTTTGTTTGTTTTTGTTCCTTAAAGCACAATTAGCAAACTCTTACCTTTCTGCTCACAAATTCCCCTCCCCCAGTCCTAATGACAAAGCCCAGAGACAGCAACACATTTGTAGGCTGGTGATGCAAAACATCTATGGGGAAAGAGGGGGGCTTTTGTTTTGTGTGCGTGTGTGTAGTTTGGGGGTTTCTCCCCCCTCTCTCAGGGAGCAGTCCCTGTCGCACAGAGCCGGGCTGTTCAATCAAAGCCTTATCTGTTATATTTCTGTCTGTCTTTCTCTTCTGTTTAGCGCATTCACCAACAAGAGAAAAGGGGGTAAAGCAATGGAGGCTTTGACCTGCAGCTGTAACACAATACTTTCGCACAGCCCTGTCGACCCCTGACATAAATTTTACACCGCAGCTGGCATTTACACACTTAACATTACCATATGTATAGCCTACTCTGTGCTAATTATGCTAATCACCTGTCTAACTCTCTGCTGCGAAAAATGGTTGTATTTAGCAGTCCACTGCCTACCAATGCAGCTTACTGTGTGGCTGAAATGTACATTCAGAAGGCCCTGAATGGCAAGATTTTTCCACGTTGCTGGCTTCATTCAGACCACAGAAAAATTTATTCAAGTCAACTGGTTTCAGTCCGCAACAAAAAAGTTACGAGAAAAAAGTGAGTGTGTTCCTGCCCTAACATTCTAAGTCTGCTTGCAAGCNAAGATAAATAAATTGGTGTGGGAAACAAAAAGGGGGAAAGATTTCTTTTGCAAGCCATGTGAAACTGTAGCCTACTTTAAAAAAAAAAAAAAAAAAAAAGATAAAAAAGAAAAAAAGAAAAAAAGAATAAAAAGAATAAAAAGGTCATCCTATCTCCCCAAACTCTCGAAAGAGCAGTTAATAGATGTTTAGCCCTGATCACAATTCTTTCAAGTTGTTAGCCTTTATCTACAATTAGAAGTCAAAATAAACATGTTTTATTTTTGTTTCTCAATCTTAATAACTGGCACTTGGATATCATATTTTCTATAACTTGCTTCTTAAATAGCATCAGTTTCTAAACAGCAACAGCTTCTTTTACAAGGATAGCTTTCCCTCAAAATGCCAGTAAGTATTGAATAAGACTGATGTAAGTGAAATCAGAATGAGGCTCAAGGGGAGAATCAAGACAAGACACACAAGAAGCTCCATTTAAGAAACACGTCCTTCTGGTAAACATTTTTTTTTTTTTTTTTTTTTTACTGCCATCATAGTAAGGGTAACTTACAAAGAACAACTTAAAGCTGCAACTGATGGGTTTTATTATATTACCACAGTGTTAGTGGGAAGAGAGAGGTTAAAAGCTTATTTATCTTGTGGCTGCCTCACAGAGGAGACTGCACTGAGATATGCATTCAGATTACATTCCTGCAGCTATTTAAACACAGTTTATCACGTACAAATAACTTTCTATAACTCCTTTCCCCTCTACACACACCTGAGGAAGCTATAGCAACTCAAGAGATTTGTCAGATAACCCAAACGTAAATCTGATTACTGCACTAGCCTTGGCAACTTCCTTTTAAGTCAGACTTGTGGAATCTCCTTTCAACTACTTTATATAAATGACACGCTCATATACAAAACAGAAAGATGTGTGAATAAATCTCCTGTTCTCCTGTATGCACTATCATCTCTGACAAAGGTAACATGCTGGAAGGTAATTTATTCTCAATATACACCAAAAAGATTTAATTAAAACAAGAACAGCTCTGCAATGTTTATATGCAGAAGGTGTAGTAAGAACCCATTTTTTTCCACAGCACAGTGTGGGGTCTTGAGCAGAGCCCTATGCCTTGCAGTCCTGCTTCCCAGTCCTGCTTTGTCCACTCTGTTTCCATGTGCGTGAGATCACTGCTCACAATAAGGTAAAGAGAAAAGTTTTGCCTGTCAGCAATGGCCTTTGCTTTCTCTAATATTTTACATATTACATCCTTGCTTGACTAAATTAAGTAGCCTCTGCCAAGCCACATCTTGCTCTCTAGCATCTCAGTTTCAGTTATTACTATTTGCCAGTCCAAAGCACTAATTTATCTATGCTCTTTCAGCTTCAAAATACTGGCTGTGCAGCCAGAAATACAAATAACACTGCGACTACTGTGCTTATTTCACAGTGCATGGATTTCCCCCCTCCTTTCTCCCCCCTCCTTTTTTTCCTCCTTTTTTTTTTGCCCCCCCTCCCCCCCCTTTTTTTTTTTTTTTTTTTGCGTTCTTAAATAGGAGATGGACCACCCTGCTCTCATGGCACAGAGAACTATTTACATTGCAATAGTTGACTGTGTAATACATCTGGCATTTTTGGGCAGGATTCCTGAACTAGGGGCCAGAAGCCCTTAAGCAATGATTTAAGGGGGGAAAAAAATCATACAAGTTGACTTAACAGTGCTCATTTCTAGTTTGTTGCACTTACCTTTTGGTTACTGACTGAAAAGCAGAAACATATCAGACTGGTAAACAAGAGAACGCTGTTTCTTTTAATTTGTTTTACTGTTAATAAATGAAGACCATATTCCAGTTCAAGGGCTCAGTTCCAACTTCAAGTATACGGGTGTTCAACACTGCACATGTGTCTTAAAATATCAGCTTTTTCTTGCACATGAGCAATATACAGATGTTTCAAATATACAATGATGACTTGTATATTTGAAGCTGGAATGAAGTTCTGTGCAATTCTCTAAAGGAGCAGCACCTTTGCAGAAGGAGTCGGGTTATGGCTTTCTTCATTCCCTTACCTCTTATATATTTTGCTCAAGAACTGAAATAACTAAGTTTTCACAAAACCAAGCAGAAGTTAAAGCCAAGACATTCATTCTGAAAACCAAAATTAAAATTGTCCACACATCAAAATGTATATACAGTCAGCAGTTCCTATAAAGGGCCTTTTATCTCAAAAAAATACTACTTCTGCAAAATTCAATATGTTTACAGAAACTGAGGTGATGTTGAATAAAACCAACAGAAAAATCACAGCAAGTAAGTAGTATTTATGGATTAAAAAAAGCTTCCTATTAAAGAAAATAAAAATAACTAAGTTTACACAACTAAGAAGAGAAATATGCAATATTTTAAAATTCTTAATTCTTCTTTGCAATTCTATTCCACCTATTTCTAGTAAAACCTTGCAATACACAACAAAACCAACAGTATTTCAATCAATATTATTGGACAAGTATCAAGGATGAACACAGCTTATTCTACCTAGCATTCATATTTAGTATATTTTAAGTGAAATAATAAAATAGCATAGATAACACAAAACAGCAACAAAACATATCCCCATTCTTCTTGATTCATGGGCAGGAAAGCAAAGCAGCTATTTTAAGCCACTACGCACTTTCAGTACAAAGAAATCACATTTCCCATCACTGGGTTCCCTCTTGTGCCGCACCAGCTCATAAATCTACCTCCTCAGTAAAGCATCAGCAGCACCAACTTGCATGGTGCTGGTCAGTAGTAGTGAGAAGTGTGCACTCTTCTGTTCCCCAAGGGAAGACTATACTTCTTTGTGCAGAACTGTCACTTAACCACTAGGGACTCATACTGGTTTCCTCCGATTTTCCCAGACAGTTACAAACACACACACGGGGAAAGACCTTCTGCGTAGCACAAGACTGGAGAGATCAGCGAATCGAAGACATATTAAGATGAATATGGAAGATTAAGAAAAAAATATATATACACCACACATGAAAAATAACCAGCTGCTAAGTATGTTCCACACTTCAGCTGCTGCTGATCTCCCAGAAGAACAGCCAGGAGCACGTACATTTACACCTTCCTCTACCAGGGGAAAAAACAATACACCAAGTCAGGAAGACTGAGCTTTATTCTTCTATGTGCGTAAGGAAAAAGATTTGACAAGGAGCAGTACGGTAATGTCTATAACCAAAATAGCACTTTAACCAATCAGAATATTCTTACATAGCTAGCTGTGGGGCAGAAAACTTCACAAGCACCAATTTACCTGAGTGCTCACAGACGGAAGAGCATAATTCACTACTACGTTAACAGGAGTCATGCGTAAAAGTCCATGAGCGTCAAGATGAGACCATACTCCATTAGACACCAGAAGGAAAGCAACTGCAGACACATTAAAAATAGAATCCTAGTGGACGCAGCTCTAACAGGTCACTGGGAGGTCAGCTTTGAAGGAGAAATCCAAATGAAATATAAACATGACATTGTGGAAACCAGACAAATCTCCCATAGCTTTGTCCAGCCAGCCCTAATCTAGGCATCAGCTGTAGTGCATAATCTAAACAAAGGGATCAGTCGGTTCATACATCTGGAAGCTGTCATATTTTGGAGCCTCCTAACAGTTATATGTAACTGAAACATCCACTTGCATGTAATAGTCTTTACATTTGTTGAACGGTCAAGAACCATTATGCGCATACGCTGTATAGTAGTACTGCTTTCTGGGGAGCCATTGCAAATAGTATTTATGAACAGGGCTTGGACCATCTCTTCCCATGGGAAAAATAAATCGTGAAAATAGATGGAGTCAGGGTGAGAAGTCAGAGTTTTCCTTAAAGCACTTTCTGTTGAAAGCAATTTTGAGTGGCCACTGCTTTTAGAGTTCACTGCTGTCTGAGCCCAGTGTCTTCTGAGTAACAATATAAAAGGAGGGCTCATTCTATCAAGACAAATAAACAAACAAAATCCCACACATCTACAGGATGCAGGCAGCAGGAGATAGTAACAGACATCAGATCTCTCACCAGCACTTCTATATGGCTCCACAGTTCCAGCAGAAGCCAAACACAGGAAAATAACGCGACTTTCAACCATACTACTCTACTCCTGGATTTGTACACAACTCCATGTGCACAACTGAAGAATGATCACATGTAATACCTTCATTGTGTTAAAACTCTTAAACATGAAAGAGGAATTTTTAAATATATACAAATATTTTGAAGTACAAGCTTTTCAGCAGTGTGTATCAAGCTTGACCCAAGCAGGGACAGTGACTTGGCTTTCACTCTTGGCTTCTCTGAAAAGACTTCTGCACAAAATTACTTCTCCTAGTAATTTTATGGACACCTGTCAAGATGGAAATTGACAGAGACTCCCAATAATTCTGAATTTAATAGCTGGCATTTAAAGGAAGACTAGAATGTGTCCATGGAACAAACAGCCTTTACACACCTCTTAACATATTTTAATATATGGAAGGAAGAGGGAGTTCAACTTCACCAGTACATAGCACTCATCATCTTTATGTTTTATCCATAAACATTATGTTAAGCTTAAATATTAGAATTGATGGTAATCTTCAAGTGAGAAGCATGGACTGAAATACTCACTTTGATGAATTAACTTAAAAAAAAAAAAAAGAAAAAGAAAAAAAATCTTTGAATACCTATTGTCTGGATTTCCACTCCTCGGCTGTCATATGGGACCACGACTACTACTTTCTCATTGAGAGACCGCAAAGTAAGACACAATTTATTCTAACAAAACAGCGGACTTAGAAGTCTTCCAGATAAACAAAACTTTTCAACAAACCATTATATACTTGTTAAGAGATACAACACACTACTAGAGAGAATTCAGAGGTATTATCTGATCCCTAAAAACCTGTTGGATTTGGTATCATCTACCACTTGCAATCCAATTACAACTTAGTATTTGTTAAAACATGTATTGTACCAGCAGCTTGATATTTATCAAACAAACAGAGTGAATGATCAAAAGAGCTTCCTGACTTCCTTTGGAGCTCAATCCCACTTTGCCCGCCTGCCACATGGACAGGGCAGGGGGGAATATAATCAGAGATGCAGGCTTCGCCAGCTCCCCCAGGTTGCCATGCAGCCTACTGACATGCCAGCTCCAAGCCACCTCCACTCTGTGTCCCTATAGCAATGCAAAGGCAAACACATCTCAAAACACTTCCTCTGCCATTGCTGAGAGCAGACTTGGGGGAAAGGTATGGAGAGAACTGAATTATTACCAACTAGGTCAATTCCTGTTAACTGTATTCAAACCAACCATGATACTCTAGCCCACTCGCATAAATTTGTACACTTGAAAAAATAAATCCACAGAGATTCATTCTACTACCTTTTCTTGGGTTTTTTTTCAGTTCCTCCAAAGAATACTGGTGTAAGGTTAACTGATCACATTAAGCAGAACTTGCGAGCAATCTTCTCCTCTATCTGCACTTCATCTTGGTGAGTTATGCAGACTGAGAACCCACGGCAATAACATGGGTTCCTGAAGCATTTGCACACTTTCCACAATTTTGTATCAATCTTGGGTTGCATATTAGGTTAATATATTTTAAGACAGGTTATATACAACAGTAGTGACACTGAACTTCTGCCCCTTTAGAGCAAAAGAAAACAATACTATGATAGCTCAAGTCTTTCCCTAGAAGCTGTTTCTGTCTTACATTTCCAATGCCAATTCACTCACATTTAGAATATACTTAATTACTCTGTTCTAAGCACCAAGGCTGAACTTTATATTGTTATTTTCCTTCAGTCTGTCCTATCCTATATTCCACAAATCTTGCTTCAACAGCCTAAAAAAACAGCTCCACATACTAGACCTTGGTCAGCTTTGTAAAAGGGTACCAGGAACAGTTATTTGCTTTAAAGCAAGCAAGACACAGTTGAACTATATCCAGTTAGAGCAAAAACTGCAGAAAATAAGAAAGGAAAGAAGACCAGCATGATCCTTAGGTTGTTACATAAAGAACAAAGAAAGTCAAAAACAAACAAAATAAAACTAAAACTACAACAAAGTACTTCCTTGAAGGAACAAGACAAGAGCATCTCTGCCTTTATATCATCTGATTCCATCAGTGCCACTTGAGATTGAGTTCCATGTAACAGAATCCTCTCTGGAGCCATAGAATCATCTCCTCCAAGACAGAGTCTGTGAATGTACGGTGCTTACCAGAGCAGCAGTAGAAAACACAACCAAGTTGCAAACAACATGACTTCCATTCAGTGTACTTCACGGTTACGAATGGATGTTTCTAAAACTATATCTGCCACAAAGGAAATTAATACAAAACCCTGTTTATTCTTTCAACACTGTTCGATGGATAGAGGTGCTAAACAGACTCCACTACATCCGTATTCATGGACTCCCACACACAGCAGACCACAGCCATACAGTTCCAGTTGAAAACAGAACTCCCATGAAAGCACCAGTCCAGAATTTGTTTGCCATTAAAAAAAAAAAAAAAAAAAAAAAAAAAACATTCCAAANAAAAAAAAAAAGTAAGCATTCCACACTAGCAAGGTATGTAATGCAACTGACAGTCCTGCTGATGGGTTAACAGCAGACAGATCTGAGTCCTAGTCATCAAAGATGCTAGAAACAGATGAGAGAAGAGCACTTGGGAAGCAGAAAGAGCATCAGCTGTGGGAAATACAGTAATAACTGAAACACTGAACAGCAGCCAGAGCAGGATTTAAAAAAAAAAAAAAAAAAAGAAAAAAGCATCTTCTTTACAACACTTAGGGCCAAGAAAGGATTTCAGAGTAAGGAAAGCCAGGAAAGCCACTTTGGTATCAGCAGGCTCACAGAAGGCCAAATGGGTTGGCACAAGTTGTGAAGGAGGAAGACTACTAGACTTCTACAAGGAAACTGAAAGAATGAAGCTTTAGAGATCTGTTTTTCTTTTTCTTGGTTGGAAACCTTACCTACCAGGTGGGTTTATGAACTTATGTAAATCCTTCAGCCATAACAGCTTCAAGTCCAGACTACTATCATTTATCTTGGAATGTGGATGGTCTTAAAACTCACTCAAACTTCACTTCACTATTTTTAATTAATTGTGTGATGGTTTTAGAGAGATCATTTACTTCTAACAAACTTCAGTGTATCATGTTCCATGCTCCACGGCATTCAGAACCACACCAGTCTCATTATGTAAATACCGACAATTTATTCAGCAGTAATTATTGTAAAAAGCGTCAGTAGAAAAACAAAATTCATTTTATTGCAACCAATACTTGAAATGCATTTCAAATTATTTACCATATTTGGCCAATTTGCTTAGGCCATTTGAAGCCTAAGCCTTTTTCTCTACTTCTATATTTTGTTTAAACTAAACAGTGCAGTTTAGTCACTGCCTAAAGAAAGGTTGATCTAAAGGCTTCCTTGGTATGACAGCTTTCACAGTGTATGCTTCAAATGGTAAGCTTATAAGTATACACATGCACAAAAGAAGTCAGAAGTTGGTCATTACTTTTCTACTTATGCTTAAAAAGAGTACCATTTTCTATATCACCTCTATGTCTTTTTCACCTCAAATTCTCATTTTCTGCTTATACTATATAGCCACAGAAGTATGCAGTTGCTATGTAGTTCAACAGCCGCGTTCATGACCAGAACATTTACAAAGTTTCCATGAAAAATATATACAAATGAGCAAGTCCTATTATGCTGATGTACATAGTGTGAATAGGGGAAAAACAGAAATCAGCTTTAATTAAATTCAGAGTACTTTCATCTTAAGTTGCTAACCTTGTTTTGCAGTCCAGGAGTAAAGTGATTTCAAAATCCATAGTGTTAATATTTATATTAACTTGTTATGAAAACTAAGCTCAACGAATGTGAAAATGGACAGGTCAGCTCTAACAACCAACTGCATTTTGAGTTGATCCTGGCTGTGAGAACACCGAGACTTGTTGTATCTAGGCTTTACACTAGCAATTCCCCCTTTGCCCCCGCAAAGTAATAATGATACAAGGTCTAAGACACAACTGAATCAAATGACTATTCTGCAAATAATATTTTCCTTGAGGAGTCCATTATTACTGCCAGGCCACTCACGTACAAGTTGTCAGCACATTAATCTGACAGTTTCTTTGCATTAAACTGTCCGGAAATGCACGTAGCATAAGACAGGTGCACCTTTCCTGGTAAGAGCATCCACCCCAGAAATATCAAGGTTATNCCAAAAAAAAAAAAAAAATAAAAAAAAAAAGAGAAAAAAAAAAAAAAAAAGAATATTTTAAAAAAAAAAAAAAAAAAAAAAAAAAAAAAAAAAAAAAAAAAAAAAAAAAAGACAAGGTAAGAACAAAAAGCAATAAAAAAAACTTTGTCACAAGGGAGCCTTGCAAAATATTTTTTCGGTTACAACACCGAATGACTGACCGTTTCTGACTGCGCACCACCTATGGATGGGATCATACAGTCCCCACGCTTTCTCCAGCCTGAGGGAGCACTGCTCATTGCATGTATCCCGGAATGTACATACTCAAAATTAAGTCGAGCTAGTAACACAAGAGTTTTCTGAGGCAGAAGAAGCAAGACTCACTAAATAGCCCGTGAACTCTGCCCTGACCCCAATATGGCTGGCATCCGCCAGGATGAGAAGTGTCCTAAACACTGCAAGTCATCTGCGGGGTGAGGCAGACCAGGGCTATAATCTACACACACACACGTATATATGTGTGTGTACAATATTCAGCTGCACTAGCACCCTGCCGCGGGCGCCAGCGGGCTCGTACCAGCTGCTCAGCCCGCCTCCACATCCACGCTGCTCAGAGGGGGAACCTGGCGCGGCCGCCGTGCAGGCGCTGTAGCCGGGCCGGCAGGGGGCACCCGGGGCCGATACCGACCACGGAACCACCGGTTGCGCCGGGGGCTGAGGGGATCCTCCCCGGGCGCTGCCGCCGTCCCGCTGCCCGCCGCGGTACCAACGGCACTAACGGCCGCGCCGGAGGGCGGCGCCAGCCCCACGGCTGCGCCGGGTTCGCCGCGCCCTGCTGCCCGCCTTCCCCTTCTCCTTTATTTATTTATTGCCGTGCTCTTTCCTCTTCCAGCTTTTTTTTTTTTAAGCCCCGAGACAAATGCCTCCCCCCCACGCACCGCTGAACGCCGTCCAACAACACAGGACCACACGCAGCCTCCCGTCCCGCGCGGCCCGCCCCCTCCCCCGCCGCGGGCGCGCGCACCGCCGAAATGGCGGGGGGAGGAGGGAGAGGGAAGGCGGCGTCCCGGCCTCCTCCTCACCGCCCCTGGGGGACGCGCACGCCGCGTTACCGG
>VWPW01021483.1:57914-74337 GCA_013389825.1 Crypturellus undulatus
CCGGCCCACGAGCCCCCCCGCCCGGCCCGGCCCGGCCCGGCCCCGCTGCACCTACCATGGTGCCCGCGGCGGAGCCGCTCAGCGCCGGCGGGGGCCTGGAGAGCGCATCGGCCTCCGCTCTGCTCCCAGCTCCGCGCCCCCTTCCTCGCCCTCCTCTCGCCTCCGTCTCCTCGTTTCTTTCTCCTCTTTTCTTTTCTTTTCTTTTCTTTTCTTTTCTTTTCTTTTCTTTTCTTTTCTTTTCTTTTCTTTTCTTTTCTTTTCTTTTCTTTTCTTTTCTTTTCTTTTCTTTTCTCTCTTTTCTCTTGTCTTCCTCCCCCTTTTTTCTTCTTTATTCTTCTTTACTTTTCTTCTTTATTTTCCTTTCCTTTATTTTCTTCTTTTTAAAATTATTATTTTTCTTTCTTTTTTTTTCTCCCCTTTTCTTCCTTCCTTCCCCTTTCCTTTCCTTGCTTGCTCGCTTCCTTCCTTCCTTCCTTTCTTCCTCCCTCCCTCCCTCCCTCCCTCTCTCTCTCTCCTCTCTCTCCCCTTCTCCTCCTCCTCCTCCTCTCTGTTTTCCCCCTCCTGCCCCGGCGGCGCTGGAGGCGCGAGCCGGGCCGCGCTGGGCTGCGGGCGTCCCGCGCCGTGCCGCGCGGGCTCACAATTACACGCCTGTTCCTATTAAGCAGCTCCATCGTCCTCCATGTGGGTGGTCTGGCCCCTCCATAGGCAGGACCTGCCGGCCTCACGTGACGCAGCCAAGAGCTTCACCCCTGCACCCAAAACCCGCGACGGAGGGAGGGGGGACGGTCTCCAGCCCCCCCCTCCCTTCACGCGCCCCCCCAGCCGCGGGTCCCCGCGGGTGCTTTGAGGGGGAAGGAGGGAGATCCGTGCCCGTCCTGGTCGTTCTGTGCCTGGGGTCACCGGGAAGCGGGATATCAGGTGGCGAAGTGAGGAAATTAGCTCAGGTAAATGATACCCGCGTGCTGCGCTCCCAGCAAGGACCGCACGCATCTGCGTTATTGCATACTGTATAGATATTTTGCATATATACACACACACACACACAGAGACATAGATAGATATATAACACATTCTCTTGCATGTTTCCTATAAGCGCTGGAAATTTTACTTCAATGAGGATTTCCCGTTTTAAGATCTGGTGGTGGCTCAATATCACTGCAGGTGAGTCTTGACTCCTTTTTTTTTTTAGGTATTGCCCCTGGATTGCATCAGGGAATAATCAGGAGATAAGCAGTGACTTTTGCAGGACGTGTCATGCTGCTTATGCTGGTCAGTCTCCAGTCTGTACATCCGATTTGCTCTTTTGTATTTAAGTAACATGCCGACAGCTTGTTTGGAGAACAGCACATATTCCCTGCTGCCACTCATGTCCAGGTTGCCCAAATATTTCTATTTGTGTTAGTTTAGAAAGTGTACCTCATGACTGGACTCACTGGTTTCACAAGAATTTACTGGATACTCTTTCAGACGTGCTTTATCTGTGTTAGTCTTACTAGAGAAATCCAGTAATAGAGAATAATGTATACTGCAGGGTCGTGCACTTACTATTAAAAATATAAAAAATACGTAAGCAAAATTGCTAGGGAACATCTCACCACCGAATTGCATTAAGCAGCCTAACTCCATATATATTCTTATCTGCATTAAACCAGGCTAGTTGTCAAAATAATGAGAAAGAAGGATATTTTGCCTACCAAAGTGATTCTGTTTTTCCATGGTAAGGCAGCTTGTGTCAATGATAAAGAGCATGGGAAAATATATTTTACAGCATTTTTAGAGAGTATATGAATATCATACATCACTTTTTTATGGCCTCACTGATCAATCACAGAGTTAGACTGCTGAGGCAAAAGACAGACTACAGGGGCAGAGGCTGCATAAATGTCACGGCAGTAATCCTCAAGTCTGTCCTCCCACCCAGCACACTTTATTTAAATACCATTTTCAATCTTGATTTAAAATTTGCAGGGGAATTCATCATAACTCCTGACTGTACGTCCCAGCTGTTTCCAGCTCCCCATGTGTCTGCTGGGACGGCGTTCACGGTGCTGTGCTGGCCATGCCCTGTAGCCACAGTAGTCACTTACACTGCTCAACAGCACAGGCAGAACAGCAGAAAAGTCACCCCAAAACTGACAGATCTTCTGCTACGGAGGAAGAGGAGGGTGAAAGTAGTGCCATGTGTGCATGTTAGAAAGAGGCAATTTAGACCACCCTCATCTCAAGGGTTACTCCTGTCGTACCCAGTGAACCCAAGTCCTCAGTGCTGTACTCATTAAGGTGGCTTATGTGTCCAGAAAATGTGTCACGGTTAGACATGGGCTATCAAGACACAGGACAGAAGAACAAACAAACTGACAGCAGCAACAGCAACAAAAAAGATACAGATGGATGAGTATTACCTAGAATATCTATGAGTATTACCTAGAATATCTCAGAAGAAGGTGGCAGAGGTAAGAGTGATGGATTCTGCCTTCTTTAATACAGCTATTTAGAAAAAGATAATTTATCAAGTTTACAAATAAATCCAGTTATATATACCTGGAAAAATAAACCAAGGACAACCACAGTTGTCCATTTTCTTTATCATTCTCCCAAGTAGCTCCTACTGGACCCTGCTGGAGATGACATGCTGGTCAGGCTGCAGCTTGGCATGACATACAGGCTCTTATTTACGGTCTAATATAGCAAATAGTTTGCTCCTTTGACTGTTAAATCACTAAATTCTTATTTACTAGCAACAGTTATTACTAAATAGTCAGCAACTCTCTACGTCTGTCTATGTAAGCATTCCAGAACACTTGAAAGAAAAAGAAATCAGGAGATAAGTTATTGCATAGCCTATATTTTTATAATGAGTAAATATTACAATCCATTGGCAATAATCTTTGCAGGTGGTGAGGAACACAACTCATAGCAGGGCAAGCACAAACCACGATGCTGTCCCCAGTGAGTGGGTTTCATCTTCAGGAGGTGGTTGCCCCAGTGTGAAAGCTGGGAGAGTAGTTTCCAATGTCATCTGCTGGGCAGTTTCTACTGGCATCTTGGTCACAACTCTCCCTTCCAGGTCACCCTGCACTAGCCTGTGCACCAGCCTATCTGCTGGTGACTACAAATAGCAATCTGGAAGTTCATTTTCATTGCACTTAGATCTCAGTGCTTCACAGAGGCAAGGAAGGGACGTTATTTCATATTAAAAATGGAGGTAAAAGAAAAGAATCTAATTGACTTTTCTAAGATTTTGCTGTTTTAAACCAGGTATCTTTTCTGTAAATTATACCCTCCTGCAGGATCTCATCCTGTTTCAATCCCCTTTTCCTTCTGTACTGCCACAGACCATATTTCAGTTCACTTCTACCCAGCTGCTCTTTTCTTCTGAGGCCTGTTTTGTGCATCCTAAGTTTCTATTGGCTGTAATGGCAGACAGTGCTGCCAAGAAAACTTTCAAAAACAGTGACGATGCCCTAATGTCGATGACCATGTGTCACACCTCCAGGAGGGACACAGCACTGCTAAGGGAAGAGAAAACACTCATGATTTTCAGCCCCAAGGATGTTCATCTCTGGAACAGAAAAGGGAGAAGGGGAGAAGGAAGACAGAGACAACTTTGCTTTTTGATATGGAGAAGGCATCTTCCATGTGTATAGCTGTAAATCTAAATCTGCTTGTCCTTGGTGAGCCGATATTGTAGCTTGCAGAGTTGAGTTGAGCTGGCAGCTCAAGGAATCCAGGGGAAACATATGTTCATGTGGCAAAGAGATCTCCAAAGAGAGCTTCTGGAAGTCATAGAAACAGCAAAGAGGGGCAGCTAGTTCACCTAGGCTGTTTTTCCACCTGAGCACAGAATCAGTTCTTGCATCCCTAAAAGATGCTTGTCCAGACTGCCCTTTAAAACTCCCTTTCATGGTCTTCCTGCGCAACTCGTAGGGAGACTGGTTCAGATTCTTAGAAGTTTTTTGCCAAAGTCTAACCCTACCTTTTTCTATAGTTTAGTCTTGCTGTTTCTTGCCCTTCTCGCGATGAATACAGTTTATTTCCTTCTTCTTTAAATATAAAAAACACCTACGTTATATATATCTTCCTCTATCTTTAGTCTTTTGAATGAATTTTCAAGGTTTCTCCAGAGTTTTTTCTTTTTTATATATATATTTTCTTCATTTTAAGCCTGTCTGTATGCCATTGGAAAATCACTATATTCCACCTTTTTTTTACACCACACTCAATGCTATGAAATTTTCTTATCCACTTTACTTTGGTACCAGCTTGAAATACAGTAGGTTTTCTAATGCAAGCTTGGTTATCATTACATCAGTGAAAACACCATAACTCTATTGGGTTTTGTCAGAAAAATTATGCTTGGTAATCTTTTAAGGCAACTCAATGACTTAATTTAAAGGTACTATTAAAAAGCTTTTTGATGATGAGCACTCTGAAAACTACCAGGGCTGTGAGCTCAGCTGCACCCGGATTCATCTGATCTTCCCTAAGTCAGCAAGAGTGCAGCAGTTTACATCTGCTAATTCATTAAACACATAAGTTACTGAAACTGTTGGTCCAGGATATCATATGAAGGGCACAAGGTGCCATGTCACATCCAGCTGTCTTGGAGGGAAAGCAGAAAAGCAGCAGAAGCAGCACACTCTGCCTGAGCAGCTGTCAGGGACTTGTTTGCACGCAAGAAACAGAAACATAGCTTGCATCTACTGAGACGCTGGTGGTAAATGAGGATTTGGAATCTATGACTAGTGTTAAAGAGCATCGAATGACACTGGGATCCCATATACTAAAAAGAAAATGAAGAGTAGTTTTGTAAGTAGAGTTTTTGTTTGTTTTTCAGTTCGAAGATTTGGAATAGTTGGGGATCTAGGCCAACTTATGGGTACCCAGGTCTCTCTTCAAAGCTACCTCTAAGTTATTAACAATGCTTGTGGATTTAATTACGCTGCGTTTAATTAGAAATGAGAGAAAATGTATTTAGGACCCTCGAGCAGAGAGAACAACTATCTCCTATTTCCTATGATAGTTGAGAAACAGGTAATTTATTTTCTGGGGAACACACACAGGTTTTTGGAGAGAGCTGGAAAATGGAAGAAGTAAATTATGCCCTAAAACTGCTAATAATCCAGTATTTCTATTTTCTGTTCTGGCTGTGTTCCCATGTTCATCTTTCAAAGGCAGCTTTTACTAACAGAAAGGTTTGTGCACCCTCAAAGCTTCCCTTTAACCTCCGGCTGTACAAATCAGTCTGACATACCTCTACCTGTACAAATTTTAAGAAACTGGCAAATCAGCCATAGGAAAGCCCAGTGGGTCTGAATGCCAAAATATTCAGAAGAAACTTCCCTTTAACTACCCTCTTCTCTTCGGGCACTTTGCTGTTCAACTATAGATGGCTGGACAGAAGTCTGATTTGGCTTTTGCTGGTGAATTTAGGTCCTGAACCATGAAAGACTCTTGGCATTTCATCGCAGCTAACTTAGCTATAGAGGTTTACTTCCCATTTAAATGCTGCCTATTTGTCTCAGTCACATTATGAAGTCATGCTTTATTTTATTTGCCGTTTCATTTAGTCAAGTACTTTCATGTTCCAAAGAGGGGAAGAGCAGACAGTTTGTCTTTTCTAATGAGGCTGCATAAAAATATTATATTATAAATTGTAACCCAAAACACTCTTGTGGTAGAGTATTTCCTCTTAAATAACAATGGAAAATTTTGCCTTTTATTTTGTAAAGTAGAAAACGAATGCAGGGAACAACTTTCTCCTGCTTGCCCCAAGCAAGCAGGAGATACTCATGTATCAGAAGGCACTTTCTGGGTTTTTTTTGGGCTATTTTGGTTTCCTTATTAATACATTATTTAATCTCCTAGCAAGTGAGTTAATGAAGCCTTAGCACTCATTATACTATTACACTAATAGGAAAGTACATTGTAATGCTCTGAGACTAAATCTTTGCTATATGTGAAACTTAAAAAAGCATCCATATTAGTAAAGTTGTATGACATATGGTAGTGAGCATCTGCAAGAGATAGTCTGAACAAATGGACTAGGATTCACCAAAACAGCAAGTTTTTAAAGTTTTTTTTCACAGAAAAATTTATGAATCTGTTTCTCATGCTTACTCATTTTTCTGTATTTCATCATTATTGCTTATTCAAGTTTTATTTGGGAAAAACTTATCTTCTTTCTTAGAGTTTTTTCCATTTATATTACATTTACTACACTACATTTTATTCTGCAAGTATCCGTTTACATCTTGGATTGGTAGAAGTCCTAGTACTTTTTCTCCCTGTTTCTTGCAGATTCATGATTTGTATTTTCTTTTTATCTGCTGTGTTCCTGATTTAAGAATCAGGAACCCATGTCCTGAAGAGTGAGGAACCCCACACAAATAAACAAGTGAAAACCCACTCAAAAACACAAGACCTCACTTAATAAAGGTGAATTTTTGTCCTGATTAAATTCATCCTTTCAAAGATACCTGCAGTGGTATCTTTGTGTACAATAAGTCAGTCATTTCATGCAAACTTAAGCACTCTGAGGCTACATGATTTTTTGAGGAAGACCTTAGGAAAATGCAGCCTTTTACAAACATGGGCTTAAATCCAGCTGCTTTGACTTCATTGAGAATTAACTGCTCTTGAATGAAGTTGTACTGTTGATTTATTGGACAGAACTCTTCTATCTCAGTGAGCGCTAGTATTGTGAGCTAGTTAAAGAGTTCATTGCTTTTTTTGTATCAGTAAAGCTACTCATTTTCCCTTGTTCATGTGTTCATTTAATGAACAGTTTCAGTTCAGAATTTGTGAACATTCAGAAATGTCTACTTTCTTGCCCGTAGACTACCTACAGAAGGCATCTGCCTAGAGCAAAGATTCATCAATAGACTAAATAAAGAAGAGCAGTAACCTTTTCCAAACCTCCAGCTTTTCAAGCTTTCATATTTAGACTGACTGTCCTATACAGAACAGAATCCTGTACAGACTACAGTTATTTAGAAGTTGTGTAGACTGAGCGACACAAGGTTAAATGTTAAGCCCCTGACCTGTGAATTGTGCTGAATTGTGTTTGGAAGTCTGTGTTCTTGACTGCTGATCTATGTAATATCATTAAAGCTTCTAGCTCATATTTTCTTGGCTTATTAGTCTAAAAAATGCTTTAAAACATGAATTGCTGTAGATGATTAAAGAGAAATGAACTTCCTTTTTGGCATACAGCCACAGTGCACAGCTTTGAATACAGGAAATAAATTCCATTCTCTGAATTGATGTTTTTGACTGACTTGACATGACTGTGATTTGACGCTACTGTGGCCTACAGCAGGCATTAGAGAAAGAAGGACAGTTTAGAGAAGGTGAAGAAACCCCTCTTGTAGTGTGACATCATGTATAGGTTAAAGTTATCACTCATCAGTATCACTGAGTCTTGAAGGTGAGGTATGATAATAAAAATGGGATACTGGAGCTCCTTAGGTGTAATGAAGTCAGTATATAGTGCTAGGGGTCCTGAGAGTCTTTTGATTTATGATTACAAAAATTTGATATCAATGTCTGTGTAGCTACCATAGGTTAAAAAAAAAAACAAACAAAAAACCCAACTTCGTCATTAAGAATATGGTTGAAGAACAGACGAAATGACTGCTATATGTCAGGGAACAACTTCCTTTTTTTCATGTGTTATGCTGACACACTGCTCTCCTGAAAGCAATCACCCTCCGCTATGATGGGTTACTCTGTGAGGAAGAAAATGGATCCTCCTCTTCTGCCACCAATCAGGGATGAAGAGTGTGCCAGGAATTCCACAAGATGACACTGTTAGCAAAACAAGAGTAGTTTGTGGAAATCCTTTGGGTTGATTGCTTAGTGAGGGAATAGTGGTTGACAGGGGTTTCGCACTGCTCCGGAACTGTTACTAGGATTTCAACACCTGCATCATAACAGCACTATTTTTTTTTCTTCTTTCATTAAGAAATAAGATATTGACCTATAAACCCAGCAAAACGTACATGGAGATTATTTATATATGTATCACTAGGGAGTAATTTCTAACTCTTGCTACATAGTAAATGTCTTTATAGAACTAGCTTTTCTTACATGAAAGGAAAAGCAGGAAATATACCAAATAGAAATGCATTCATTCCTAGAATTCCTAATACTTCGTGTCTAGCTACCATAGTATGCAGAAGGCCTCTTGGATGTTTAATTATCCTGCTATTTGTATGAGACCGAAAGGCAACTTAGGTTTTTAGATATTGGGTGGATATAATGCAAAATATGCAGTAATCCGTGAACTAATTTTTATTCAAAAATACATGAGACCAGGCGGTACTACAGCATGCAAATCTAATAGAGGGAAGGCAAATTTCTTCAGTGCTCTTTGTCACCCAAGCTGAAGAATCAGAGTTTCACCATTGCCTCTTCCTCTTCAGGAGAGAGAGATACAGTGACTTCTCTCATACAGTATGGTCAGTACTTTGAAGATATTGAATTCAGTGAAACACGCAGAAAAGGGTACTTTTCAGTGAAAACTGAAAATTAAAAAAACAGGGTTGCTTTGCTTGTCGTTTTGGGCTGGAATGTTAAGGGTAACAAGGCCTTGTTTTGAATTAACAGGCATAGGTAGAAGACATTACAGCAGCTTTTAGAACAGTTTTGTTCACAGAGCTAGTAGCTTATGAAGTTATCACAAGTAGTCTCCCTAGCACGCAGAGCTTCATGAATCCCTTATTGCATTTCTTCTTCTTGTGCTGATTTCCTGTTTCCGCTTTGCTTCTGAGAAAAGTGGGAAAAGAGAAAGAATGAAAGGAGAAGGAAAAAAAAAAAAGGAGTGTTAAAAATACAAAAACTGAAAGAACAAATCTGATGAACTGGTTTGGAGGGTTTGAGTACATCAGAGGCTTCTTCTCAAACTCTCCAAAGGATTTCCTATGTTTTGTTCTTGTATTTGCACTGAGCTTCTGTTTGAAATCTGAGATGTTGAAACACTGCTTTTCTTCACACCAAGGAAGTTCTCAAAAAGAGAAGATTTTTTGCGGAAAATGATTTTCTTAAGTGGAATGCTGGCTAAATCTAGTAAAATATCTTACCAGCTATAAACAAATTAAAATTAAAGACCTAAATTGTCTTACAAACTCTGCTCCAGTAAAGCCAATGACACTGCATGAGATATAATAGTAAGGCTGAGTTTAGCATGGTGTAGGACATTAGGAAGGTCTATAGCATGGAGGGAGGAATTTAAGACTCTGAGAGCTCTTGTCGTAATCTGATGGGCAAAGGGTAGTTAAGTGAAAAATGTTTAGTTTTCATGTGTTTCAAGAGACTGGCTTTAACAAACATCTTTATGTTTAGGTACTAAATTGAAGTATAGGATAGGGACTATCTCTTGGGATTTTGATAACACTTGAAAGCTAGTTCAGATAAAAGGGTCTGAACTTACGGCATTCCAGCTATTCCTGACTCACTTCAGCTGTGAACAATCTAACTGGAGAGTTAAGGGACCTTTCCCCCTTTTAGTTTACTCATTTCCAGGATGAATTAGAATACCTTAACATACCGTGTTCCTCAACTGGAAATTCTTTAGGACAGCTATCCTACCTTATGTGTAATCAAGATTTTTTTCTTGTATCTACTTAGAGAGGTCTATGACCTTGCCTAACACTTATTTCTGAGCCATAATCATACAAACAACACATAACACCTTTAATAAGAAGATAGCTAAACTTTATCTTGAAGAAGAGAGACTAACCCTAACTTTACGGAACCTATTCTTGCCACACCACAAATAAGTAATGGTTATCGGCTCTGGGTATTGCATGGGTACTGATTTGAAACTTTGACACGACTCTTCAGCTTGTACAATTGGGCTGAAAATGTCATATATACAAGGATCCTTACAAGATTTCTAGTGCTTCTGTGCAGGCTAACAGTCATGCAAAGAACAGCTATTCTTACGGCATTTCCCCCTCCTTACTTTCAGACCCTGCAGGAATCAGAATATACAGAGCTAGGGGAAAAAAAGAAGAGGAAAAAAAAAAAGAAAAACAATGGAATAAAGAAATTAGAGTCTTTCCAAGTGCCAACAAAGCCTGCTTTGAGCTTGTATTTGTTCTGAACTGATCCCTCCAGCTCTGCTTACAATTTTGGGTGTGACAAAACTGAGAGAGAGAGGGAGAATCATCAATTGTTTTCTGTGGAGAAGAAGGCAGTAGATTCCAAGGGAAAAAGTAATGTAGAGGATTCTTAGGGATCACATTAGGGATTAGATGCTAACTTTAAGAGGCAAATAGCACTGATTTATGGGTATATTTGGCTAGAACTGGTTGAGTGGTTTTCAATGGCTGCCTCAGCTTAGTGCTTCATGAAACTAAGCTGCAGCTTTGTAATGTAAAGGCTGCTTTTTAACAGTCAGTAAGCATAAAACACTAAAGATGCTTCAGAATGAAGCATTTAGGACTCATGAATCATTATTGAAATTGTTTTAAGTTTTTTCTTTAAAAATGCTGATTTTTTACTTGAAGAGAAAACGTACTTATGTAGAAAAAGTTAATGTGTAGGAATCTTTGCTCTTTGATCAGAATCAATTGTATAGAAAAAGTGGATATGATTTACAGTATAGCAGGTACTTTTTTGTTGTTACTGATTTTACTGCTTAAGAAAAGAGAAAGACTAGCTCTTTCTCATGAAAAGCTAGTCTAAAAGTCCATTATGGACTTTCCATGGTAAGGCTTGAAATATCTTGTATTTATTTAACAAACTTCGAAGAAGGTCAGTAGTTTGCACACTGTTTTGTAGAGCTCCAATTATTATGTGCTTAGCGTTAGTATTTAAATCCCTGGATGCACGTTTAGACTCAAATAAGTATTTTCGAAGAGTTGAATTTGCTCTAGTTTTTGCCCAAGACCCTAACTGTTCATTCAAGCTCTTGTGGACACTATCCAGCACATCCTCAGTAGTTAGCACGTGTGAAATTCTATCAAGGCCCCTCCAGCTCAGATTTTTTAAGATAAAGAGAGCTTTTAAAAGTGGTATAGTCACAAAGGAATATGGGTCTCTTCAGATCCTTTAGAGAGGAATCTCTTTTTTGTAAGACAAAATTTTGTTTACCTCTCTGTTTACCTTTAAATTACTTGTTCATTTTCCTCTAAATACTTAAAAATGTGCTTAACTTAAGGAAATGATAACTTTTTTGTTTGTTTGTTTGTTTTACAGGAGCATTTTTGGCTAAGTAACACTATCAGAAGGACATCAGAAGAATTTTGTGCACTCACAAACCTTCCAACTTTTCTTTTGTTTCATCGGAGGCCTAATAATAAAGGGGTGATTATCAGCTGCAGGACGTCAGATAAGAAATTTAAAGTGAAACCCTGGACTACTTTAATCAATAGGGATCTAAAGTAGTTCAGTATAATTCACAAAGTAACACAATGTTTCTTTCCTATGCCCTCTTTGAAATTTAATTTTGCTTTAATTGTGGTATACACAAAATACTGTATCAATGGTGTTACAATATAAGATTTTTTTTCAAGATTAGAAATGTTGGGAAATACTTTGCTTTATTATTTGAGAAAATGAGACGTTGGACAAGTGAATTTTGGAATCTAGATGTTTGTATGACTAACATTTGCATCTCTCGTGGCCCACTCTTGTAAGTCTAAGGTCATTACCTGATGGCTTCATGTTGCTCAAAGGAAAATAAGGAGGCAGGTGTTTTCATGATACAACTGTGCAACATTTACACCAGATTACCAATGAGAACTGATGACAGAGGATCAAAAAATCTTTTTTTTTTTTTTTTGGACAGATCTGTTTTCTAGTCTACTTCTGTGCAGCCATGAAGGCACTGGAGCTGACACGGCACATGGCATGGAGCACTAGAAAGCTCCAGGGAGCAGTCCACATGGGAGCCTGGTGGCAGTGGACGGCTGCAGATGGGAATCCGCATGCGTGAAAAGCTGATAAGTGAGAGAAAAGGGAAAGGTGACCATCGTCACTCATGTCCCCATTCCTGTTGGCCTTATAATCTTGTTGATGTTTTGCTGCGAGTAATTAATTGGGACAGCTTCTCAAAATGGCAAAAGAGCGGTGCAAACTATGCTCAGTTTTAGCCATCAAGGTTACATAAGCATTATAGCTATTGACTAAGGACTTGTTCTTAAGCCACATAATGTAAAATTTGGTAACCTTTAATAATACTTCACCTGCCACATAGTTTGAATTATTCCTTTCCTAAGATTCGTGAAGTAATCATTAGTATTGTCTACCTATCTTCAGCCATCTCTCAAATGCTAATGCAGAGAAACCTTTCTGCTCACTTGGGGCAACATATGTCCAACACAAATCAAGAGAAGTAGGAAAGGCATGTAAAAAACAACCCTGTTCTATTCTGATCCCAGGAGGCATCAGAACACGTAGGTCCATATAAATGTATAAACAAGGAGCGCATCCTCTGCATTTTTACACTTGTTTGGCACGACACTAGTTACATGGCCACACAGAGACATCAAAAGAAGAGGAGAATCATTCCACAGATAAAGTCAAAAAGGTTCTTATCATATCTGATTGAAAAGAGAAGCAGTGCAAGCAGCACAGTGTTGTAAAGCAACACAAAACTTTTTAGATGTTTCTGAATCCTTGATTGGAAAATGAATTAGATATCTACTTTATTAATCTATTAAAAAATGAAGTTAAACGTAGTTTAGCATACCGTTTACAAAATGGAAAGAGTCTGTGTAGAAGCTATGTTGTCTTCCAATGCTCTGGCTCAGTCTTAGTCAATCTGCAGATGAGAAACAAAACTTATTCGTATCTTTTTTCTGACCATGTCAGTGAGGATGACAAAGGAAGCAGGTGGTATGTGCTATTGTCTGAATATGGAAGCAGAAGAATAACTACTTCTACTCAAACAAACACTAATTAATCGTGGTTTCCCTGACATCTTTCAATCCCTTGTAATAGCTTGTAGAACTTTTTATCTTTCAAATCTGGTTAAAATCAGTGAACAGATTTTTTTTTTTTTCTTACCTACTTATTTTTAAAGAGGAATGGAGAAGCGAACAGACCACACAGCTCAATAGTTCTCATTTCCTCTGAAACCCAAGCTAATGCCATCAACTGCTTTAAAACAGATGATCAAAGTGCTTTGTAGGTAAATCATTAGTTTGGGGCAACTCAGTGTCTGCCAAGAAAGTCTAAATAGTAGAACCATTGTTTGCATAGGATTTTATTTATCTTTCTTGCAGTCACTTGCTCTTACCTGCAGTAGTTTCGCTGCCTGAGAGAAATATGCCTCGGCATGGTTGTAGATCCTTTTACAGCCAATCCAAAATATTGCTACTCCATAGTATCACCTTCTCTAGATACCCGAAGATGTTAGCAGTCCTGCATCAATGGTGGAGAATACTGGAGGCATACGCAGTGCATTAGTAAATACCTAATAAAAAAAATGTATTCTCAGTGAGAATTTCACAGATGATGTGATGTAACTGTGATGTGCTAGAGCCAAAGGGCTTGGTTACTCTTCATCTACCATGTCTGAAGTCTATCTGTCTGAGCGTTCACACTGCTCTTCCTACATACTATTAAGGCAAGGACTGTGGATAGGACTGGCATGTATATCTTTGAGTAGCCATCTATGAATGATTTAATGGAGAGAATTAGATCTCATGTAAGCACACAAACAACTCTCAAATACAAATCCTGCCAGAAAATATTTATTTCTATTTCTGGAAGGCCCTCTACTTAACCGGCTGCCTCACAACAAAGGCTGTGAGTGTCTTCAGGACAACTATGTCTGTGTTGATGGCAGCTCATGCAAGTGGTGAAATAGTGGTGAAATGGTGAAACCTTGCCTCAGTTGTAGCCTTTTTTTTTTCCTTATGTTATTAGATGCTTATAATGTGGAATGAAAAAATCCATTTCAGAGGTGGCAAGTTTTGTGGGCAGACTGCTTTCTTGGAGCAAGAGGACTTACTCTCAACCCTCTCTACTGCAACTCTAGTACATTTATTCAACTCTCTTGATCCCAACCTTCTTGGAGCAAGAGGGTTCAAGTAAATGTAGTGGAGTATGAGCAAACAATTACTAGGATAGAAAGGGTGATATTTGGGATTCCTATAAGCTTTATCTGTATTTAAATTGACAGATTTATTACTGAAAAGCTCTGCTGAGACTGATTTTTTAAAGTAAGCTCTCAGTATGAAATCCCTCATGCATAACTCTTTGGCCAGACCACTCTAAAGTAGCTTAACCCACTCTTATCCAAGAATTACATTTCTTGTCTTCATGTACATGAGTTTAAGACCTGGAGTCCTGCAGCTCTAAAAATACTGGCCCAGTGAACACTGGGCAAAATGATCGATATCTGACACTTCACATAATCCTTGATAGATACTAAAATATCCAGGATTTGAATAGTGGGCAGGAAAGTCTCTAATCAATCTGATTTTCAAGTAAACAAAAAACATGTGTAAATAATAGATTCATCCTCCCTTCTCTCTCTTGCCCATTATAATTGATACAGCCTGCCAGCTTCACTTACTGAGCTCATCCAGCCTCTGGTGACTCTTTTCTGTCTCTAGATTTATATCTGCCAGCTTATGTTTTCTGACTATCTGTCAATTCACAGAGATTTTAAATAGCAGAGGTTATCTGCTCCTATAACTTCTATAATGAGGGATCTGCAAGGTTTCTGATGAAGAACAGCAGCTTGTCATCCTCCCTTATTACTCTGGCATGTAAATACACAGAGGGTGACCAAGGAGACAGGGAGCTTGCTGCCGTCAGACTTCCTGGAGCGCTCGTTGGAGGCACACGCTCACCGATGCTCTCGCGTCAGCATGGAACACACAATATAAATACACCAAAGAGTGACTGGAAAGGTTGAGTGTGTTTTATGTACATTTAATGAAAGTCATCGGGACTAATTGTTCAAAGGGGTTGTGAAAACTGACAGTAGAGCAGTTGGGATGATTTCTTTCTGAATTATCAGTACACATAATAGGTTAGACTTGGGGAAGTATTACACATGTTAATTAGGTGCAAAATATTAGTATTGGAAGATCATCCAGTCCGTGATCACATAGTAATTGATCCAGCTACCTGACCTGAATGTGGATTTTTAGCGTTTGAGAACTGACAGTTACTAGAGTATTTCTGTGTAAATATAGCCAAAAGTGACTTATGCTGCACGTACCACAGCATTCATTTTTGTTTTGGTGCATCCAAACACTGGCGGTCCTTTTGCTGCCCCCTTCTCTGGAGCGCCTGCCTTCAGGAGACAGCAACCATAGTGCCCGTGTAGGAGCAGAGGATGTAGTTACACATGACTATTCAAGTTGCGCGATGGCTGCAGAAATTAGAATTTATCGATCTCTGCTTTGCCTGCAGACTCCTATTCTACTCACCATAGAGCTTCCCAGTAGGGGTACTACCTGTGCCAGGATTTACAGGTGTGCCTGAATGTCAGCCCCAGCTCATTCTGTTCTGTGTAGGCCTGCATGGTGCATTGAAGGGTTTTAGAAGTTAATAAGTCCGGAGGAAATAGCCAGGCTCAAGGAATTAAGTTGTGAATGTAGCACTATTTGAATCATTCCGTTTCAGCACTCTTTTACAACACTCATTTTCTTGTCAAGGAGTTTGAGAGAATTTAATCAATGTGTATTTCTGCTCCTATTTAAGGAGTCATTCAGCTGTGGCACTTACCATGTGATGAAAGTTAAAATGCTAATGCACTAGTCACAAACACAGTATGCAAAACTGAAAGGAAGAGTTGCCTGTGAAAACCTTTTTCTCTAGGACAGACTTAGCTCCTTTTTTAGGGTTATGAAAAAGAAATTCATATACAATTCATCTGGCATTAGCTTCTGATTTCCAAATCTATTACAGGCGTGGTAGCACAAATTTCTACCTTATCAGACTGGTTTGATAATCTTGAAAGAAATTATAAAAGTATTAGTTTCTCTGGACACCTTTGTTTTTCTAAAACAACCTTTAGATCTCTTTTGGCCTCTCTAAATGCATCAGTTAGGGAAAAGCTCTCGGTTAAGAGGAATAAGAAAATTCATAATACTGAAACAAAATTCTGGTCCCAAGGGAATCACAAGACAAACACCCATAGATTAATTTTCTTCATCTTGTCTACACTAAGGGCACAGTTTGTACATGCCTGTTTTTCAGGAATGCAATTTAAGTGGCTTCCATCTGCTTTTTTTTTTTTTGCCTTATGCTGTGCTCTTGATGGTGTCAGTGTAAGTGGTTATGAAGCTGAAACATGAAGTAATCAGGGAATACATCCAGGCTAAAAATAATCCCTCTTGTCCATTTCTTGTCTTTCTTTCTTTCTTGTCTTTCTTTCTTTCTTTCTTTCTTTCTTTCTTTCTTTCTTTCTTTCTTTCTTTCTTTCTTTCTTTCTTTCTTTCTTTCTTTCTTT
>VWPW01021483.1:75426-115777 GCA_013389825.1 Crypturellus undulatus
CTCCCCTCCCCTCCTCTCCCCTCCTCTCCCCTCCTCTCCCCTCCTCTCCTCTCCCCTCCTCTCCAAAAGCAATTTCAGGCTTGGCTCACTCCCTGACTTGGTTCATCCTGCAGTCTCACAGACAGTGGTACCAGCATAACTTGTGTCAGGCAGAAAAGCACAGGGGAAGCTTCCCAAGCTGCCAAATGAAACATGCACATAATCCACTACCTCCCTTGCAAAGCGATGGACTTGTGCTGAGGAAGTCCCGCTCTCCTTAAACTCCAGCAACAGTGGAAGGGGCAACAGCAGCAGCATTTTTGTAAATGAAATTCCAAGCTCAAAAAAAAGAGTGCAGCATCTGTGATTAAACACACAAACAGGCATTGCTCATCTGCTGCAGCTTGCACAATGTGCCAGAACCTTCATCTTTTCCAAGTATGAAGCAGTCTGGAGCAGGATTTTTTAAAGCAAAAAGTCCTATACCCAGATCCAAATGATCTCCTGAATGCCAAGGGCTATGCATGGCTGTCGTTCATGGCAGCTACATTTTTATGTATTTGCAGGAATAATATAGTAAGCATAATGTAAACATGCATCATTCTCTTGGCTCTGTGTTCATTCATGACTACTCTCATTGCAGTTGTAGAGCTCCAAAGCAGTGCCTGGTTTTCTCTTGCAGACACCTCCACAGTAATTTCCTTAGGAAGTAAGCTCACTCTCCCCCATGGAAGAACTCTCAGAAAATGGGGGGAATTGCTTTTAGTGCCAGCTATAGAACACTGAATTAGAATACATGGACTTTTTATTTATTTATTTTAACCACCAAAGTATTTCTCTGTAACAACTTGTCTGCTAATGAGTTCTTTTTAAGCGTGGCTCCTAAATAGTGCGCACAGTATTGTTTTACTAATACTCCAATTAATAGGCACTATAAAAATATAAACAACAGGAATGGAAAAATCATTAAAAGAGTGGCTTTTGGCTTCTTTCATTCAGGCAAAATAAATGGGTTATATTGCTGCTGTTATTACCGATAGTAGACATAAAGCAGATTAAAACAACATATGTTTTCAGTACTAAATTTTGACTTGAGATGTGCATACATGTGGGCTCAAAACAGAGTGAATATATTGCTATCAATGTGGGAAAATGACATGTCATTCAACAGTTGTCTCCATGCATACCAGAAAAAAACAGCAGACATCATGCCCAAGGGTTACATAAATAATGATAGGGAATGGCAATCATAACTTAAATTGTAAAAAAACAGAATAGTCAGTCCTTTACTTCAAATCATTTGGCTCCATCTATTCTATGCACTAAAATAATCTACTTCAGAGTAAACTGCCATGCGTCCTGAGGGCCAGTAGTTTTCATTTATATATATAGTGATTTACATTCCTGATCACCAGGGCACTGTGAATGCTTCATCCTGGCCAGTGCTGATACGTCAGCTACAAAGCTGCTTGTACTGCACCACAGTTTGGACATATTGATGATATCACTGTGGCGTGGAAACAGGCTATTTAACATGTTAATGTCTTTCAAGGCAGCTTCAAAATGTCTGTAATGTGGAAACAGGATAAACAAGCAAACCTTTCCAAGCCCGTAGGACACGTCACCTGTAAGACCATAATGCTCATGGGAAGTGTCAAGGGAGCATCCTGAACAGAGGCAACCTGGGAATCAACCATGACCCGGTGACCAAGTGTAATTCAAGGGGTTGTCAAAGAGAGACAACTTCAAAGCAATGAGTTTAAGAGAATTTTACTCTGAGTCTTAAAACAGTAGTAGAGTTGGCAAATTGAGAGCCCCACAAATAATGCATAACCCATCCCACCTTCACAAAAAGCTTTTAAATTACTTCTAATGTTATCACAGAATTCTTAAAACACCTGAGAATGCTGCTTCCACATCCTAAGAGTAGGTACCCATTGACCCACCTGTTAGCAAGACCTGACCAAATTCAGTCCCCCTGCCAAAAGGTGACAACAGCTGATATAAAGGCATTCAATAGGAGAAGAATGCACATCTGAACTCTCTCCTCCGACCATCTCATCACACGAATTAGCTGACTGACAAGAAATGTAAATGGCACACGCCGTTTTTCTGCAGGCTATCTGCCCTGCAGATGATTTCTAAACTCAATCTAGAGCTTCAAAGTCCTGTCACCTCACTCATTTCTGAAGTTTTCTTTCCTATAATCGCTTTCATGATACATGTTTTTCATTAGCATTTCTTTTTTTGCCTGCTTGATGCTAATTCACACCTATCAAATAAAGTAGAACATATTGAAAGTTGCAGGTGGGTCAAAATAACAACAGCTTTGTTCAACAAGAATCAGTATCTTCCCTAACACCAAGCTTACTGTTTCTTGAACACATGCAAGATGTATATTTTCATCTTTACTGCTGAAATGACAGTGCTCAGGGAAAATGGTGAATGTAGCTGAGGAAGGTATGCATACATGTAACTGCTACTTCTGTAAACAGGGGGTTTGGGTTTTTCCAGGTAAGGCATCCTCTTAACAGGAAGACAGCTAATGGCAAAGCCCCTTTTAGTCTGTACATCTCTCTGAGTCTGCCTTTGTGCCTCCTACTTAGAAAGAGGGAAAATACAAGGAAATGATGACCTTCGTACCTCTATCCTCATTTTGTTCATGGAAAATAGAATAATGGTATAAAATGAAGGCTTATAGCCATACAAAGCAGTAAGCTGTATAGATCACAGCTTCTTAGCAGGGTGTTGGGTACACATGTAACCTGCAATTAGAAAAAGTATCTTGAAAGGCAAATGTTACTGGCAATGATTGCTTTTATCACTGAAAGTATGTTATGGGATGAAGAAAAGTACTTATATTGTCTCTCTATGATCTTTCATCAGATCTTGAAACTTCAAAGCTAAAAATACATACGCTAAGAGAATACTTGAGATTTAAGTTCCTAAAATCTACAAAGCTCATACAGCAAGTTTTATTCAGTTACATTTTGAAGTAAAATTATTGGAGATAAATATTTTAATGTATGTTTTTCAGACACAGTTCAGCTTTGGCACTGTAAACTGTAAAAATTATAAGTGCTATTCATGTAAATAGATAAATGTTTATATAAAAATATGATGGTATTAAGTAGCAAGTATTGCTATCAAAAAATAACTGAAACTGAAATAGAAAACTCTCAACCACTTGAATTTGTACTATGATCCACAGCTACTTTTTGAAGTCTAGTTCTCATAAATGCATATTTTAAAATTATTTAATAAATATTTAATAAATTAATTAATACTTTCTGTACTGTATTGTATTTTCCAATTCTGATTTAAAGAAATATCTTTACTTGAAAATTTTTAGTATCATAAGTAGAATGAAAAAATGTTACCGTTTTGAAAGAATAAACTGCAGAGAGGAACTTACTAGTAATACAGCAGCATTTCAGTGTGAAACTGCCATTTACTGCCTAATGCCTATATATAATTAAACCAGTCTGTGAGCATAACAGAGAATGCAACGTCTATGTTTTTGAAGATGGTCCAGTGTGCATTCCACATGGACCATGTGTGTGGTCTTTTCATGGTCAGAAAACAATATTCTTCTCATGTCCCATGTTTTCTGTGGTATTCTGCAAACTGGCTGTGTGCTCCATCCAAATGCTTGCAGACTCACAGTGAAACCCTACAGTGTCCAGCACTGCATGCAATAAATACTCTACACTTGATATTATACTCCAATTGATTTGAAAGCTCTGCAGATAAGCTTTTCATATCCATTCTTTAATGTTAGTGGGTTTATTTTGGTTTGGGGGAAAAAGTAGGTTTAGTAGGTTAAATATATTTATATTCTTTATATTTATAACAACATAAAGAATTTAAAGTGGCTTTATATTCCTATTTAGGCATTCTAAATTCCATATTTATGAAAAGCTAAAATATTTTGTTCATTAGTTCTTCCAGTCTTATTGTGAAAATCCTGATTAAGAGAAACAGAGGAAAGAAAATAGTTTCCTGTGCCATCAAAGCAGGAAAAGAAAGATTTAAGGATAATCTTAAACCAGTGAAAATGTCCCAGAAGGAGAAAATCTGAAAACAGATTGAGCATGTGAAAGACTGAGGAAACTCTTAAAAGACTGACAACTGCATAAATAATGCCCTTTTTTTTTTTTTGAGCTGACTTTGCCAGCTGTTTCCTGAGAGGTTATATATGGGGTTCTTGTTTATGTATAATAACAATTTACAATATCTTAGGATGATCCTTGAAGTTTCAATGATAGACATCGTGACTGGGGGGTCCCAAACTCTTTTTTTTTTTTTTTCCTTTTTTGCCCATAAGGAAGGTAAAGTTGTTTAAAAATGTACAAAAAACTAACATAAATGGATTTTTAGTAGGTATGGGATGCAAAGTGATGCCTGCGTGCTTCTCAGCCTGTAAAAGGGATCTTTCACATACTCACCCCTTGATCAATACTCTCCTTTCAGCCAGGGCCCCCTTATAGGCTGGGGAAGGACTGGAAGGGCGGGAGGAGGTTTGAAGACACAACTCCAGTCTTTCCGGGCAGCAAAGACAGGGTATTCATAACTCGGCAGTGTAGCTCATCCCTGATTCATACAAGCTGTTCCCTTCAATGGGACAGGAAGAAGCCAATACAATAGAGGTTTTCCACAGCGAAGAAACAGTGAAGGACTTTTAGCATCGCAAGGCAATTAACGGCCGTTATTATGAAAGATATTACGAAACAGTTTGTGGTTCTAAGATTAATTTTAGTTTAAGCCTCTGCTTCAGAGCAGTCACCAGTCACTGGCTCTCACCAGCTCCTACTCCCAGTCACAAAATGGGGAACAAGTACCCTTTTAAAAACAGATATCCTAGTGCCAACCCAAGGCATGATCCCACTAAATCACAGCAACCCAATTCGAAAAGGCTCTTTTTGGCCTGGAGCCTGGGGCTAATGCCAGAGACTAGACATATGGGAAACCCCTTCGACCCAAACTTTCAGAGAAGCAGGCAAGTGAGGTGGTGATAATGGTAGCACAGGGTGAACGCCGTGGAAATTGCATGAAAAATGACTATTTTCTGTCTGTTTCCACTCCTGTCAAGAGCTGAGTGAAGCCAAGAGGTGATGCTTCCCTGGAATATTTTCAAAGACTATTCAGGGGAAGAAAACTATACAGACCAGTTCTTCAGCAGAATCACTTCCTTATTGATCCCCAGTAGATCTCACTTGCCTTTACAGAAGAGAGGGTAGCACAAAGCATTTTCGTTATGTACTGAATAATTCTGCAAAACATTCTCCTCAGTACTTTCTTGAAGCTCGTGATCCTCCGGTACTTGCTGTATCACTGGGACATATCTTTGTGCAGGGCAGGTGTGATCTGTTAGTGAACCTTAGACTTGCTGCTGCAAGGAAGAGAAACTATGAGAATAAATGAGGGGTGTTCCTCCAAAGGTAAGAAACAAGGTATAAACAAAGATCCAAGTCCTTTTTTGGTAAGCACAGAAAATACCATTCTTCAGATGATATTTCAAATCCCGAAATACAAAGTATTTGCAACAACTGCAAAATCAAAGCAGGCCTATATTGTCTGCATAACATTCCCTATATGGCAGTTTTGTGAGCTTTGGATGTTCATTGTGCCTGTATAATCAAGCAATGTTTTGGTGATTGATTTTGCATAGTTAGTGCATCCATCACAGGCATCCATCAGCATCACGTTGTAACCCTGTGTTAAAAAGCCTCTGGGGAAAGGTCTTCTTTCATAAAAGTCTTTGTACAATGTCCTGCACAGTGGGAAAAAAATGCTCTTTTAATTCTCAGATGCCACCAAAATGTACCTATGATTCTGCATGTATTACACACATACAGCTTACACAGTACAGGAATGCTGAATGACAGCTAAGTAAAATCTGTATTTCCTGCCTCTATTTGCGTAGAGAGGGATTTTTGAAGAGTGCTGTATTTGTTTCTGAATTTATGTCTTGACAGTACTTGATAATGAATATATTAGAGTAAATTTTCTGGAGAAAAAGCACAGTGATAGTATGATGTTCCCTATCCACCTATAGCTATGGCTTGGGATAGGGCCAGGTCACAGCTCTGTCATCACTACCTAGGGCCTGCAATAACACCCTTCAGTCAAGACTGGTTCAGATTTGTAAATTTATCATTATAAATCTCAGGTTAGGACTGCACTACTTACTTCAAAAGTTCTTCATGCAGCACCCAGGTGCATTTCTGTTGCCAGTACTGCTTATATGGAGTGACAAGAAAAGAGTGAGCTGGTGAGCATTGAGCCCGTAAACATACTCTGCTGCCGACTGGGAATTTCTTTGGATGCAGGCATTTGAGAACTGGTTCTCTGAGCTGATCTCAAGAGACCAATCCCAAGGGACTGCAGAAGGGTGAGTCCCCCAAATGAATGATTTATTTTCCGCTGGTTCAAGAAGATCATAAGTTTTTTTATCTCAGAAGCAGTGATTTGAAAGACAAGCCTTTAGGGTTATATTGACAATCCAAAACCATAGCAAAATCCCTTTAACTATACTAACTCTTAAGAATAAAGTAATTTTATTTCCCTTTCTTTTTTTTTAGGTATAATTTTGCAGTAAGATCTTGTTTACATTTAAAACATTAAAAAGTGTGTTTTGAATTGCAAAGGTTTTAAGAAAACTAAATATTTTTCCCCGCTTTGTGCTCCCTTTCCCCCTTCTTAAATTCTATTATGGTCTAATTTCTGGCATTTTATCTGACAAAGTCTATAATAGGTATCAGAATAGGTATTTAGCAAAGACTATTTTCACCAGCTATTTCTCTCTTACTAAAATAGAACACATTATGTCAGTGGCCACCCTGGTTTTATTGAAGTTGAAACCGCTACAGGGCCCGAAAGTGACTCTGGAGCTGTGAGCATAAACCTTCTTTGTTGTGTATGTGTGAGTTAGCATGTCATCTTTGGGATAATCATCCAAATGTGGTACCCATGGAGATGTGGCTGATTCAATCCTTGAGCTCCCGGGTGGTCAGCCTGTAATTTAAAGACTCGCTGGCCTCATGAAGATAGCCACAAATGGAACAGTAACCATAATTACAAGAGGCTGTTCCACTAATCCATGGTTAACAAATGTTAGTTAAAAGATAAATAAGCCTTATGCAAGCATTTCCTGGAGGTATATGAGCCTTGTGTTTTCATTTGTTTGACTTCTCTCATCTTTAGAGAAGGGATACAAGAAAACAAAAAAAAGATTTCACAATCTAATTTTGTTTCAATTGTTAGAAATCACAGGAAGTCTTTGAAGTTGAATCATCTTTAAAAAATATATTGCCTTTTATTTATAATACCAAGAAATAGAGGAATTATTTTCCAGGCTGAGGTTCTCTCAGAAATGGTGCTGTTTGTTCTTTTGTTTGTCTTATTTCTAATCTCTAGTGTTTATAGTAAGGAGCAAGAGACTTTTAAAATTTAGGAACAATCAGAAAAATGAATCTAAAAGGTCTATTTCCTTAAAAAAAAGTTAAGGAAGTGTTTTGCTCTGTTTTCAGTAGACTTACTACATTTAATCTGGGCATGTTTTCTGAAGAGAACATTGCTTCAGTTATTCTAAATTAAACCGACTTCTCAAGATACTTTTGCATCCATTTTATTTTAGGTGACAAACAACTCTGAAGTTATGGTTCACCTAAAACAGGTTTGATTAGGTAGAAATGAAGAAACATAAGAATCTTATTATAACATCTGTCAGCTCGTCCATCTAAATAGAATACATCTCACTGTCTATCGCTGCAGAAAATATTGTAGCAAAACTCTACCGTAATCTAGTTACTGGTAAAATTTTCTACATAGCTCCCAACTGTATAGTGCTTTTGTTTTTTTCCAGGTTTTCAGAATTAAGCTTTATTCCTTTATTTTTTTACACTGTTTAATGTAACTTTGGATGTTCTCATTATCCATATAAAAGTCTAATCCTTTTTTGAGTCCTGCTAAGCTCTTGGCCTCACACACAATTGGTATTCTGCCATATCCAAACATTGCTCATACCACCAAGAAGCTATGCAGTTGTGCAGGAGGGATAGAGAAGCAAAGATTTGGCCCCTAAAAAGCATCTGAAAGCAAATACAGAGGTGTAATTTATTGAAACTAGTCAGTTGTTTAAGTTTTCTCTCTTAAACTTATAAACATTCTAAAATGTTGAGATAAATTGTATATGATGTAGATAAGTCGAGTCAATATTCGTAACCTACAGAGACTCTTTGTTTCACAGAAGACTATAGGAAGAGATCATATCTTATTAGATGAGATGATATAGGAAGAAAAAGCACACAAAGCTTTCAGGTTCAGAATTCCTCAACCAAGTTTGAGAATTAGGAAAGCCTAAACTAAATACACGTTAAATGTAATTGCTCTTCATTAACTTTGATTATGTTGCCTGACTGGTACACCTGAGATAGAAAGGCTGTTAATAGCACTGACCAAGACACGTTTTGTACCAGAGAGAGAGACAGAATGCAGACAAATAGCAAGACACAGTGGATGGAGGGAAAAAGTATTATTTATGCTTATGCAATTGGGGAGGAGTAGCAAGAAGATTGTAACTTGACACAAAATCAGTAACTGTATTGACCATGTGCTAATTTCCAGTGAGAATATTTGTTTTTAGGCCTTACTGGAGAAATGGGAGTGGAGCTCTGGTTTTGAATACTGAATACTTTTGGCATATAGTTATATCCATTCACTAACACTCATTCAGGGCAAACAATGTTTGTTTCTTTCACTTCCTTTCCATGAAATGATTAATGCACTGGAAGAAATATATTTTTATTTGAATATGTAAAGGATCCATGTAGAGCACACTAGGTCTGCATGTTTTATCTGGGTGGTCGGTTCAGAGATATGATATATTTCTCTGGACAAAAATGCTTGTCATGTGGAGATCATCTGTAAACTAGCATAGTTTACAGATGCACGCACATTATCATGCACATTATCCTCAGAGCAAAAGTACTGGTGTTTGTGATCTTGGATGTGACCTGTGGATTTCAGGGGCATATGGTGATTTTTGGAAGTAAGCGTACTGTCCTTTGGATTTTGTGAACCCTGGTCTTTTCTCTTTTTGTTTTTTTTTTTTTCTGTTTTTCTTGAGGTTTCCTTATTGGAAAGACTGGTTAAAAGCAGCTTTATTTTTAGCAGTGAAAAGATTCTTTGAAATGACCTTGGCAAAAAAATAATAAAAAAAAGTTTAAAATATAACCAATGAAATCTATCCAATCCCACCACAACTTTATAAATGGGATCTGATATTCATGACAGAACTTTTATCTTCCAGACTAATCTTATACATAATCAAATTGGCCAGAGTAGATATGAGGGTATGAAAATAAAATGGTTTATGTTCTGTGGGATCAGAATGTGGGCATTCATTTTCCGATAGCATCAAATTAAAAAAAAAAAAAAGGAAAAAGCAATCAGCAAAGGAAAATAAAAAGCAGAATTATTCTTAGAAGGACTTGGGAACCTTACAAAGGACTTCTTAGAAGGCACTACAAAAAACATGATGATGAGATTAACGGTAGAAAAGATCAAATAAGCATTATGTGGGGTTCTAGCACCAGACAATCATAACACATCCCACTAGATCTCGAATAAGAGGATGAACTAGGTTATCTTTATGGTCTCTTATGGCTGTATGAGCCTATGCAACACTGAGGTAAAAGGTGAGAATTTTTCATGATATGTGGACTATATGAATGAAAAAAAATGGGATTTCAATATAACTATCACTAGGATAGTATTTCTACTGCTGAAGGTCCACAGCTGCAGGCACACTTATTTAAGTGTCAGAAGAATACAGTTCATCTCCTTGTTGAAAAACCATGAAGTCAAATGATGCCTAGGTCTAGTTACACCAGTTGACAGAGGTCTTGCTTTCACAATTTGTACTGTCTATAGTACGCATAACATTATTATTTCTCATATTAGCATAAAGTACCAGAATTAATTAAAAAATGGAAAATTCAGTTCTATTTTTAAATTTGCTTCTGAAAATAATTTTAAAAGAAAAATTGAAAAAAGATATAACAGGCGTGTAAATGTGTACAACTCGTTTACTGGATAATCTTTATTCCAGACTTTTAGAAATCTTGCTCAGGCACTGTGTATGTGGTGACAGGGGATTTTCTGAAGATCAAGTAAGTTACAAGCAGATAACTGAAAGTGCTAAGTACTTTCGTGGCTCTGAACATGAGACTTCATTAAATGCCTAGCTGCCTATGTAGGATTTTAGTATTTGCAGTGATACAGACAGGTCTGGTGTGCAGATGACACATTATGTCATCTTTGGACTACTCAGGACACACAGACCTGTCTGTGAATTCCTAGACCAGTCCAGAAGAGACATACAAGGCCCTTCAGAAAGAGTGGCTGGTGCATTTTTCTTGGTCTTTCCAAGGGAAAGGTGAGCAGTCCATCATTTCAGTTTATATTCTCTCTTTTTTTTTTTTTTTTTTTGGTCTCCAGAAGAATTAGCCATATAATAATTTTAATGAACGTCCCTGGTGTCCATGACTACTTCTTTGTTACTTTACTATTTGGGTACATGGCAAAGCATAAGCTCTTGGGGAATGGGATCAGGGAATGATGCCTGGATCTGAAAACAGGTCAAGAGACTCTGCATCCACATTTTTTCACTCAAGAATCACATATTAATAGAATCTGAATGATCTTTCTTTGGTGAAGAGGGTAATAGTAGCAGAAAGGCTAACTTTCTCCTTCAAGAGCCATATGGAGGAAAACTTTCTCCATTAAATAAGAAGTACCCATCAGGCTGTGAAAATTAAGAAGTTTCTGACAATGAACTGAGTTAATCAAAATATCAGGGATACTATCTTCCTTAAACTTTTTTTTTTTCTTTTTAAACAGTAATAATTTATACATTTCCCAGCTGTAAAGCTCTCTGAATTTCTGATGCACAGCAATACTTCATTTCCTCCCTTTTCCTCTGGTTCTAGAAGTCTTACTTGTCATTTCTGTATTCCCTCTGCTGGACTGTTTTGTTCTTTAGTGGTGCTCTAGCAGCAGACAGTTTCTCATAGCCTGACTCTAAAAAAAGAAAGTTAACCTGTTGCTTACAAATAAGAGCCATTTTATTTGGTGGAGCGTTTCTCAAGCAAGTCAACCTAAGGCTTTCCCCTCTTGTGGAAAATTGCTAGCTTCTATTAACTGATGCATGGCACAGAAATACTGTAGTAGAAAAGAGTGAGGAGATAAAATTTCCATATAATTGCCACCTGGGCAGAATCCCTGATGTTTGCAGCCAACTTCATTATCAGAATTGCTAGTTAAATGAGAATGGAGTGCATTAACTGCCCTGATTTATCACTAAATCTCCCATCTATTTTTTTTCCTTTCAAAATATTGGAAGGACCTCACAGGTTTAATGCTTTCTTTTCTGATAGTCTGCTAAAGGATAGTCAGGCCCAAAGTAAGTTTTTTGTACCTGGTTCTGGTAACGTATTTTTGCTCTGCTGCATCAACATGCTTCCAGTCATGGGCCTCTCAGAAACTGCACTTAATTTTGCCAAATTCTGTTAGTGGTTTTGTGATGTGGACAAAGACCAATTGGTGCCATGAGCCTTTTTTAATATTCTCATCCAAACAACACGAAGACAAGCAAAAGCTTAAGTATTCAGTTACTCTTATTTTTCTTGCCTGCTCATACTTCCCCTACATAGCCCAACTCCATTTATTATAATTTCGACTGACTTATGAAGCTGGGAGAATCTGCACATAATGCCAGAATAAACTACAGTCATTAATGCTGTGGTTAGGAGGTCAGATGGATTCAGCAAAACACTTGGGTGGAAAATCTATAAGACAGATTTAGTTATGGCCCAGTTTTTTAAGTCTGTGTGAGGGAAAAAATGAAAAATAATAATAATAATATTGGACTATCTAGAGTGGTTTTCTGTTATGCTCATTTGAGACCAATATTTTCATGATCCACAGACACCCTGTTTTTCATTTTGAAAGGAATCTAATTCTGCATTACCCTACAGTTAGAATTCTGTGAGGAAAAACTCAAGAATCTCTTCTCTTTCTGCTATTCTGTTTCTTACTTAATTCTGTTGTTTTACTTGTCCTTTCTTATGTGAGAAACCCCAGGGCCTTCACGAGACTAAGGCATGTTTTCAATTAAAAACCCTCTAATTTCTGAAATATCCTATTAACTATACATCCTTTTCAATAGTTTGACAAGTTTGCTGTATTTTAGATGACTTTAGGACAGGGCAATTTACATTCTACGACTCTCCTTTGAGAGGCAACTTTTTTTTTACATAACATAGCAAAAGTGGAAGAATAATGAGCACTGTATTATGAATAATGGAAAGTATGGTATAAGCCTTTGCAATTTCCCATTTCATTATATGTCAATTACAGCTTATTATTTCAATCTATAATTATAATAGACCTACAATAAAATACATGTTATAACCTCCAATAAAAAACATATTTAAGAGAGGTTATAGAAATTAAAGACATAACAGTTATTTTGCCTTTTTTAAAGGATGATAATAATTAACTACTTTTTTAAACTATAAACAGAATACCATTACTGCCATATTATATTTTTTTCTGAAACATATAATACATGTGTCATGGCATTAAACACAAGTTGATTATATATATTCTCTTGATGTCTAAAAGTGAGAGTAAATGCCAAACAATAGTAAAAAAAACAGCTTGTATCATGTTTTCAGTGAAGGTAGCATTAGCTGATGCAGATTTATTTAGTTAGTTAGTATCTGCATCACTCTGGAAGATGGAAATCAAGAGAAATGAAGAAGTATTTAAAAGAACAACTAAAATCTGTATTAGTTAGAGCTCCTATAACTACGAACTAAAATATTTTCTACTGAGGACATGGACGTTAGTCTTATCAATTTCTAAATTTTCATTGAAAGTAGGCAAGAAGCTTCACTTTTTGTGGGAGAAAATAGTCATGCATCAAAAAAGGGACGAAAAAGTCCAAAATGTTGTGGGGCAGACACACTGCTTCTTTGAACGTCTACCTGGAAAGCCTACAGGAGAAGGCTGAAGAAGGCTCCCAGCAGGGAAGCAAGACAGAGCAGTCAGAAGGATGCTACTATTTTCTTTCAATAACTGTTCTTTCTCTCTGCTAGAAGAGAGTATTTGTGGTTAATAGTAGTGTTCTGTAGCAGTCTCATGACAGAAGTCTTTGGGGTTTTTATTTGTACTTATTTATTCCTTGTTCTTCCTGAGCTCCCAAATGTCATAGGAAGGAACAATATTCTCCAGTTACAGTTTTTGAAACTCCGTCTGTCAAACGTGGTCTATTCAGACAGTGTCACAGCCATAATTTCAAGAGTGGTCTTGATCCTTCTGGGTAATGCACAAGAAGAGCCAACCAATCTCTGTCTCTATATGAGCTCTGCTTATGCTTCTGTGCCCACACAAAGCTTTCCTCATCCAACAATAAATGACACTGTTCCTTTACCGTCCCCACTTGGCCTGTTCACTTTCCTTGTACTCATGCCCATTTTGTGGTAAATCAAGGCTTCAGAAGAGGATTTGCTGTTCCAATCCATTTCCAAATCAAACTGTATTTGTTAAGCAGTTGGAAAATAATTTAATCAAGAAAGGGAGAGCAGGGGACCTAGAAAAGAAAACATTCATACAAGCTCAAACACTCATACAAAGTCAAATTCTTCATACAAACAGAAATAAATAAGAACTTCCTGGCATTTCTGATATGTCTGGTTTCTTCCTATCAAAACAAGTTTTTAGAGACTGCGAAGCTGTAAATGAGCTAACATACAGTTTGACATGTAGCATGCTAAAGTTCACTTAACAGTTATAAAAGATTGTGTATATGATTGGCTTATTTTATCTATGGAACATCATACTGCAATGATAAGATAAGATAAGTACAAGCCATGAATATATTTATTGGCTTAGAATGTTAAATCAAAAGATGCAGCTTTCTACTGCTGCCTTAGCATCAATTAGTCCATTTTGAAAAGATGTTACTTGGGTGACGTGTGGGGAGCAGAGGAAACAGGCAATGTGTTCCAAAGAAGATACCTATGCAAGGTTATTTTTCTTTTATTTTTCCTAGATCCAAATGAAATATTTGTAATTTACAATGCTTTTAACAGATGCAACGTGTTAACGTAAGGAATAGTCAAGTACTCACTCAAAACAGTAGTATCCTTGTTACTATCATCATTAAAAAAAAGGGTTAGCCTATGTATAATTTCTGAAAAAAAACTAATTATATGATTGTAAATCCTACATGCATTTCTAGAATTACTTAGCTCCTCTGTACTGTAAGTGCAAATTTCATTTTTAGTTTTCTGCACTTTTTTTAGAAGTGATCTTTCTTTTCCTTCTTATTCCTTCTTGAATATACAGGGCTCAAGAAAGAAATCATATGTACGAGGCAAAAGAGAATTCAAGTAGTCCTCACTGCATATTGATTTATTTATAGTTGACAGTATTCTATTCTGATCTTATTTAAAAGTATAATCAGATTCACAAGAATGACAGACTGTCTGTTTAGTGACATCATATCACTAAAAAGATTTAATCTTTGGGGAGCTTGTTTTACCAACTGGCATTTAAAAGAGAAGGTCTGCCAAGAAGTAAGTATGATCTCCAAAGAAGGTATCATCTCCAAAACTTCTCTGTCTGTGATATACCCTCATAAACAAGACGCAGTAGAAATACAAAAGCAAATGTTGTCCTTTTCCACTCAGAGATGTAAGAGAACATCTTTTCTGCTTTTTAAGGGTGCTTTCTGTTTTTTAAGGATGCTTCTGAAGTGTTTTGTTGACATGCATAGCCAAATGGATTTTAGACTTCCAGTGAGTTCAATAAAAATCTGCTTGCACAATTACTGCTTTTGTCTCATCCTGGTCTTTTGCCTTTGCCTCACCAGCTACAGGACCCTTCTGGAGACTGCACACACCTTTTTTTTCATATCTGACCCAATTCCTTAGCCAATATGAATTTCTCAGTGCTGCCTATTCTGACTTACTGCAAGGCAGAAGTCACACCATGTGTAGCTACTTTTGCACAAATGGGCAATTTTTAGCTCTGCTTTATTTCCCTGAAAGGCATTGCAATCCACACTAACAATTCCTCTGTAAAAAGATTGGTCTTACTGTGAATAAAGGTTTACCTGATGATTTACACTTTCCTTAGCTGATTTAATTGCACTGCAAATGTACTTACTAAATCAGGAGAAATGTGGTTTGGAATGGCTTACAGGGAAGGGGAAAAAGAGTCTGGAGAGAAGAGCCATGTTAACTATGTTATTAGCCATAGCGGTTTATTTTTTTTCTGAAAACTCATTGTCAGTATTTTGTGTTATCTTTTTAGACTTCAGAGTGATTCTTCTTTTATAACAAAACCCTCTTATTTATCTAGGTAATGGGATTTATGATTTTGTTTACATCAGTCACCATGGCGACCAACCATAAAAGACCAGTTGCCTGGCAACTTGGCATTGTGGAGCTGCAATGGAGGATGGAATTTTTTGTCTCTCAGAAGGGAGGGCTTAAGGAATAATGAAAACTTCTGCTCATACTTCTCATGAATGCTTCATTTTCAAGGCCAGCCAAATGTTTTCTTCAATAAAGACTAATACACTTTTCTTCAAAAGATGCACCGTAAAATGTTTCTCAAAGATTATCCTGTCTCAGAGCACAGGACAACCAGCTTAAGAAGGTTTTGCTGTCCATGCTGTTGCACAGTAAGGTTTAGAGTAGCTGTGGGGCAGTCATAATGAATCAGGTCTCTTATTTACTGGCTCTTTCTGCATTCATTAACAAATGAACTACTGTACATTCAAAACTATCTCTTATCGAAGAAACTACAATATTTTTTCTTCAATGAATTGACAATTGGGTTTCTATGTACTTTAGATGTATCTTATTTCATTATGTAATCTATTTTGTCAACATTTATACTGTGGTATGCACAAAACTGAGAAATTGGGCTCTTGTTACTCTTACAAATATCAATTAATAAAAAGAATACTGTAAAATTTTCTAATTTAGTGTAAGCATGCAAGATTTACTTGTTTACAGTTTAATCTGCTTGAATGTACTATTTTGTCACATTTTATATGCCCATGTTCTATATTCTATTTAACTATTAGATCAACTTTAGGTGAGGTAACTGGTAGGTACAAAATGAACCTTGTGCAAATATATTCCAAAATTCTTTTTTTCCCATTTATGAAATGATTATCTGGCCAGAATCTTTTATGAAGTGCTTTTTTCTTGAATTTATTTCTCCTTATTTTGAGATTGTAATGTTTTCTGTGTATTACTGTTTCAAAAGTGGTTAAATCAGTATATTGATTATAGACTAGCTTAATCATGGTAACTGCATGTTCTATTGAAGTGAACTGATGATTGGAGTAGGATAATTAAGTGACTATATAATAGTAAACCTTGCTTGTGAAAGGATAAGGCACAAATGTTATTTTTACGGTGAATTTAAAATGTGTTAGCTTTTCTGGAATAATTTAATGCATATTCAAGCCCTGAATTCAGGAAACGAAGTGAATTGGAGAAACATGTCCTTGAAAGACTAGCTCTGTGGCCAAGTGAATGTTTATGAGGTTTGAATTTTGACAGAAGTTCTATGGATACATCTACAGTGTCTTTATGACAGTGTGTGTTATGAAGAGCAGCTAGTTTTTAGATCAGATGGTGAAAGCTGACCCCTGTTCACACCTAGAAACATCTGAATCCCTAGTTTGGGCAGGTTTGGTCCATACAGCATTCCTGTAGGAGCACACAGAGACAACACAGACTCTTCTGCCATGAGTCTTTTGTAACAGTTTTAATTTTGGGCTGAGTGATCTTAATAATCTTAAATAAAATTTATGAAAGAGTGGCTGTGCCCTATTCAGCACTTTAGAAGAAGAAAAATTATGTATGCAACTCTGAAAAGTGCTCTGAGCAGTAGGCATTTTATATTGTTTGACAATCCTTTAAAATTTTCGTTCATGAAAAACCCTATACAGAGAATCAAATGTCTAATATTAAGGTCTAAAGTAAGAGGGAAAGGAAAGGGCATCCTGATTTTTATCCAATTGCTTTAACCAGCATAAAATTGTCCAAAATATTGTGCAGGACAGACAACAGTTTTGGAGAACAACTGTCAATACTACTAATACTCTAGTTTCATGTAAAGCTGATATTGAGTGCCTCAGAATCTCTCATACTGCAAGAAAGTTAAATATCTATATCATCCGGGGCATTATTCTTGAAATTTGGTACTTAATGTTGGCCACTCAGTACTACACGAGGTGTGTGGCTAAACTTTGTATCTCAGGGGAATGGAAAGGCTCTTGGTGCAAACACAAGGCAGGTCTTCTGACACAGTAAATAGAAAAAATGCTTGCAATATGGTGCAGGAAGACGCCTATCTAACAGGTCTGTAAGCACCTGGGTTCCTATGAGAACATTTTAAAAAGGCAAATTGCATTTTTTTCATATTTTCAAGCTTGCGTTTCAGTAGATTTCTCTTCTAGAAGTAGTAGATGGACCTTTTTCTGCAGCTGTTATCCTGTAATGAATTAAGGCTTTGTGAATTTAAGCATAAGAAAAACAGATAGCTGCATAATGCAAGAAGGAGTAAAACATCCATTTAATGTATTTCCATGTCTTAGAATGAATTTTCTAACTGTGATGGCTGCAAGAGAGGTCCAAATATAGGACAGCAGCCACTTTCTAAGAAACCATTCTGGAAAACTCATCCTACACCAGCAACAGCAGCCACTCAGCTTTCCAAATTCTTCATACAGCTCTGCTTCTCCCCTTGCCAGCCTTTGGCAGGAAGCGCTTTCGCTAACTTTCATTTTGCATGCAAAATTACATTTTGCGTGCACAACTGCATCTCTAGCCAAGATGCAGTTGCAGCGCCTTTAGTTAGACATATAGTTAATAGATGTGGAGTAATTCAGTTAATAGATGTGGAGTAATTCCAGACTGCAGAATATAAATTTTCACAGAGGTATAAGAACCTACTAGGGGGCTTTATATCTGTAAGTTATTAGACCATTAGACCATTTCTGGCTAATGTGATGAAATAGTGACCAGACTCTGACTAAAGGTTTGTGTTATTTCTACAGAATTCAACGTTCTCTGAAGCTTTTGGACATGTACTCGTAAAGTGCTAGATTTGGGCTGATCTTCATTCACATTATTGCCGCTCTCCAAATGTTCAAGAACTATAATATTTATTAGGACTAAAGAAAAAGAAAGATAGATCATCTGTTCCTTTACTTCTTACTTGTAACAGTATCTTTTGCAGATTTTTATGACACTAAATATTGGAAAGTAGGGAGTATTTAGATTCCAGGCACTACAATACTAAACTAAAGATAATCCAGATCGAGTATGGTGAATTTCACTAGCCAACATTGCATTCATTATCTATATACATATCTATATAGGTATGCACACACACACGTGTATGTGTATGTGTATATATACATATATATATATATATATCTATACACGTTCACAAGCATGTATATATATAAGTATGTATATGTTTATACCTACTTTTATACATGCATGTATATATATTTACCCACTTCCAGGCAAACAAATAGATCGTTCTTCTGGGCAGCCTAGCTAAATGTCCTGAATTAAAACACCCCACATGCAGACTTTTCTTAAAGCCATTATGAAATTCTATTCTACTGAAACCGACGGCTGGTTTTTGTAGATTTTGTCGACTTTTTCAGGAAATAAGAATACTAAGGGGGGAAAACTTTCTTCTTAGTAAAAATTTCTTTAAGAATTATAGTGGGTGAAATTCTCCCACTTATTAAAGCCATTTTTAACAAAAGGAAATAAAATACAAATGTTGAAATGATTCCATTCCTTTTAAAGGCAAAACAAATATGTGTCAGCTTTACCAGTCCCCATTATGATAGGTTTTATTGCATCTTCACAAGAGTTAAAGTAGTAAAATTACATATTCCAACCCCTCTAATCCCTGCAGACATTTATATTATCCTTATAAAGCTATAAGTCTGATGTATTATTGACATTTCTGGCAGGCTTTTTCTTCCTTTCCTTTGTGCAAGACTTGGTGGTCCCAATCAACCTTTCCCTGATAGTGTAACTGCTATCACAGCAAGTCCGTGAAGCCTAGCTGCGGTCAGCCTCACAGCACCCTTCCTCTTTCACCACGTTTCTTTGTCCTGTGCAGAGAGTTAGTGCACTTAGTCATTTTAAACTGCCTATTTTTTTCAAAAGCAGCTCATTAGTCCGTGATGACTAATGAGAGCACTTAGAATTTCAATGTCTCAGCTGACAGATCTATTTTTAGTAAGCAGTTCTCTTAAAAAGTAACTGCTGCCAGACACTTTGGCAACACAGGTGATGCCACTCTCATCCAGTGTAGAACTTGGCGTCAGCTTTACTGAGTTTAGAATGCTGGAGTCCTATTTGCAAAATGGTCTGCTTTCTATGTTTACAGCATTCTTTCATATCATTTATTACTATTATTGGATTTCTTTAATGGAACTGAAAGGTTATTGAGTATATTAATTTGTTGGTTTGGTTAATTTGGTTAGTTTTAACCTGTTTAATTTGGTTAGTTTTTCAATTTCACAGATCTGTTTCACAGATCACATTTAGGAATTGTATCTTTACTTTTCTGAAGAGACCTTTCCCTCTTACGTTTTACTCCAATTAACACCGTGCGGCATCAACACGTATAGATTCTACTTTTTAGCAACACATTCGCTAAACCAGCTATCTTACAGGGTCTGCATGCAGCATTTTAGTTACTATTGATTACTTTCAAAAGAGTCTTTTAATGGAGGGTTGAGTAGTTTTAAGGTGGTCTGAAGACAGCATGTACTAATAGGATCTTAACTTAGATCCTAGCTTAAAATGTATAAAGATATAGATCCAACATAAACTTTGGTCACCAACTACCTATGAATGAAATGCTGTCTGGAATTTCTCATTATTTCTCTCTTTCCTTAAATATCCTGCTTTCATATATGCACACACGCACATATACGCACACCTACACTTTAAAATCGCTTCTTAAATATTGATTTAAGAATAAAGGATTGTAGGGACACTTACAATATCTTCTTTGGTATTTATTGTGCTTCAGAAACTGACCCAAGGATGGGTGTAGTGTACTGTAAATCAAGTATTTATAAGTAAGCATGCCAGAGAGGACAAACTATGTTGGCCCTTTTCCCTGTGTATTTCCAACCTAACCCGTTTTCTGACACTGATTTTTTTTTTTGAGTGAGGTTGAGAAAAGATTTGTATTGTTTTCTCTTTTTTAGTCATGACGTAAAATGTCCTATTAACTGCATACGGTAGTTAAAACATTGTGTTACTTACCCATCTTCTACAAGTGGAATTTATGCTCGTAAATTTGTGCAACAAATACCATGTGAAAATTTTTACTGGTGACAATTTCTTACCTCTCTGTTACCTGCTCTCAATTAGTACGGGCTATGTGCTGTGATAGACTAGCACTCTCAGTTTTAATGGGTAAGAATGGATCAGTATATAATATTTCTGTTCTTCAGAAAAAAAAAGTTATTTTTAATTTTCATTTCAGTTTCCGTTTTGAAAGCTGTTGCTTAATACCTCCTCAGTAAAAGCGTTTTTATTCATGCCCTTGTTTTTGAAGACCTACTAGGCAAGTCTTGGGTTTCCCTAAAATGCTAGATGATGCACTAATGATGACAACAGGAGATCCTAAGGAGGGTCTTTGGCAGATACATTGAAGAACGACAGTTCTGAAAAACCACAAAGTCTGGTTTAATTTTCAGTTTACACTTCTCTCATATCTGTCTTTCTGCTGTCATCAACCCTTGTATGGGATTTTCTCCCTCAAGCAAAGGATGTAACAAAGAACAGCATAGGTGAAAAGACTCTAGGTCTATTTTTAACATGAATCACACTGCAAAAAGATGTAGTTTCACCTGTATCCATCTTGAATCCACAGGCTTCAACAGGAACATGTTCAGACTGAGGACACAGTAGATATGACAATATATAAGACCAATGATTTGGGGCAAAACAAAGGCAAAGAAAGAAAGAAAGAAAACTTGAAGTATGATCTGCTTAGCTGTAAAATGGTTCTTCTAGGAGACAAATGGGAGAACTGCCAGACAAAACCAGGTATCACAGTTTATTAATAAAAGTACTGTATGGAGTAATGCTGCATATGCATAGTAAGCATATGCACCTCCAAACTTTTCCTTCTTCAAGGCTGTTATTCTGTGGTTGTGGTTATTTTCATTGGTACCTACAGTGAGAACATGGGGGGTCTTTGCATCCTGCACAGAGCCATAGCTTTCAGGTTGAAGCCAAGTAGTATGTATTTCAGGAAAAAAAGGCAGCTTCCCCTCCCTTGTTGAAGGCAGCTAACTTGCCAACCCACATCCAGTCAAAGCCAGAACATTCAGGGAATCTGATAGCAGAAAACAAAAATCCCAGACAAAACTCTTCTTTTTCTCACTAGTTCTCATTTCCAGGAAGCTGAAGCTGCTACAGAAAAAAAAAAAAAAAAAAAAAAAAACAATATATCACTAGAAAGTTAGGGAAGTTAGGGAAGTTAGGGAAGTTAGGAAAGAAAGAAAGAAAGAAAGAAAGAAAGAAAGAAAGAAAGAAAGAAAGAAAGAAAGAAAGAAAGAAAGAAAGAAAGAAAGAAAGAAAGAAAGAAAGAAAGAAAGAAAGGAAGAAAGGAAGAGAAGAAAGAAAGGAAGAAAGGAAGGAAGGAAGGAAGGAAGGAAGAAAGGAAGAAAGGAAGAAAGGAAGAAAGGAAGAAAGGAAGAAAGAGAGAAAGAGAAAGAAAGAAAGAAAGAAAGAAAGAAAGAAAGAAAGAAAGAAAGAAAGAAAGAAAGAAAGAAAGAAAGAAAGAAAGAAAGAAAGAAAGAAAGAAAGAAAGGAAGGAAGAAAGGAAGAAAGAAAGAGAAGAAAGAAAGGAAGAAAGGAAGGAAGGAAGGAAGGAAGGAAGGAAGAAAGGAAGAAAGGAAGAAAGGAAGAAAGGAAGAAAGAGAGAAAGAGAAAGAAAGAAAGAAAGAAAGAAAGAAAGAAAGAAAGAAAGAAAGAAAGAAAGAAAGAAAGAAAGGAAGAAAGAAAGAAAGAAAGAGTAGAGAAAAAGTAGGAATAGACTTTCATTCCCCTTCTTGGATGACAGATTAAATCATGGCTGCAATCCTGACATCCTGGAGATGGATCTTCTTTTGTCTCTGGTATCCTCTAGGGAGACTAGAACTTTTCTCAGTGTCAGGATCTAAATATCAGCGTGTCACTACTGCCCTCCACTTTTCCCAGAAAGAGAGCCAGGGTATGTTTCCAATGCATATTAAAAAGGCACCAACCCACCAAGTACGTCAAAATTTATTGCAGAGCAAATTTTGACCCATCCCTTATTCTTTGTCTCCTCCCATGACTTGTCCTTTAAGAGAGCCCCCCTTGACAGGGAGGCAGTTAGGTCTCATCAGCATGGTTATACTACCAAGAAAACACTGTTTTACCTCTTGCTAGTTTACTTCCTCTCCTTGTACTTAACTGACAAATAAATGAGTATTTAAAGAAACCAAATAGGATCTGCTTTCACTAGAAATCTGAGTATGCTTTCCCTTTTGCTTTCTGTAAAGCAATGCCTATTTTCAATGAGATTTCCCAATCCCCTTTGCTTTGGCAGGTGATATGATATGAAAAGTTAACAAATTGTGAACAGATTGTAAACCGCTAAATCTGCTAGCCCTGTCATTAGCCCTGGAAACATCTTTTCATCCTTTAGACATCTTTTAAAATAATGGAAAACCATTTTTTCCCTCAATTTCTTCTATTTTTATTCTGTACCACACTGCAGTTGTTTTGGCAATCACTACAGTTTCTAATAAATCATGATTTTTGAAAATATTTCACCAAGGGGTGGCTGAAAAGACGTCTCCAAACACTGTGCATGATGTAACTTTGACCTGCAACTTTTCCCTGCTTTTCCCCAGGGCTTGCTCCTTATCCCACCGAGCTGGTCGTATCTTCTCATCTGGTTTCCAGCAGTCGGACTTGGTTGTGTTGTTGTCTCTCGGCCAGCATACATAAACAGCTCAGGACCGCCCACCCACATTTGCTGTGAACACAGGTTTTAGACATTCACTAGAACTCAGCTGGATTTTTTTAGCAGTTTTTTTTTTCCCTTAACATTCGCTTAAGACGTATATGATCTGCTTAATCATAATCAAATGTCTCACTATCTATTCATCTGTACCGAGCATATAATTACAAACACAATGATGCGTGCTGTGTGCATACGCACTATGGGGCCACATTTTAAAGTATTCAATGCCGACGGCTGGGGTCAAATGCTGTAATGAGCTTAGCTCCCATTTAAGAAAATAACTAGGACATCTCCAAAAGTGAACGGAGCTAAATGGGATAAATTGGAGCTGAGCTGAAAAAAAATATGGCCCCAACTTTAGATATTAATATCTTCTGAGACATTCTTCCTGTGCATCAGTGGATATTAGTACACATCCAACATAATTCAGGTAAAAGCTACTGTACAAATTCCTTCGGAGCTTTCCTAAATTCAAGCCTATGCTTTCACATAGCCTCTCCTTTAAAATCCCTCATGGTAACCCATTCCCCCATGCTGTTTAGCTAAAACAGAGCTCTAAAAATTTTGCTGCTCTTAACAAACTTTTAAAAGCATAACTTTATTCCGTCCTCTCTGTATCTGTAGATATCAAGAGAGTCACCATAAATGACATTCATCTACTATTTTTGTCATGCATCACAGGAACATGTGGAAAATACCTGCGAATGTTTGTGAGGGGGACAAACATTCTTTTTTTTTTTTCTTTCCCAATTTGTAAAGTAGAAAGCAGAAAATTACTAAATCAAAACAACACATCACCTAACCTTGTGTTTTGCAGCTGTAATACAAAAGCTACCTAGTGCCTTCCATTAAGGTTAAAAATACACAGTAATTTCCATTGTAACTTGGCACACTTCTACTTCCAATAAAATTATGATTTGGAAATTGTCCGCGCTTTTTTCTGAAGACTTTTCCTCTGCTTGTCAAAACGTTTAAATGCTCTAGTAAATATATATTTAAATTGGACTACTGAAATGAAAAATATTAATAACAGTGTCATGCTTTGGTTTATTTGAAACAAAATGAGACAAAAGCAAACTAAAACAAGCAAAGCTGGTTTATTTTGGCAAGACTTGACAAGGTAAACCAAGTATGTATCAGGGGCTTTTTGTGGAATACCAGGTAGCAGTTACAGCACAATGAATTTTGCATGGCTCTTGTTTACTGTATGTCCAATTTTAAGAAATGGCTGAGACAGCTCTTAAGTTTTCTTCTCAAAGACTGAGGAAGATGGGACAGAGCTGGCAGAAGTACCAATTAGATACAACACCCACAGAATGTGCACATGAAACTCTGATGATAACTACTGATAAAGGTTAGGAGCAGCTAGCACAAATATCTGTAGAATTTCCCCTCTTCTTTTAAAGGTTCTTCAATGGTCTAGATATCTGATCATTCTTAAGCAGATCTCATACAATTTTCCAGTGAACACTAATGACATTTAATAAGCATAGAAATATGCAAATGCATTGATTTGAAAAGTAGTTCAGTAAAATGGAAGAGACTAAAACAGTATGAAATATTTAGAATTTGGAAGAAAGTATTTTGAATTTTTTAATTCAAATTGAAAAAAACACTTTGAAAAGGATTTTATCTAAACTAGAAATTAGAAGAAAAATATCAAAATTGAAATGGAATATTTTAATTTCCTTTTAAATGAAACAAATTAGACCAAAATTATTTACCAAAATTCTCTTTGGTAGGAAATTTTTAAACATGCACATTCATCTGAGTTAAAATGAAAACAAATTTCGAAATAACTTAATTTCCAGTTCCCACACAGCTCTTCTTTGAAGTCTTCAGCTGTGAAATCAATTAATGACATGGATAAGTACCAGATGGCTTTTGCCAAGTGGTTGTTTTAGAAACTGAAACTGTGCTTTCTCTTTTCCTTTCTATTTCAGCTTTATTTGTAAAAAAACTAGGAAATCAAATTCAAGTAAAGCAATCAGCAGGATGCACATGAATGAAAGAAATGGATATACAGATTAAAGAGGAAAATCTATATTTCCTCCTAATCAAAGTGTCTAATCTCCACCAGAGCCCGGGCATTGAGAAAGGAAGAGACATAGAGGCGCTTCTAACTACGAGATGTCGAGCAACCAAACGCTTCCCTATTACAACTCTGAGCAACTGTAGACCTCATAGCATCCCAGCAAACTCCATTTTTGATCTTGTGTTCAATGAGAGCAGGGATGGGTTCTTGGTCTCAGTCCTCAGCCTTCCCAGCAACTCCTCTCTCTGTCTTGCTAACAAAGGCCAGAGGTGCCTGGGACACCTATAGCTGACTTCTCTCAACAAAAGGGTCCTGAAACCAATTACTTGCTTACTCAGAAATGTTCAGTGGATTCAAATGATCAAAAGACTGTAAATTTATATCTGCATTCTCCTGCTTCTGACACCACACAATTAAGGATCAGCTGGGATAAATTGCTTACAGCACTACTGATTGCTTTGTAGAAAGGATTTCAGACAATGGGATAGTCTGACATATGATAACATGTTCTTCCATGAGGTATGTATAAGGACGAGTTTCTGTATCACCACAGTCATGTGAACTATACGATTTCAGATAAGATTGATCATAGAATTCATTTGATTTGTTTTGGTTTGAAAGATTCACTGAGAAATAACACCTATTTGCTTGCCTGAAGTGAAGCATTATCATGGGAACTGGCCTATTTCAGTTTAAGGATATTGTAAACACAACTCATTGTAAGCTCATAACTTTCAACAGTTATGGATTGTGTTTTATTCAGATAACCTTGTAGCTGCCTCTTTTTATATGTCCAATTTGTGACCATCTAGATTCCAGTGGTTGAGACTACACAAATTGTTTATCTCCTCAAGAGAGCTGCAATTCCTTAGAATCAAAAGGGGAACAAGGATTCTGTTTCTCATTGCTTTCCAAAACATCAGTCAAAACATAACACCTAAATATGATTTTAATTTTCAATTTCTGGAAACATTCACATGTTTAAAGTTAAGGGATTTGTAACACTTGTGTTCAATTTATTTCCCTAATGCTCAAATTAGAAAGAATTTCGGGAGTGCTTTTAGGAATGGTTACTTCGAATGGTTACTTTGAAATCCACAAGGAATAGACTATATAAAAAAAAAAAACTTTTGATAATAAGGCAGCTTCAAGGATAAACACTTTTTAAAAAAGTCTACTTAGTTCTACTGAAACATATATAATTTTCCTCACTTTTCTTCTATTTGGAAGGAGTACCAGTTCTCCTGAGTGTCTTTGGTCTCCAAAGATACCTCCAATAGGATCACAGTGATCAACCTCCTGCACGAGCAGAAGTTTGTTCTACCAAAACATAGATTGGTACCCCACTCCTTGGATTCCTACCTCACTCAGGCTCTTGAGCTCTTCCTTTCCCTTTCCACCAAATGGTTCCTGTCAATGAGTGACAGACCTAGGAAAGCATTAGTCCTGGCTGATCCATCTGGACACAGGTTTATGCAAATAAGGAGGGAAAAGAGGGGAAATTCCCACCTTCCTGCCACTCTGCTGAGATCTCCGAGCCCACACACTAAACAGGCCAGTAAAGACCCAGGAGAGCTTCTGCCAGCCATCCAGAGCCCTTTATAAAATCTCCATTAGGAAGGGAATGGAACGACAGCAGAAACTCTTACGAAATTGGCACTGCACTTGTCTCTTCCACGTGGAACTTTAAAAAAAAACGGAACACTGCACTGAACATATATATGTATATATGTAGTTCTGAATGCTAAGAATAAGTAGCAAATGTTTCCAAAATGTTCCCATACAGTTCTATAGAATTGAAAAGAGTGTAGTGGGAAAGCAAAACATTGTTTGGTTTCATTTTTATGTCTTCATTCCTATTAGCAGTCATGCAACTGAGTTATACTGGCCCAAAAAAATGAATTTAAGGGTCCCATTCATTACCATTCATGGAGATGAACATTTAAATTAAGAATTGTAAGTCTTCTTGTCAGAAGTATTATTGCACATTTGTGTAATCTAGGACTAACTACAATGTGATATGAATTAGCTGAAACCAACCAGAAGAGTAGAAATCACAGCTCTTAGTATGTGTCTCATTAGCAAAGAGCTAAGAAATGATGTTGTTTGTAATTAATCCATATTTTATAAAATAGTTTAAAGCTTTGAAATAAAAGAAATGGATTTGGCAATACGACTAAAACTATTTGCTGCAACTGCTAAGGACATTTAATGAATATTTTGTAGTGGCTATTTATACAACATGCAGTTGAGAGCAATGATTCTAAGATCACTCAACAGACTTGCTCTGTGGAATATTATTTATGCTTATATTATGTTTTAAAAGCTGGTTGTGATAATTCAGGTTAAACTCACCCATTTATCAGTGTTTCTATTTGCTGAGAGTCTGTAAAGTTTCACATTAATTACAAGTCACAGTTGTAACACAACAAATTAGAACTATGTTTTTTTATTAAGCAGTCTATGCCATTTACAAGACATAAAAACATCACATTGGTCAGAGGACTGCAACATTCTTGCTTTTTGCATTCATAATATTTTTGTATAAACGCATAAAATCTCCCTCCCCCCTGCTCCTTATTTCCTAGCTGAATATTCATTATGCAAGTATCTGCAGCAGCTGGGGACAATATAATCCCAAATTATACATCACTACGTGCTAGCCAGAGGCCAGAGGCTATCACCTCCTAAACCCTGCCAACATCAGTGATAGTGTGAAGTTCCTAGTCATCTTAAGACACAAGTGGACAGATGTTCATGAACTGATGTTGATCTGTCTGATTTTGCCCAAAGTAGGTTAAGGGTGTTTGGTACAATCTGCCAGCAGAACTACAGGTGTGGGAAACTCTGTCAGACAGATGACAAAGAGAAAAGAGGAAAGAGGAAAGGGGATATCGTCTTTAACTCTCACAACTATATCTGGCAAAGGTTGTCTGTGGGCTTAATCTGAAATCACTTCTTAAAATATACTCTATTATGCTTAAAATAGATTGTGTTGAAAATATTCAATGGTATTTTTTAGCCTGCAAAGAGAGTAGAAATATAAAAGAGAAGCATGAATTTGCACGTGGAAATAATTATGATTTTCTGCTTAGAAAAAAAAAAAAGACTGAAAATGAATATACCTGGAAATTAAAATCAGAGGACAAGAAATAGGCAGAATTTCAGTATTCAGTGACTTGAGATTCACAGAAAATAGAGGCCCCGATAGACGATAAACAATTGGCCTTATTTTCTTTCGGCTCACTTTTCCCAGGAAACTTCCATTTTTTTTCCCATGCTGTCAGCTGTGTTTCAGAATTTTCATTGAATGTATAGATCTATTTTTGCTAAGATGTCTGTGAACTATTGACATCTCTCCTTAACAATGTCACCAGGCAACTGTCAGCAGTGACTCCTGAAACCAAACTCACTTCTTGCAAAAATAGTGTTTATTAGACATGTTGCTTGTGATAATGCAAAACTCAGTTAATTATCATAATTTTTAAAACCTCTGTTGCTGTTGTGTGGTGGAGGCCTGTTCCTGGGATCTAAATTAGTGTAGAAATAGGAACTAATGTATTTTTCTTAATAAAATATGTACCATATTGCTGAGTGCTCATTTGTGAATTCAGAATGAAGGGTACTTTGTGAGATCAACAGAGAGAGGAAATCACAGGAAGGTAATATTTAGTTTTTCTATGAACTATTTAATAATTAAAGTATATAGAATTAAATAAATGATTTATACTATTACAGGAAAAAGAACATCCATCTAAGCAGCAAGGTCTCTTGATAAATTCTCAAGGATATATGAAATGAAAGGACATTACTAGCAGATAACACTGCCAGATTTATTAAGACTGTAAAAGATTTGAGAAACTCCATAAAGATTACCACCTCCACAGTCTCCTCCAACCATTTCAAGCATTCAACCATTCTTGCTTCTCTTTTCACAGACAAGGTAAAAATTTTGGCAAGATATAGTAGACAAAAATTAAAATTGGCAGGGTTGTCTGGAATAAACTTGTAATGAACACATTCTTACTTCTGTTGATGGAATTTTTTTTCCCTCTGATTCCAATGGAAACAAAATCTTACTCCTAGCAAGATTAGTGTGATAAGCAAAAGGACTATTTAAAAAAAATCCTGAAATTATTAAATATTTAAAATCAATACAGCATGACTTGCTGCATTCATCCTCCAGCAAGAATCCCAATGGGCAGACCCATTACAGTGTGAATTTAGCTGAGGTTTTTGCCTCCTTGAAGTAGTGGCTTTAAAATCCAGCCTCATATTCCCATTATTTAGTGCTCATTTTGCTTCAGTGGAGCTCCAAGTCTGCACTAAAGGCAGTTTTAAAATAAACTGCAATTACTATTTGAATTACATCTTCTTTTAAGTTTGTTCCTTCTCTTTTGAGTCGTTATATGCGTCTAATCCATTGGATTTGTTGTCTCTTCTGAAGAAAGTCTGTGTCTTATAGTACAAGAAGGTCATGCAATCAGAGTCCACAGCCATGAACAGAAATTATGGTTTGGTGACACTTACTCTTAGTTTTGACTGGATTCTTTGAGTGGTGTATTAGCATGGAATACCATTTTTTTCATGGTCATGCATAATCACATATTTTTAGTCTGAAATAATTTCCTCCAATCTCTAAAATAAAAGGTTAATGAAGGGCTATTGATTAAGTCTCCCACTAAAGATGAACTTTCAGGCTCTTTTCATTAAAAGCAAGTGATTTCTGTTGTTCTTCTGGGAACAGAAGAAAAGCTTAAATGTCATAAATGTAATCAAACTGTCAGCCTACTGCTTGTGGTAACAAACACAGAAAAAGCCAAAGTCAGCTTTGCACTACAGATTAGTGGGGTCCATTTACTTTGAAAAGCTATTTGTACAAAACCCGACTGAAATGTAAGGCGTCTGGGAAATGTGTTTACAATGACTCTAGAATGCTTTCTTTTTCTTACTGACTTCCCAAAAAAATCCTTAAATGAATCATAGCCTGCAGCCTGATTTGAAACTGAGTAAATATTCTTTTTGAAAAGAAAAAAAAAGACTTTTTTTAAAAAATAATTATTAGGTAACATGTATTTGAAAGTTATGTCAGAACTGTCCAATTTTTGTTGTTCACAGGACCTTGTACATCATGTGAATGGAAGGAAAAAACACGGCTTTAGATTAGAGCTTGGCTGCTAGTTCACTGCTAACTGCTCTGAGACAATATGAGATGAGCAAGCGCCAACCACTCCTGCCTAGTCAAGGAGGAACATCTCATATTGTTCTCTGAGAAGTGAAACCTCGTTGATCTAACCTGTTGTTTCTAACTTCACCTGGTCTAGAACAGCTGGTACCAGACTCAAACGCTGATAAGCTTCGCCTGGACTGAGCAATAGGGCCCTGCTGCGGGGCTTCGTCCTGGCTGTCTCCACAGGGCTGCTGTTGACAGTAGCCTTCAAACGCTATGTCAGGCCATATCTCTTGCAGATAAGCAACATCCAGCCTTGGCTTTCTGCGCTTGCTGTTGCCTGTCACCACCTGACTGTTACAGATGAAATCCAACATTACTGTTGATGCACATGTATTTTAATTCTCAAAGATTAATGAAGACAGCCACAGTGTTCACAAGTCATAGTAACAGGAATTTCTATTGTGTGTTTGCTGGATCTTATGGTGTATAACCACACAAATATCCACGTCATCTCAAAATACACCTCCAGCCCTGTCATAGAGACACAAGATGCACTCTGCAGTAGGTGAAAGTTTGGGCAGTTATTTGTGTAGAAATAAAGCTTAGCAAAGCTGCTTCAGTCTTCCCAAAGGCGATCAGAATGCAGCTAGGCCAGATCTCATGAGCCTGCCAGGCTATCTTGAACAAATCATAGCACTTTCCATTCCTACTTATAAAATATAAAACTAAGGATGTTCTCCCACTAAAATGTGTAATGGTCTATATTGTAAGGAGCTTCAGACCTGAGTGACTCCCCCATGGGCTAGTTTATACTAGCCCAGCAATCAGCAATAATTTATTATAAGTATTATTTATATAAATTACATTTGCAGTGGCAACCACTTTGGAGCTCTGCAAATCATTAGACCAAAGTCAGCCATAGTGTAAGTAAGTGAGCACATTGCCTCTTGATTTTAATGGAAAGTGAATGTTTATGTTAGAGCTGAATTTGACTTTTCCTTTTCAAGACCAAGTCAAACACTGAATGAGATTTTAAAAACTGTTGCAGTTTAGTTTCTCAGCTAAGATATAGTGCGATACTAGAAAATGAACTTAAAAATATAAATAACATAGTAAACATAATTATACTTGTTTTGAGTTCTTTGTTGGCCTCAGAATGGTTCGGTGCTCTCTAGAAAGTATCCTCAAGCAGTGCTTGAAGCAGGATGTTCAATCTCAAGATTTTGTGTTCTGTGGTCTCTTTTTTGGCACAGCAGTTACGATGCAAACACAGAAGCAATGAGACACAGACACAAATATAAGACTAGATTCAGAGATGAAAAAACTACACAAGCATTCAGCCCCCAGTACTGGCAAAAAGACTTTCACTGACATTATTGCCCTGTTTGTCTCTAAAGACACCTCAGATATTGTCTCTGAAGTCAGTCTCTCAAGATCCTAAACACAGTCTGTTTTCCCAAATTTGTTATGGAAAAGGTCAGATAAGCAAGCCTCGAGTAACCTCAAGTTGCATAAGCTGTACAGGGACATTCCCCTCACTGCTTGCTAAGCCAAGGCAACACAAGCTAGTCAGCCAGCGATGTCCCCCAGCTGCACTGAACTCCATCGCAACACCCCCAGATCAAATCCTGAGAATTAACTGGCCAGATTCTAGGTAGTCTTAGCAGCGGGGAAAGAAAAATATTTTCCAAACGCAATCCCCTTACCTTACCAAGGTCTAGTAACTCGATGATGGGTCTGAAACCAATTGCCAAAGTTGGCAAACTGCTTTATGGCTTCCACCTTGGCAGGAAAGATGAATGCAATTCCACTTACCCATTACTAAACAGGAATTAATATCTGGCCCGGGCTCCATGTCCTTGGTCCAGCAGTGGCTGCGGTGGGTGGGATAGAATCCAGACCTCAAGGCTTTGAGGTGGGATATGGCTATACTTCCTCACAGTCTGCAGAACAAGCAAAGGTATGAGTAATTTTGTCCCACTTCTGGGCAAGCTTTTCTCCTATTCCACAAAGACGTCTGCTGCCTTTCCAAATCAGCTTTTTGAGTACAAGAGACAGCCTTTGGAAGGAAGTGGACATAATGTAATTTATCTACTGATCTGTCTACCTACTGACTCTTTTCCCTTCAGAGATCTTTGAATAATGATTTGCATATCTTTTACATTTCATTGTACATCTCTGGGCAGTTTTTGCTAGTAAACTATTTGAGACTCTATTTGCTAGTAAACTATTATGATGGAATGATACTCCTTGTAGAGTAACAAGCCTAGAAAAGGAATTAAAAACTTAGTTTTCTTCCTGTGGTAAAATTTTAACATCTTTATGTCTTGGCGAGAGAATTCTTAACTCCTGAACCAGATGCTGTGAGACAAAATGAATTCTGGTATAACTAATTCATAATACCAACTGGAATTATGCCAGAAGTGATTTCTCCCTTTGTATTTTGAAGATTATTATTGCAAAAACATTTTAAAATGGAAAAAAAAAAGCTTTTGTATGCTGCATGCATGCATGAATGATAAAGGCTCCTCAGGAGCAACGAGTATTCACGATTCCCTTTGGTTGCAGAGGGATCAGGATTTCTGTTGAACTATTCAAGTGAAATTAAAATGATTAAGCAAAAGGCGGTGATAAGAAGGAGCAGACTGCTAGAAAGAGACAAATATCGAATAGAAGCTTCAGAGATTGACAACCATTTGTTTTTGGTTTTGTTTTTTGCTTTTATCTTTATCTTATCTTTATTTTTATATATATATTTTTTTTGTGATCTGAAATAATATGGGCCATTTATTTCCCTAATGGAGCATATTTTTATTTCTTCTTCTACATTCTACTACAAAATAAAAGACAGTAAATCTTAATGAAGGTGATAGCTAAATATTTTTGCTTATCATTAATTGGAGAGAAAGTCATCTTGACATAGATTTACAGTCCAAAGTAGAGTATTTAGTAGTGAAGAGACACCTAAATTAGTGTGATAGTTTTCATGTCACAAGTTACCTCAAAAACACACAGACAGAGAAGTAAAGGGGTTCTTGTCTTTATCTTGAGCCAGAAGCTGCAGTGCTTTGTAGGAGGCACATATGTAACTGCTGGAAAATGTCTCCACTGCTCTCTTTTGAATAGCTTTTCACCAGGTGCAAATGCCAGATGCATGACCTTCTACACCATAGAAAGCTCTGGATCACTTTTTTTGTGCAGCAACTTTCAAAAATTAATATCATACCCAAAGTAGATTTGTATATTTCAACTTTCACTAGGAAATAAACTCTGTGAGTACTCTGGTGGAAAGAGAAGAGACACAAGGAAAACCACACAGATTCTGCAAGAATGTGTTTCTCTGTGAATTTAGAAGACAGTTTGATGGTAGTGATTGCTGAACTGAGATGTGATTTCATGGTCTGAGCAAAGAGATAGAAACTAGAAATCTGTGATTTGTTTCTGATACATATTTTCTTGTGATCCCAGCTAATTCATCTTTCTTTACCTGTAAAATGGGGACAAAAGTGTGTATTTTGCAGGGTTACAGGCTTCATTATACGCTTAAGTTTCTAAAGCACCTCTAAAGAAAAATAGTGTAAGATATCCTTAAAAAATTACATAGCTGCTTCTGTTCAGGCAAGATCTTGAAATGTTGGTGGTTTAATCACTTTTTAAAAAATTTCATTAAAATTGATCTAATCACACCTCATTAGAAAAAATATTTGAAAATCTTACTTAAAAATCTGCCTGAATCTTCTGATTTAATGATGTATTTTCTTTCTTTCAAATGCATCAGAGATATTGGGTTTTTTTTTACTGATGACATTTATTCTTTTTCAGACATCTCTATATTTCTTGAGACTCTCCTCTCTTTTATTAGAAGTAATTTTCTGCTTTCCTCTCTGTTTACATTTTTTTTAAAGATTGTCAATGTGTGTTTTTTTTTGAGGTGGAGCTCACTTTCACACTGTTCAGAATGTGAATTACTGGGAATTTCATTAGAGAGGTAACTGTAGTATCCGTTATTTAGACTTGAAAATATTTATGGTACAAAACATACAAACTACTTGGAGTTACAGAAACCTTCCAATACGCATGATAGAGAATAAAGAATGGAATTTTTATTTATTAGACATGCTTCAGGTTAGTTATATTTACAGTACGTTATTTTCCCAAAACACATTGAGAATAACCTCTTCAGAGTGAAAACAGTATAAATACAAAAATGCTCATGAAGAACAAGATTCAGTCATGTACTTACTGCTTCCTGATTAACAGGAATATCCACAATTATTTCTAATATTCTATAAATGCTCAATGTTATGATATTTTTATCTAAAAATTATTAAATAATCGTAATTTTCTTATAAACTATAAATTAAGCATTTGAGAAGCTGTAAAATTATTTCCATAAGCTGCGTTGTATTTGCTTTCTACTAGAGCCAATGACAAAACTTCTATTTAACCGCAACAAGAGGAGGGCTTAGTCCATAATCTTGCTAAATAGGAAACGCAGTACTCCCATTCCTTTATTTAATTTGTATGAGTTTTCTGTTTGTGCTATTGACATCTTCTGCTGTAGGAAAAATACCAGGCTCTATTTTAATACAAAGTTGCATCCCAACAGAGTTCTGCTTAGAAGGTGTCAGTCACAAATCTTTTCCTAAATAAGGGCTAGAAGCAGGTCTGTTAAGTCTTCTAGAGAACAAATTAACAAGTGGGAATGATTATGCTAGAAATGGCTTGGTGTTCTAATTGAAGAAGTCATGCAGCATGATGTCATCCACTGTTATTAGTATTTAATTGCTTTCAGAGAGAGCTCAGTCTGTCCCTCCTCTCTCCCACAAGAAAACACTCAAAGCATTTAAAATGCATCAAGTTGTAGAGGAATGCTGCTGTTTGCACACACTTGGTCTGTTTTAAGTTCATGTAATTAAATTATCTAAATAAAAAACACAGAACTGTTTATAGGCTCAGCTCGTTTTTTGGTTTGTTTTGTTGTATTCATCCAGGTCCGTTTCCAGTCTCAGCGGCTGCTCTGAGGCCCATCCTTGCCATGTGCCTAACAAGAATAGCCATCACATCATGTTGCACCTGGCTTGCTGAACCTACTACTTAAATTTCTCTGGGCAATGTGTCAGTGGAGGAGGCTTATGATCTCCTATCTGAGAACTGAGAGGTGGGCTCTGTGACATTAATTATTCAGGTAGATTAGGTATTTAAAATCTTATTGCCATCATAAATAGACTTTTACATTAAAACCATGCAAAGGCTTACTATCCTATCGCAGAATCTACTTCCTACCAGTCATACCAATTACCATTGTACTGTCTTTTCTTGGTTCTGCCTAATTAAAAGAGAACATAATGTATTCCAAAATAATTATCACCCAAAAAGCTGTTCAGAATGAACTGATTCAAAATTGTTTTCTGATAAAGTTTCAAGTTCCGGATTTTCAAGCAATTTCCCGTGTAGTTGCCTTAGAATGTCTGTGATGGACGTGCTGGCTCAAATACATATTCTGTGATTCTCTTCAATTTTGTGCTCTATAAAGTAGCCTTCTTGATGCTTTCAGGTAATAAGACAACTGTCTTCAGCTGAGTTGATTCCCACCTTTCTTCACAGGGCTTGTCCTTAGTTGTGCCATGAAGTAGAAGGTATGACTGAAGAAGTTCCCAGAATAAGATGCACACTCTGAAGTCCATATAAAGAAAGGAAAATATTTTTCTTAAAGGACTTGATATGGGTCCAAAATCTTGATCAGAGTCCTTGATGCAGTAGCTTTTCCCTCTCCTACAGGTTTGAATGCCTGTTCTCAAGCCCCTCCTGATTCAGCACAACTGTGTAACTTGGGATCAAACTGCTGCTAAAGGTGAGAAGCATTGTTGGGGAAAGCTACATGAAGATGAGGGATTAAGATCTATCTCTCATCTTCGGTCCTTGGACAAGATACTTTGCAGCTGTATCTGTACTTTGCGGATCTGGACCTTGACTTCACGATTGAATTCAGAGGTGCCTTGTCACAGTGAAGTTTCTGAGCGACCACTGGCCTTGTGACTGACCCTCGTTAGCATCATCAGACTGTTCCGCTCTCCTTGTTCAAGTATGGTGGGGCTGAACCGCCGCTGCCCACCTACACTGCTGCTGCTCTCAGCTCTGGGGCTGCCTTCCCTTACGGAGCTGTTCCTTGACCGGGTATTCGCCATCGTTAATCACATCCTTGAGGACTGGGGGGACTAATTTGTTAGCAGTAATAAAACATTTTATTTTTAAATAAAGTTTATTTTATCAAATAAACTTTGATAAGCTCAGCAAAAAGTGAAGCCAGAGAAGTGAGAGCAGCTGTTTATCAGTGCTATAATATTGCCTTTTTCTGCTGTAATGGGCAGTGGCATTAGCTATATTGATATTATTTACATGTATCTTTTTCATTAACACATGAACACATGAAAATGCAGCTTTTCTGAAAAATAAATTTTATTGCATAAAATTTTTGTGCCTACAAATCGTGTTCTCCCTTTGGCATTCTTCTGCCTCAAAAACTCTACTCCCCCAGCCCAGTTCTAGTTATGTGGCACTAAATGCACTCTCCTGAGGGTATTCATTCAGCAGCTTTGTGCTGAGAAAGCCTTTTTGTTGGATTGCCAAGCAACTTGTTGCATGAAAAGCTAGCTTGAAGAGATGATGTTACAGTATTTATAGGGAAAATATCACAAGTTAGAGAAACATTTTCATTCTGGTGTTGTTTTTGACTCCCCCTCCTTTTTTTTTTTTTTCCTACAGAAATTCTAGTGTTCTGGGGTTTTTATTTCCAGGTGATGTGACACCTTCAGGATCATTATTTAGAATGTTTGATCAATTAAGTCTTATTTTAGTGAGAAGGACTAGACACACTTTCGAGAGGTCTATTTTTGTTCAGGGCTGTTTCAAACAGTTTAAGAGTTTTCCATATTGCTTTTTATTATTAAATAAAATAATGGTACAAATATTGTTTTAATTAAGCGTTGCTTTCAGAAGCGAACCCTATTACTGTTTTATGTTTGTCACACGACGGAGACATGAAGACATTCTGTACTTTTAACTGCAGGACTATAAAAGATCAGGGCTTTCCTGGCTGTCCTGTTTCCTATCATGATGAAAATGAACACTTCAGGAGTGGACTGTGGATGTGGTGTATTGCTGTTATGGAGAGGCTTTCTAGCATAATACACTGTACATAATGAGAGATGAAAATTACTGAGTAAGACTGTGGAAAAAAAAAGAAATAGAATAAAAAAATAAGAGAAAGAATTTGGCTTTTCTTTTATATCACAAAATACCACTTTATACCTTTTGACACACCCTTGTTAAAGTGAACTATGTGGGAAATATATAATTGACAACAAGAATTTGGTAGCAGAGATTGGACATTATAAATTAAGAAAGGGAGGCTGAAATCAGTGAATTATTAAGTAACATTAAACCACTGTTCCTCTCCTCTTTAAATTTATGAACACAGCAGCAGAGCTTTTAGCTTAGTTAGAACATCTGACAGTCATTTAAAGTCTACACAAGTACAGTATATTAACACATCTCCAACCTCCATGGAAATACAGCAATGTGAATGGACTTGCCATAGTCTTTTGAACTTCCTTTCTTCACCTCAGAAACTATATTCAAAAGTCATAGACAGAAAAATTTTCTTCGTCAACAGGAGCCACTGGGTGGAAAGCAGTATAATGGGAAAATATGGCATATTCCTTGAAGAGTGGCTGAGATAACCATGATGAGTCAAGAAACAGTTAAAGTTGCTGCCAGGAAAGCTGATGTTCTCTACTGGCTTCTTCCCAATCCCTAAACCATAATCTTTAAACCGTAACCTTTAATCTTTAATCTCTAGTTCCCCCTCTTCCTCCCTTCCTTCCCTTCTCCTCGCCTCCCTCCACCCCCCAAAAAAAAACAAATGAAGAAACAGCTGGTAAAACTGATTTCTATTGTATGAACATAGAAAAAAACATAAATAGTTTTACTTCTCCGTGATAGAGGTAATGAAGTAAAACTTTGGAAAATACATAATCACTACTTATTGCTTTCCTCAGATTTTTACCTGAATATAAGTGATTTTCATGAGTAAAGGTATACAATAGTGAACTCTAAAGATATGTGACAGTATTTGTTTTACTGTTAAGCATTTGCATTACATCATTAACTATGTTCTAAAATATCACTACTGAAAACAAGATTTTCTTCAAACCTGCTCAGCTCAGCTAATCATTCAACTTAAAAAATTTAGCTTCCTTAACTAAGTTTTCTTCAGATTCCTCAGACTTGACTCAGAGAGCTACCGCACGACTTGAGTGCTAGCAAACTGCAAGACGAGTTGCAGTATCAGAGTAAGGTCTCTAAATAGCCTTTCTAATTCATTTAGCTTTTCTGCTAATTATCCAGGGAAAAAAAAAAAGCTTTCTCAATTTTTCAAGTACTGTGATGATCAAAGCTCATAAATACCTACTAGCAGATGGAGAGATAAATGAGTTACTACAACCCTAGGAGTTGAAAGCATAGATCAGTGATAGCAGAATTTAACAGTCCAGTTGTTGTCAACCTAAGATTACTATTACTCTACTACTTTATACACCAGCACATAAACCGTACTTATTAAGTATTGCATTGCATTTTTAACTTCTCAGTGGCTATGCTTAAGCACATGCTTAAAATATTCTCAGTTTTGTTGGTAAAGATGGGAAAATCACATGTGACAGGACTCATGGCATTCTCATGTCCCAAAGAAACCTCCCCTTTTAAATCAAAAGGTAGTAGTGCCGTCTCCTTGACACTCTTATTATCTTGGTGCTCCTTTCTTCATATTCACTGAGATAACATTGCAGTAATCAGCACCAGTAAGCCAAGGACCTTGTATTTCTTGAACTGTCTCTCCATGTGTAAAAGTTGCTATTTTATGTGGAAGTTCTCATTGACTACAGAATACTTCTTAGAAAATAACCTGAAGGGTACTAGTGAGTTTATTCTGCCCTTAGCATGTGTATTGATTTCGCTGGCTTTTCCTGTAATGTAAGATTCTGAAAATTTAAGGGAAAGGCTATTTTTATGTTATATGCAGTAATGGGTATCTTATGTAACCTTAAGTAAGCAAGGAAACAGTTTGTGCCTTACTCCTCCTTTCACAAAAAGCTGATGCCCACTGTGTTATCTCTCTTCTTGGCTTCCTGTCTTCAGCAAAAAGCACCCTCCATCCCTGGTGCTGAGAAACTGCATGGTTTGGTATGGTATAATAGCACACCTCCTAAGATACAAAAGGTTTCAGTTCCTGCTTAAATACTTATTTTGTTATTAGTATCTAAAAGGGGAGCAGCTTCAGTTGGAAGGATGGGAAAGCACATTCTCCATACAGCATGCCTGACTATTGCAGGTCTTATGCTTAGACATCTTCCCATTCAGGGCATTGTCTAAGCAAACTCAGACATCCAAATCTAGGATAGTGAGTTGGGAAGGTACCTAAAAGTTAGGTGCTGCAGCAGTCAGCTTGTTGTAAGCTTGGGAGTGTCTGGCATTGCTAGAAATCTCATTGTGGGAGGTGGTTACTCTTTCCACAGGCTAGGAAAACTTGTGTGTTTTGTTGCAAGCACAGCTCTGTTGACTTTTGACTGCATCAGCCAAGACGTCCTTTGAAACTCCCATTTGATGATGAATTCCCTGCACTATCCCTCACTGGTAGCTGTGGCCTAAAATAAAGTTTAGCCCACAGCAAACCACATAACAACATTGATTCTGATGAGAGATTTGCCTAAGAAATTTTCTGAGTGTGCTGATAGGGTCCGTTTGTGGGTTCTGCCTTGTTTTTTCATGTGAATATTCTGAGGGGTAAAAAATTGTTGTAAAGTTTCTTTTTGCTGAGAAAGTTATTATTTTTTCTTTTTTTGAGCATTTGGATATGCATGAGTAATGTTTTTCACAGTCTTCAAAATCCAATAAAAGCAAAAAAAAAAAAAAAAAAAAAAAAAAAAATAAAAAAAAACTTTTTAAAATTAAAATTTTTT
>VWPW01021483.1:115807-208751 GCA_013389825.1 Crypturellus undulatus
AAAAAAAAAAAAAAAAAAAAAAAAAAAATCTAACCAAATCCTTATAGAATTCAAATCTATTTATTCAAGGAAAAAGAGAAGAGTTATGAGAATTGCCATCTTCATGTTTTGATGCAGAATAGTAACCTCTGAAAACATAATCTTCTCTCTGTGGCAGTACTTTCTTCCAACATAAAGTACCAGCAGCTGCAAAGGCTTCTGCTGACACTGCTTTCTACATATGGTAAAGTCATGCTCATCAGCTCTTGACTGCTTCTAGCTGCTGGTGACCAATAAGCACTTCCCTCTTTAGAAAGCTGATCAGGCCAGCAGGTGTTATATGGTGCTAATGTGGAAAAGAAAATCTCCCTTCTTCTTGCTGACATATTTTTGGGAAGTGGGTTGATTTGTGCTTGTGGGTGACGTCTGACTTTTGGCTAGAGAGTGACAGTTGATAATTGCACTGAACTTCGCACTCATCTAGTAAAAAATGAGACACATTTCCAACATGTTGTGCCAAAACCAGATACCATCCACTTGAACTATATAATGCATGTGGAATAGTACGAAGGATGGAGAAAAAAATATCTCTGTACACTTTTATATTCCTTGATCTGTCTTTGTGTTACATAGAAGGTTAATCTTGCCTCTACAATTAAATGATCTAAGTTATCATCACAAGAACCTTGCATGTATGTGAGGTGTATTTTTCTGGATAGCTTAACAACTTTCAAATGTCTACTAAAATTAACTTCTAATTTCAACCTGTACTGCTTTAGAATGAATGGCAATAACCTGGCTCCTCGAACTTCTGGAACTGCATAGACGTAAATCTACTCATGGGCTTAGATAGCACATTTATTTATTTTTTTTTAATTTTTGTTAGTACACCAAAATTTTAAATTCAGCTGAACATGATTACATTTATTCTATTGCAAGCTACTGTTTATGCACAAGTTTATCTGAAAGTCGTAACTAGCATGCTACCAAACGGATCACATTGGTTAGATTTCAGACCAGAGAGGAACAAAACCATCTTCTTCGACTTTTCTTTCTGATGTTAGGATGTCAAAACAACCCTGTGATCAAAATACCGTTCTTCCTTGACCTTTGATGTTGTCATTTTTACAGTGCTTGTGGGATAAATGAGGAAACAAGTAAGTCTTGGGATTTATTGTCATTTAAGGTGACTTATTTGGTCATTTTATTCCTATGTAACTAATGTGTATTTCCTGAGAGAATACTTGTTCTTTATCTCTAAGTATCTAGATGGGAAACTAGAAGCGGTTTAACCTGAGAAAAACAAGGGTTTTTTTTTTGAGCCAAAACTGTCCAAAATACTCATGAGATGAAACCTTTTTAGGTCAGGCTACCTAATAGTGAGTCATTACAGTACTGAGTACTGATAGCATATCAAGAACCAGATGAGGTGGATATTGTGAACAGGAATCAGACTGCATCCACTTTTGAAGCTACCTCATAAAAACTCTGCTATGTACACACAGATAGATGTACACACAGAGTACTGTACGCATAGATACGCATGGATACCTCTACTCTTCTTCCTTTTGACTTCCTTGTGTCATTGCCAGTGGAAACCATCTGCACCAGATGCACAACGCTCATGTACCACCATGGTGGCCATGACACTGGGTGTCTTCTCTCAGGTTGACTGCCATCTACTTTCTTGACTGCAAGCAAAACATACAGTGCAATTCTTGCTACACTAGACATGTCCAGTAACTGTCATACTTTATTTCTAGATGTTTCTGGGCCATTCTAAGCAGTTGCCTTGCCCTGCACTTCGTAAATGTGCAGAGACACAGTAATTCCAGCTAAAATCCATGACTTCTCCACATAGCTTTTTTCCTTTCCTTTGAGCCAAGCAAAGTAACACAGTAGCCATACGAACTGCTTGGAGTTTTTCCAGTGGCAAGGTTCCAGCCTCAGTGCCTTTCAGAAATAAGGCAGACTCAGGCAAGAATCACTGCATTTAAGATCAATATAGTGATATGCAATTTTTATTCAGAATTATTTCAACATAGGTCACAGTAGCTTTCTCTCCTCAAAACACATAAAAGCGCTCATAAAAATGGGAGCGTTTCTGTTCAATAAAGCTGTATCACATTTTTTTATGAACCATCAGTTTTCACTTCAACTGACATTTAGGTTTTGCATTAGACATAAAAGGAATATTTCAGATATTCAGTGTTTTTGATCAATGTATGTTTGGAAAGACAATGGATGATACCTTCTACCTTGGAATTTCTGCTTTTAATTTTCTCCCTTTTAGATTTCATAAGTGGCTTAAGAACTTGAACAATTTGTTATTAAAACGCTCTGTCAGGCTAAAGACAACTTCTTCACGCTGAGAACTAAAAAAAAAAAAAAAGATGGTCCTACTCAGAAGTTTCAAAAGAGTGAGAAATGCTGACACATAATGGGTAATGATGTTTTATAACTGATTTTTAGTGAATACAAAGTTTTCCTTATGTAAACACAAGTGTTAAAATCAACATTCTATATGCTTCATTTTCTGGATTTTTTTTTAGAAATGCTGGTCATAATAACCATATTCAGACGTCAAGCATCCCAGTTTCTTTGCTGTTGTTACCTATCTACATTTAAATGAATTTTTTTAGCATGCAATTTACATTTCCTGACTTTAGCCCATGCTTGTAAATACACAACTCTCTGATCTTTTTCCAGAAATGATCTCTTGATAACAGGTAGACTGTGTCACCTGGACTCCCCAAGACCTGAGCAAAAAGGCAGTATTTAACGACTCCTTTGAAAATGCTTCAAAACCCTCTCAAGGCAGGAAGAGCTTTATGATTGCCCCAGGTGAGAGCATGCTGGTCCTTGTGTTCAAAGCTAACCAGTTTTTCCTCGCTGGTAAAAAAGCAGTTTGTTGTCTGAATTCACAAAGATTAGACAGGCAGACTTTTCTTCCTCTGCAGATACAGAGGGATCTTTCCACCAAGTACTTCTTTCCATCAAATGTTAATTAATGAAATTTTCTCAAGACAGCTCAGTATGACATAACCTGCTAATGAGTAAGACATAAAATAGAGTTGTATGGTATCGGGCAAGTCCGATGTCTGTCATGCTTTATTTCTAGATGTTTGCAGAGCTTTCTAGGTAATTGCCTTGCCCTGTACTTTGTAAGTACACAGAGACACAGTAATTCCATCTACAATCCATGACTTCCCCACACTGCCTTTTTCCTTTCTTTTGAACAAGGAAAGCAAAATTCTGCAGTGTGAAGACTGTAAGCCTGAACTGTTCACTGATTCTTCTGGACACATAAAGCCGTTTTTTTTTTTTTTTTAATGGATGAAATTGCTGGAAAGATCTTTTAATCTGGAATGGCGGGTCTGTGGCCTTTTAGCAATTAAATAAAAATAATCCATGAAGGAAAGAAATAATTTCTAGCAACCACAAAGTGGACTGTGACTCTAACTGCCAGTTGAACCTTTCTCAACAGTATTTACATTACAGCAATAATAGGCAGTGACTAGAAACAGCCCCTAAATAGGAGGCTCACAATGTACTTTAAAAAGCTGAAAATAATAGAATCACAATCCTTAATTTCTTTTGTTTTGGGTCACAAAACTAAAAAATAATGCTGAAGTTTTATGAAAGCTTTTGAATCTTCCTTATAATGCAAAACTTAATGTGAGACTAACTTGGCATTTAATAGCCCAACTCAGACTTAGCTGAGCAGTTTCAGCTCCACTTACTTTAGTTTAAAAAAAGGAAATTATGAAAACGTGTAGAACAACTAGAATATTAAAGGATTTCTTACTAATTCTTTCTGGGTTATTTTTATGATGAACTTATTTTACCAATTAAAATGCATTTATTCTAACTTTCAACACTGCAAACAACTTGACAACTTTACAGTAGAATATTTTGCCACTTACATCATCGTTAGTAATAAAACATTCCACTGTTAGATATTAGGTGACATTTTATTATTGAAGCATATGGCAGCCGGGTATCCAGCTTGCTGATTTACACTTGAGAGACAGTACCAATTTAATCGGTTAAAATCTTGGGAATTTCAGAAAATCCATTTACATATATCAGCCATTTTGTTTATAATTTTGCTTTAGGAAAAGGATTCTAGATTCAAGATGAAAGTGGTTTTATTTATTTTCTTTCTAAAAGGGGAATTTTTTAAGGGAAAGTCTATATGGTGGTTTCAGGAACAGAAAAATCTTGATTTAATCCAGGTAATATTTATTTTTTACTTTGCACAGCTAGCAATTGCAGCTTTACAAATCTAGCAATTGTATATCCAGAAAGGCAGGATAAATATTTCTCATTTGTTGAAATTTATCATAAAATTAAATGGATTTAACTTCAGCAAAATATTTTGTAGTGTAACACTTACAACACTTAAAAAGTGATAACACTTATGTACTCACTACACTAATAAATGACTACACAAGGTCACAAAAAGTCCTTACAAGATAATGAACAGGAGTCAGGAGCCTTCTTCATTTTTCTACAATAGCCATTTATTGCTATTTTGCTTAACAATAACTTTAGCCACAAAAACATTCTCATCAAGGTAAATTGCCGTGAGCTACCATGTGTAGCTCTAACATTTGTTGAAAAATTTACAGATTGATGAAAATTAATGCAAAATATTAATTTATTTGCTAAATTGCAACTGTGACCTGCAACTGATGGAAAAATCTGGTTCATTGTAATGTTGAAGGGAAAGATTTTATGTGTGTGTATGGTCAATTTGAGAGCACTCTAATACAAACAAAATTAATTTTCTCCTGTAAAGTAAACAAAGTTAAAATATTTTTCTACTGGTAATATTTTCGAGACCATTTAAAAGAACCTCTAACAGAAGACACAAACAAGTGTTTTCTATATGCCTATTAAGTATGACGTGAGATTTTTTTGTTTTTGTTAAGTAACATTTATCACTTTTAAAGATGTCAAACAAATCATTTCTATTAAACACATGGTTGTGAGTTTACTATAGCAAACCTTCTATTGATTCAGCTATCTTTGTTTAGGTCACACAGCCTGTGGCAGAGTACATTACTTATTACATATTACAATTACACTATCATGGGTTCTTCATAGAATAAATACATACAAATTCAACTTTCTGTTAAGTTACCTCAAAAATACTAAGTGGGCAACACCATATGTTTATACACACAAAATTATACTTTGAAAAAAATGAAAGCAGTCACTGCCTCCATTTTCATATTTTATCTAACACATAACCTTTGTCGTATCTTTCACCATGCATAGTTTAAGGAGTGTTTCTTCTGTATTTTGTTCCCTTAGTCAACTCAATCATTTAAATTAGGAAATATGTGAGGAGTTAAATAAATGGAAATTAAATAACATTTTTGGATAGGATCATCTGTCACTATTACTTATAGTGTAATAGATTCCTTTGTGTATCACAGCAGTGTAAAGGAAAAATCATGCCATTTGTTGACACTTTGGGGAAATGTTAAATAATTTATGTTTATACTACATTGCACCCTCTCAATTTTAACAATGTTATGAAAATAAATTCTTTTATTTTCTTAGCACCTTGCACTCATTCTTCAAGAGTTCAAGTGACTATTCAAGGTAATGGAAGAGTTGGACTGATTTCAATGTTAGTTACGTCATTCCTAACAGGGATCACAGAATCGCAGAATAGTTAAGGTTGGAGGGAACCTCTGGAGATCATCTCATCCAACTCTCGCACTCCTCTGAGCCCTTACATTGCTCAGCACATTGCCCAGAACCTGTCCAGGAATCATTTGAATATCTGCAAGGGTAGGAGGCTCCACTACCTCTCTCTGGGCAACCTGTGCCAGTTCCCAGTCATCCTCAGGGTTTTTGGTTATGTTCAGATGAGATTTCCTGTGTTCCAGTTTGTGCCTGAAGGCATCTCGTCTTTTTTTTTCTTTTTAATTTTTAATTTAGTAATTAAACAGTAAAAGTTCAGAGATTACAACATGTTCTACAGAAAGATTCTTTTTCCTATGAATTCTCTGAACAACAGTGGTAGAGGATGCAATAACAGAAGATATTAGATACCTTAATTTTCAAAGCTATTTGGATTACATATTTGCAACAAAATTCCTAATATTCATCACTGGCCTTATTTTTGCTGTCTAAATGTTATTTCAAAAGACAAAAAGCATATCTTGAAAAGGTCAGTGGACAATGGGGTATGCAAAACCCCTTGATTTAATTCCCTTAGAATTCCACCAGCTTTGGCCATTGTAAATGGTCAGATTCATGATCTTTTTCTCCCCAGTAAGCAATATACAAAAATGCATTCTTCTGCAGTGAAGACTTTATAATGGCATGATATAACTCTCCGAGGCAAAGTTTTCATAGTAAAATTACAGTCTAGGAGAATTAATGACAAGCAGCAAAATGCTCCAGGGATGCCATATAATTATTCTCATGATAACCCACACACTCTATTTGCTTTATTTCCTCTGTCTCTCATCTAAATTGTATTTTTACAAAGAGCTGTTCAGTCTATCATTAAAACATGAAGGTTTACAGAAGGACTTTGAAAAGGCTTAAAGTTAATTGATGCTCAAACCCTCTCAGTCTGCAAATCAATAACAAAAGACATTTTACCTCTTTTTTTTTCCAAACAGAGCAGATGTCTAAGTAAAATATCACCTCTGGAACAGAAGCAACTGACTTTTATGTTCTCATCACAAAAACTGAAGCTCTCCACTGGTGGCCTTTCTTATTTACACCACACACATGGCAATCTTTGACATTCATTTCCTTGAATATAAACAGAGTAGATACAGCCTCTCTCTCTTGAAGTTAATGAATTGAACGATAAGGCCTTTCCATATGCCCCCTTAATGCCAGTGCCTGATAACTCTATAGTTCTCACACAGTTTGGGGAAGTTGGTGTATTAAAATAAATTTTAGATTTCAGTGAATAATATAAGATTGGTTAAATTGTCCTTATTTGCTTATTGTAAAAGATCTTGTTCATATACAGCCTTAAGCAAGCCCTAAGCACGTATATAAGCCTAAAACTAGGTTTTAATTCAATTAAAAAACCACTTCAAAAGACTGAAGCACTGAGACAGAAGTTTTGCAATTGCTGTATCCTTTAACTTAGGTAGGACACATAATGAAAGGATATTAACAGTATTGAGCCTTCATAGATCACTAGGTTGGAAGTATTAAATACAATCTTCATGGTCTGCACACATGTTGATTATAGCTAGTGAGTCATTTTCAAGTGAGCTGCTTTTTCATCAAAAAATTCAAAACTAGAAACTTTTGTATGTGTATGTGTTTTAACAAAACAGAGATTTCAAATCAAGTCAGAGAGAAAATGCACTACTGCGGGAAATTGTTTAGGGAATGTACCTAAAATGTGGGAAAACAGTCTGTTTGCCCGATTCAGATGAAGGATTTTAAGCTTTGCTCTGTTGAAATGAAGGATTTTAAGCTTTGCTCTGTTGAGGTGCATTGAGTTAAGTGACTGTTCTTAGTCCTGAATGAAAAACCTTGGTGTCCTCATATATTTGGTCTCCTGCTTTGGAAAATGAAGTTCTAAAAATTGTAGAATGTCCTTGTACTAGAAAGTCAAATCTAGTGTTGACAATATTTCAGGTTTTAGTTACATTTTGATTTCCAATAAAAGTGTTGGGCTTCTTATCACAAGTTTTTCAGTTTGTTTAGCTTCTGCTAGATGAAAATAAATTTGTAGATCTGGACCTTGATAAAGTGAGAAAAAAAAGTGCTTTGGCTTGCCATATTTCAAGGATCAGACTGAGTGTGCAAAACAGTCTTTATTGACCTTGAACTCTGTCATCATATTGAACTATAAAACAGAATGCTCAGCAAAACTAGAATAACAAAGTCCTATGTTTCAGGAGGTGAATAGCCTTCTGTACAGTCTGTTTATTCAAAACTCTTAACAGGTTGCTATGTTGCTATATAGCTATGGACTATATACTTCATAAATAGCCCTAAAGAAAATAATGGAAAAAAATTCACAAACAAAACTTTATACTAGTATGAAGCATATTAGGTTGGCAGCAGAAAACAGTAGGAGCAGCTCCCTTACTCCATGTTTGTTATCTTTTGCCATAATCAAGCATAAAGAAGAACTCCATAATTCTACCCATTAGCAGGTTAAACATAAAAGGCCTTCAATTAATCCAAATAAAAATGTCTTTCATTGGAAACAAAATCAGTACACTCATATTTCTGATGAGTATTTAGATGACCATGAATGTGTGACTAATGTAAGGCAGCAAATGAGGTAAAGAAGAGTGCTGACATAATATAAGCTCCATTTCACAAAAACATAGGAAGTAATTCCTAAATTCACCCTGCAGTAGAATAGCCTGCATCTATCACTGCATCCCATTTATAACTCTAACTGGTAACAGTAAAGGATAATAATTTTGTGAATAGCAGTGTCTGTAAATATGATGGCAAATATTTACTCTGCTTCATAGAGCATGTCATGATAGGTACCTAGCTGAGAAGTAGACACTGGAGTGTTGCTAATCACTGATTTTTTCTCAATTTTTATAAAAATAGTTAATTTTTTAAAGATTTGTGAAAGGTTAATTTGATTTAATCTATCTGTTAGAACAATGTCTGTTAGGAATAGAAAACTGTGGTAAGGCTAAAGGAATGAGTTGCAAAATTTATTTTTATGTATATCTACTTGAAAATCCAATTCTGTCATTGCTTTTTGTTCTTTATTGGTGTGATGGAGTTGGAGGAATTGAAATCCTGATCATTTGTCTTTGACTGTGCTTCTGCAACATTTCTGCTCTCAGCTCTTATGAGTCTGATATAGAATCCCAAGCTATTTACAAAGACAAACTGCACGTGTATTTTGAGGTCTGATCATATGTAAATCCCCTACACGTATGTGGTTGGCAAATCCTATCTTTAGCATATTGATTGACTCAAAAATTGATTCATAAAAGCAGTATAAATATCAAAGGTCCTGGCAAGAGTGAACAAAAAGCAGAAGAGTGAACAAAAACTACCTGCCAGCTGGACATATGGTCCATCCTTTAACTTCCTGGAGTAACTTGTGCTATGCCTTACCGTTCTTAGAGAACAGGTGACTGTAAGTGGATGAAAGAAAGAGAAGACAATGAAAAGGCACTTTTTAAGTTTAACTTGTCATAGTGACATGCAATATGGAACCACACAAGAATTTACAAGATTACAAATATTCTCCATTTATTGCTTTCTGGAAACTACGAGCATTTCTAGTTTCAGAACATTTCCCTTCATAATAACAGAACAGAAAATCAAGTTAAATATACTTAATTTTACAAAAAGAAAAAAAATAAAAAGAACTAAGCACATATATTTCTGGACACAATTTGATCTTGATTTTCAAAAATGGCAAAAGCTTCACTCCCTTCATCTATGACAGTGACAGGTTAGGACTACTATAGACTTTTATCATTTTTAAACACAAACAAATCCAGAACAGTGGTCATTTGGAAATTTTTTGCTTTTACATTGCCTAGTTGCCAAGAAGCCCCTAGACCATCTGCTTGGAAGACCCACATTCTATAAACATTCCGATTCAGACTCATTTGGTGTTTCGGAGAAGTTATGCTCATTGGTTTACTGTACTTAAAAGGGAATGTTTGAACAATTTAGTTTTTATATATTTTTATCCATTGCTGCCAATGTTGCATAAACACTTCTACAGATGGCATTATTTATACACTTATGTAAACTACATTGAGGGTTCATTTCTCAAGTTGAAGTTCTGAAGCAGAGGATAAAACTGGCATAAAAAGAAAAAAGAAAATAGCCTGCTATAGATCACTGTGATTTTCTGAATACCATGCAGAATTTTCATACTTTTATTCTTTGATTCAAGACCGGATCTCCATAGTAATCAACTCTGCACTATCATATTCTCACATGGTGTCCAGCATTTCCCACAATTTCAAAGAAACACTGAAAATATAACCAAATATATCTGTGAGACTCAAAACCTAAAAGGCAAGCAGAAGGTTTCTATACTTTTTTCATCTTCATCAAACTTCAATGATAGTTAAGATGCTTCCAGAAAATTTCATGTTGAATGCTAAGAAGTCAGTTATAAATTATACTAGTGACTTAATATGTTCTGTTGCACGACTATGGTGAAAACAAGAAAACTGAAATCAGACTAGAGAGAGAAGTAGATGTTCTGCTGGTTTATATTCAAGCTCTCCAGAACTGTTTATCATCTAAGCAGTGAAGTCATGAAAAAAGGTAGTAGAAGAGGGAAGAGCACACTATGTGTGTGTCACTTGCCCTCCTGGATAAGGACCTGTATGCAGACATTCACATACAAGCCTTTGAAAATCCCTATATCCTTGCCTCCTTCAAGTGCTCAGAGCCTTCAGCACACATAATTCCCAGATGTAAGAAGAAAGAGGGGTTCTGTCTGGGTCACACTTCTTTTGATGTTTTTCCCTTGCATTCCTGAAGAGGGGACATGATCTCTGTATTAACTGTAGCAGGAACAGAAGCAGGCAGGACAGTCCTATGATTCCATTCCAATAGCACCACAAAGTCACCATACTCCACCATATTTGTGATATTAAACTATGTTAATGAATTGGATCCTTTAAAAGCACATAATTATTGCTGTAATCATAGCAGAATTGGAGCAAGTTGCCTAGGACTTTCTATTATAGTCCTGTTTTCAGTCATTTATCGATGTTGACAACTCAATTGTTTGAACTGAAATTCCCATTCTTGCTCCTGACTGCAGATTGAATTTTTTTAAGAAAAGGTGTTTGACCAAAAAAAAAAAGGCTTTTTTAAGTATGAAAGCAATGGAGAATGGAAACTAGCAGAGGTTCTGTTGGTTCTGTTAGCATTAAGTGCTAGGGGACTTCTAAAATTTTATCAAGGTGTTGCATTCACTGTACACGATAATCTTTTACACAAAAGATATTGAAAGATATAAATTGAAAAAAAATGAAATATGCAAGTACAGCTAACTGTAAGCGTATCTCTATTAGGACACATGTCCAGTTTTGAAAACTCAGATAAATACTAGAACATGCAAAGTTGATGCTGCTATGTAGAGGCAACCAAAACTGAGTCTGCAGCTGAAAACTGATTTTTGCAGTAAAATACTAGAGTGTGAGCAGCAGACATGCCTTTTTTGCCTGGAATTTTAAAAGTGCATCAGGAGAAACACGAATTGATTTTTAGATTTTTCATTGACTATCTTTTGGGCCTACTTCCTACTGAAATTGTAAGAAAGGCAAATGTAAAAGATAAATTTGTCAATATTTAGCAACATGGGTACTATGAGCTTAGGGTACATTACATGAGTCCGAAAGGAATTCTGCGCAAATAAACTTTTTGATATATGCTTCTTTCTTTTCAATTAATGATCAGGTACTTTTTATGTGTAGACTGTAGCCCTTTCTTCAACTCAGTTGATGGTACTGGAAATATTTTGATGAAATAAACCACATAGTCCTGTTGCTTAATTCTTCTTGGAAGCATATGCACTTAAATAGAAGAGTATTTAAAATCTTGGATGAGAGCATATGTTCTTTTCTGGCAGTTATGAACGCACACTGCATGGGAAGGGGACGTAAGCAGAGAAATGAGTGCTAAGAGGTAAGACTGGGAAAGAAGGATGTTAAACTTCACAATCCATAGAATACCCTTTCTGTTACTTCTTCTTTGTACCAGTGATTTCTACAAAGGGTGTTTTCAGTGTTTTCATGTTTGTTGACATCTAAGATGCATATCCCTATTGCGTCTCCAGCAAATATTTGAACTACTTTTTCTCTCTGTGTAAAGGCAAATGGTACCTGTCATAACAAGATGCAGGAGAACAGCAGAAATTCTAAGTGGCTTTTTGCCCCCAGTGAGTAACTGTCCGGAAACAGCTGCTTTTTTCAAGGCAAAAAAGAGTTCTCAGTAGACAGATCTAGGTCTTAACTCTGACTAAAAGGCAATAGGTAGATAGATGGATGGATGGATGGATAGGTAGATAGACAGACATATTTTGAAAAAAATATAATAGCATATATTTATATATAATGGTAAATATAAATAAATATAATTATACATATAAATATAAGTAATATAAATATAAATTAATATAAATGCAGCAGTTTTCAAGGTTTGACCTTGTTTTGATTAGAGATTACTAATTACAGCACTTTATTCTTTTGATACTAAAATAAAAATGTGATGATTTCTCAGAATATGGGAATTATTGTCTTGAATTAGTATTCTGCCTCTGTAGGTGCATATATCTGCGTGATTCAGAAGAATTTGCAAGGAACCTTTTAAAGGATATTTTCATAAAATACTTAGGCAAGGGTTTACCATTCTTTGCAATGAAAACCAAACAACCCTTCCTTTGCTACCCTCTCCTGATCCAGTCAACATATAACATTCTTGGTCTTACCAAGAAACCAGTGTTAGGCTGGAATATCAGACAGGTATCATCAGACAGAATGCTGTACTTCTTATATACAAAATTTAAAAATGTTTTTGATTTTCTTGGAGCAAATTTTCTTCTTAGGTGTAAGTGTGATAATTCTGAACTTTTAACCCTTCCACAGGGTTGTTTATAGCCTAGAAAGAATCCAGCTGCAACTACGGCAGTACCTAACACAGAGAATGCAGGCAGATAATCTAAATTTGAGACTTTTACAATCTTTGTGTATGCGGGCAGTGGCCTTGCAAACCAAGAGACCACACATGCACAAACAGAGGCTCCCGTAATTGCCTGACATTCTCGCCACCTGTTCTAACGACATGTTATCAGATGTGAAAGAACCAGTAAAAAACAGTTTATAAGCAATAAATGGAAGAAGCTATGTTAGGGAGCTGATAAAGATTTCAGTGCAAATTATTTGTGTAGCAGACTGTAATTTACACTATTTTCAACTGCTTTAAATTATTGGTTTCGAGTTACAGGATGTCAAAATCACTATTTTGGGTGGAGGATATATGAGTTGAAGGGGGATAAGAAAGAATGTATATAGGTGATATTACTTGTTTAACAGATTCTGTCAGAGATAATGGTATCTTTTTCTTACACTTACTGCTTCATCTTTACCTCAGTGTGCTGTCTAAGTATGAAAGCTCTTGTCATATTCTATCATTCTATAACCTTCTGATATGTTCAATAAGTCTGGAAATGCTTTTATCTCAATCTGTTGAGGTCAATGAAATTAATCTTAAAAAAGGTAACCCTTAAATGAGTGAAAAATAATTTTAAATGTTTGACCCAAGTAAATCTGAAGATGATTAAAAGGAACATATATTTAGGTCTAGTTACAGCTCTATAATACCTACATTATTCTTTAACGGCATTCTCTTTAGAATTTATGATAGTAATAATTCTTCTGTCATTGCTCATCTAAGTTAAAACTGTCTGTGATCAACCTGAACTAGCACTGGCTCTTTGAAATGATGCATGATGCAACAACCCATGAGGAATATTCTGAGAATATTGGTCATCTTGGACTTTTATTTAATCCCAAAAGAGAGAGAGATGAGTACATACTTTGCACATCTCATGCAAGAAAATTTCCACAGAATTTTCATTTGGGTTTTGAATTAACTTATACTTGAAATGCTATTCATATGCATTGGTGACTTCTTGACTTTGGTGGCAACTGAATGGGCTATGAACTCTCTGTAACGGTCCTTTATAGTATGATTATACTTCAAGAAATAGAGAAAGCCAACTTTTATACATGTGCTGGTCAAAAGCTTGCTTGTGATAAATTCTTGACAGCTAGAACTGGTAAAAATTATCTAGAAGAATTTTACATAAATTGCTTAGTATACTGATTTTGGCATTTCAGCTCCTCCAAGTTCACCCTTCTGTACATGACAAAGCTATTCTCATCTGGAAATACAATGAAAGTTATAATTCGCAGTGATCCAGTTCTGCAGATATTCAGTGACAAAGTGTCAAATTAATGCTATTTAGCACTGGAAATATTCAACATTGTTCCATGTTATCAGTTATGGCAGCTTGTCTCCAATTCCTTTAGCAAAGGATACATACTGGTATAATATTTAGGTAACAGTCTCCCACTAATGAAGTACTGGTCAGTCTGAAGATTGCATATGTTTGTGATGACTACTTGAAAATTATGAATTACATTGTGAATTATGTTTTGCCCTAAAGTAAGTCATCATCCAGAAGATCTAATAAATGTTATGCTCTAGAAATCTATTATGCATTAATATTTCCCAATTTTGTGCAGTTTGGAACACTTATCTCAAAACGGCCATTATAAAATAGGAGAAGAACAGAGAAGGGTAACAACAGTGAAGAGAAGTATGTTGGCTGTCTGTCATATGGGAAAAGTTAATTAAAGAGGATTCTTCTGTTTGGTAAATGATAAGTGAGGATGAACGAAGCGTGAAGAAATCACAGAGACAAATTAAATTACTTCTACAGAGAAAGAACTAAAGAAGGATCTGATGAAATTAATAATATAGGCACATCCCATGAAACTTTAATGCGTAGACTTAACACCAACAAGAGAAATAACGATTTTCATCATACTTGAACACCTGGGACTTGTAATGCTTGAGATACAAATGTCTCACAGGACCTAGCCAAAACCGCTAACTGATTTGGGCATATACTGTCCAGAGGCTGGGCACTATATGGGAGGAAGAGTCACCGTACCCTCATCATAAATACTTGATACCAGACACTTTGGAGACATTATGCAGGACTTTGTGGACTTGAGTCCTCTCTGATGAAGCAATTTTGTAAATTACATTGTTTTGCAATGGTGCTAACAGTGCAGTGTGGAAAATCTATATTTTGCACTGATTTGCTGCCAAATGAAAAATCTCATCTGGGACTAAATTGGAGTTTCTTGTTAATTCTCCCAGTTAAAACATTCGCACTGATCTAATCTTTCTAGTTACAGCAATACTTTCTGTTTGAATGAACTTCTGTTTTCCTGGAAAAGACAGACTTTTCTATTAGTGATACCCTCCATTTAAAAACATTTACCAAATAAATCTATGTTTATCGCAAGACAGACTTGTTTATCGAATAAAAATGAAGTATGAAAATTACTGTAAAGTGTTACTTTTCATTACAAATATTTCTTATTTTTTTTAATAGCATATATTCAATTGTATAAAGTAATGTTTTTTTCAGGAAACAATCCAAAAATTCTAGAAGTTTAAAAACAGAGAAAATTCTTAGCATACTTTTTTAAAAAAAGGGTGGCTCTTATCTGCACTTTAAGAGATATTCCACCCTCTTGTCTTCATTGCCTCTCCCTTATTGTTTCTTTATGAATTCTACTAGGTTCAACCCCATGACCCTTGCTAAGAAGCATATCTTGCAGTTTCTCTGGTGTTTGACTGTGTTTTCAAAGTGTTAGTCTAATTTGGTCATGAATCACATAGCCTCCAGAATGCATTTCACCATGAGGTCATTTGTAAAGAATCAACAAATTTGACATTTTCTTCTGTTACTTGAAGAAGAGATTTTAACCCTCAGACTACACTAATAATCTGCTACCCTGCCAGTCTCTAGGAAAGAAGCCTGTCTAATTCCTTGCCATTGCTGATATATTGCAATAATTTTAAGAATTTAATGTAAAATATTTTTGAGTATATATTCTTGGCTTTGGTAAGGGCCTGCAGTTTTGTTACAAGAGGACTTAGGCCTGATGAGTCCCTACAGTGCAACCTCTCACAGAGACAGGTGCAAGAGAGCTATAAAATGAAAGAAGCTACAGAAACCCAGGCAAAAGTTAGCTTTTTTAAGCAGCCAGGCAGAGTTTTCCTTACCAGACTACTTGGTCTCTTTCTCATCACTGTATGCAACAATAAAGAAAAAAAAATCCAAAACCGAAACAGAATATTGCTATTGCCTATTATACTTTTTTGAGTGTGATATCCAGATTTTTTCATATGCAAACCTGGATGCAAGTCTATGCCCTTGAGCACACAACTGCAGAAAATATTTGATAATGATAACAATGAGCAAAGAACTTTATAGCTGTGAACTGGGACAGAAGCAGTTCATCAGCTTGAATCCAGGCCAGGATAGCAATAGCTGAAAGTCATTATGTCATGGAAACAATTGTGTAGCCTGCAAAAGATAGATTGAGAAGTGAAGAAAGCTTTTCATTACCCAAAACGGTCTGGACATTATTGTAGAGGGGGAGTATTAAGAATGAATTTCTCTTCCACCCGTTCTTGTAATCCATCTTAGCAAGAGAAGGACTAAGAGAATGGCTCTTCCTGCCAATGATACCTGCCATGTATCATTTTTTTGTAAGTAAAAAAGGTGAGTTCACTCCTTATTAACTAATTTAACACAACATACAATTAAATTCATAGCTCCTATAAATATAATCAAGGAATAATGCTTATGAGAAACAATCTCTCCACCCACTTCCCCCCAAAAAACTCACAACTTTTTTCCAGGAATTTCAATTTGAATAGTCTTTCATTTGCATATAAGTTGAACATTGGCATTACCCTATTCATGCAGATTACATAGACTGAATACTTACTTGTAAGACTAATTTTATTTGTACATAAAGAATAACAGAAATATCAAAGGTAAATCTGGCAGTCAAAATATATGAGCTGATCAAAGATATGAGCTGATGCAGAGATCCACATGCTCATATATTGTGGGGCTCTGCATCATTCAAACTTTTGCTTCTTTAGTTTGATCAGAAGTGTTTTCAGTTAGCCAGATTCTTTCTTTTATTTGTATTTATTTGTTTGTTTGTTTGTTTTAGGGGATGAAGTCAAAAGCCATGCTCTAATCTGAGGATTTTCCCAGAATTCTGTCATTTTCCCAAGTGGTTACAGCATTAATGGACTCCTGCTTTACTGAGCTTCGTTTTAAGCTCCTGATCACCGTCCAGCCAACAGAGTGCTCCACAACCTCTGTGGTCACTTTCCTAAGGGAATCCAGCTGGGCCGGGGCAGGGAGAGCCAGAGACCAAACCCTCCTTCAGTGACCCCCTTGCCAACCAAGTCTTTGGTTCAGCCTGCAGCACCAGCATCATCAAATCCCTGCAAGCACAAGGTAACATCTACATTGGTAAAGCTCCCACAGACATTGTTTTTGTTGTTATTTTCTAAGGAATGGCATATCCTTGATTTAAACTCATAATGAAATTGGGGAAAAATAGTGCAACTGCTTTTATCCTCAGAAATAAATGGAGGTATGAAAACAATATTAAAATCCTAGTGTAACAAATATGTAGTGCATGTTAATAGCAACAGCCCCATCTGGAATATCAGTCATTTTAAGCTAAAACACTCCATTGTGAGGTGGGAAACTTGGGTTGATGTCCTTGCCTGTGTCAAGTATTCTGTGATCTCCAAAGAGCATCTGGGCTACTCTGGAATAGAAAGACATGGTTTTAGACATGATATTCAGAGCTTGTCAGAACTGGGAAATGTATTAGGAAATATATTTCTGTAAAAGAAAAAAGATGCATATTAGTAATTCTTTACCATTTTTTTCATAAGTGCTGATTAGGGAACATGGGGCCATGGGTGCAAATCCACAAAAAAGCAGAAGGACAACACAGAGGGAGGGCTGACACCTGCAGAAGACACAGAAAGTTGAAGCTCCATTCTGCCCACAGCTAACTGGTTTCAAGATTGTATAAGAAGATAAGAGTTATTCCATTTAATGCTTTCATATGTCCCTTATTTTAGGTAACCCTGGTAAAACTCTGGTAACACTGGTTTACAAGCACCAAGAAGAAAGTCATGGGAACAATCAATTGGGTCCCACATAAAATCTGGAAGTGTCATGGGAATTTCCTTCTTGCAGTTTGCTATACTTCTTGCCTTGTATGCAATCAGTACAGCAACAGTCTGTATTTATTTCATTCAGCTTTATTTCATTTCATTCAGTTATAGCACGCAGATACAATGATTCTAGCTTAAGGCTAGAATCATTAAAGAGTTAATGATTATATATTATTACAGCCATATGGAAAAACTGAAATATGAAATATATCCTCTTTACCTTGATATGTCTGGAAGCCCACCCATTCTACAGAAGTTTTGCATATGCAAAAATCATACGAGCACATAATGTTTATTTCTAGTGTAATATTTATATGGTCTGTTTCTTGACATCTGTAGTGCTGTCTGAATACTAGTAATCAATGAAAATAATAAAGGTTCCAAAGATTCCCCTGGCACTGAGGTTTTTAAGATGTTTGCTGAAAGACAGGCTGTGCAAGGGATTTCTTTTTGCAAGTATTTGTGTGTATATTTGCAGATGATCCTTGTGTGTGGCCTGCGTGACTAAGAATGTCATTTACCCTAAGGGCTCTCTAAACCCCCTCTCTGTCTGTGTAGGAAACATCTCTCTACCGAAACAAAGGAGAATTGAAATAGATACATGTTCACTACTTCTTTTACACAAACCCAAGGAGGCTCTCTGAGCGCCTCCTTTCCAGCCTTGCTACATGCTCTGCAGGAGGAGCCTGAAGGCCCTCAATACTCCAGCCCAGGAACAGGAGGGTGGGGAAGAGCGACCCAGGGCAGGGCATGCACAATCCACATCTTTGTCTCGTATGGAAACCTCTACTAAATCTCACACAGAACAGAACTGAGCATAATGCTGTGCCACGTGCTCCCAGTGGCCTTGCTTGAGCGGGATGGTTGGGCTAGATCATCTCTAGAGGTCCCTTCCAACCTCAACCATTCTGTGACTCTGCGATAATACGAACCCCTGCTAAAGGTTCGTAAAGCCCTGTTCTTCCATATATGCTCCTTCCCCCTATATTTTATTACTATTCCATTTATCACATGTCTCTCATTTGTGGTACTCTTTTTCCTGGCACTTTTCACTGATTTAAGCCTCTGATTTCTCAGGGGCTGTGTGGCTGGACTTTTTACAGAATTACATAGGAGCTGTGCACTACAAAAACACTGAATTCCTGTATCCTATTACACTGTTCCCTATAAATAAATAAATAAAACATCAAATGAAGCCATCACAGACTAACATCTCACAGAACCACCCTCTTGACATGATTGCTATAAAACTTTGGAACTACTATGTTTCTTTCTGATGTGCCTTGGCTGCTAACAATCTATACAGTTCATTTAACTATCAGTGCAAGAAGCTTCATACTCCACTATAAAGCCTTCAGTCAATATTCCAATAGCTGTATAACTGTCTTTAAATTCCCCATTTTATTTTCTACTTTAATCAGATTGCTGCCTGCATATATCACACATAAAAAGACATAAAATACCTCAAAAAAATAAGGAGGCATAGAACACTTCAGAATTAGAACATTGAAAACTAAAGTTTTTTAGACTTAGAAATCTAAGATAATTATTTGTCTATGTTATTGTGAATAATTGAAAGCCTAGTTCCTGTTCCAGAGCACAACACATATGATTTGAACAGTGTTTTCCATTCAAATTGATTACCACAGAAAGTGGTAAGTGTTTTTATCCCCCATTTTTCAGTTAGTGAAACCCTGGTGTGGTAGAGGGAAGATAAATTACTTTCACAAGGGTTTGAGACTCTTACTGGCCTAATGGCTTTCCATTAGCCTATATTGCTTCCAGTTTTGGATGGTGGATTGCTCAGATTCCTTTAATGCATAATGTATTTATATTACCCACCTCAAAGCCACTTTGAAATGATTAAGCACATGGCCAGGAACCACAAGTTCTTCTCCCCTTCCAAAGCTGGGTGCCTGTCATATTTTACTACTACATAAAACTTCACACACGGCGCTTATTTTCATGGGTAAGGAAAGAAGAGCCAAAAAGAGTGAAGGATGTGCATTGCTTGAGTAAGATGGTGCTCATACCTCCCAATGCAATACAGAATGATTTAGATCACAGTGTCAGCTGGTGAAATTGATTCATTTCCTTTGGTGAAAACCTAGATCAATTTATCGTGCACCTAGATTAATCTAAAATGACTCCTTGCATCTCTTAATTTTGTGTAATACATAGTTTATTTATCAGTCTACTTTTAAATTGGTCTTCTTGTGTATTTTCAGACTGATGACACTTCAGACATTTATTACATTCCTTCTTATAAAGAAATTTTCTCCATAGGGAATAAAGGGAGTATGCCTTTGAGATGAGACCTGTGCATGAAGCGACAGGAACTGGACACTTTTTAACTTGCCCTTGGTAAGTTAAATATCTTTCGGTATTTGGTAAACTGTGGAAGAAGTGCACTCCAGTAATTAATGTTTAATTACATATGTAAACAATTTAATACTAAAAATAAGTATAGCACACCAGAGTCAACACCTGAACCTTTGACTCCACTTAGTTTCAGTTCTGAGAAAATCCCTTTATATTTTAAAGTACAACAAACAAGTCAGGATTTTAAAAAGTCAAGATAAATAATAAAAGGATAAATAATAAAAGAGTATAGCCTTTTCTGGGCATTGCACCAGCAAAACTTGGTTATTTTTGGTATCAGAGTTTTTGTGTGTTCCCAATTACACTTATGCATAACAGTTAATTCTATATTTAGAGGTTTTAGAGTGTTTTCATGTCAGTCATTTTTTAACATTCTTGAAAATCTGTTTATTACATTTGCTGGAAATATCCTGCAAAATATTTCTGCTGCATGACCCACAAAGGCAATTTTGGACATTAACAATGACACAGCTTACCATTACAGAAAGAGCACCATAAAGAGCTAGGGTCAAGGACGTTTGGATGTTTACACTGTATGCACTGATAGCTTACTTAGAGCTATATTTTGTGACAAAGTATAATTAATCTGGAGAATTAGGTTAAATGTTATCTATCATCCATATAGATAAAAAATATTGATGATGTTGATGGTGCTGATGATTCAGTAATGACTAGCACTTAAACTACATGTCTGGAATGCACAAATTACTAGCTGCAGTAGTTTTGAGTGATAGCATAAAGGGTCTTTTCCTGAATAAGTATGAATAAGTACTACTGCCTCGATGCTATACTGTTCAGATTTTTGCTTTCAAGACAAAAATGGATAATGAAATACTTCATATTAGGATTCTCTCAAGCTCTGTGCAAGAGGTAGGGCATTAGACCCATTTTAGTGCTCACAGAGCACAGTTTGTCATTTCCTCTGTGCTTTTAAATTGTTATTGCATTCTTCTCACCCTACCCAAAAGGTTGTGTAGCATTAGCTTTGCTCCACACTTAAAGCAGCTGTATTTCATTGATGGTGAGTGAACAGATCTTTCCATTTCCCTTCACACAAAAAGCACTTTATGACATTTTTTGAATTGCGGAAGTATCCAAGATCATCCCAGCCAGCAGGCAGGAGCAGGTTAACTGGAGCATACCTCTCAAAAGTCTTTAACTTTTAAGCTTTTCCGTTTTGTTCACCTTGTCACGCTCCTTTAATATACCCATGCAATTTCCATTAAGAAGAAAGAACTAGTTTATGATGCAGCAGAGAACTAGTATGTGGCAGCTACTCCAGCTTCATCAAACTCCTTAGCCTTACAGCTCTGACCATCCTTTGACTTTCTTTTTAGTCTTCTTCAAATGAATTGAAATAAAAACTCAAATTCTTTTGCCTTTTTCCTTAATAAAAGGAAAAAAAAATACATACACAGGCAAAGCTACACCTTAGTTATATGGCTACAAATTATGAATCTACCTTGTTTTCAGTATGGATATTGGACTAAATCCTCATGCTGGAAGTCTTGATTGCTTATTAAATAGTAGCTTTATGGCATGAGCAAGGAATTAGAAATCAATATGGGTTCTTCATTGAAAACTATGTTTAATTTTTCAAAATGAGGAACATAAATGCTGCTTGAAAGGGTTCTCTCTTCATATGTTCCCTTGAAACGGAGTCACAAATCTCCAAAAAGGTAAACATCTATGAAATCTCAGAAGAACTCTCCTTCTCTACATGAGCTTTCCAACTAGGATGGGCACAAGCATGGGTCAGCTGATGTGTGTTTTTCAAAGTAACCATACTAGACCTCAGAAAAAGGCAAAGATCTGTAGTTTTATGTGTAACTAAAATACTCAGCAAAACTTAAAAGTAATTTTTAATAAATATTTTGAGTTTTAATCTGTATCTTTAAAGTTTTATAAATTTTAGTCTGGGTTAACATATGCTAGCCTTCCAACATACTTGGAAAACAAAAATAGATAACAGGTTTTAAAGCCAGGAAACTGGCATTTGACAAAATGCTTCAAAGACATGCTATAATTTCAAACATATACCTAAGTAGTATAATTTACTTAATATATTATACTTAAATGTATTTGTCATCGAGAGATCAAAAGAAATAATTATTTCATATATGATAAATTTGAAGTCAGCAGGTAGTCTTGGAAAAATTAAGGCTAAAACTATGTGTCCTCTGATACTTCAGCTGAGATTTGGAGCAGGGAAGTTCAGAATTAAATGAATATGGGTAGATAATTTTTCTTAATGTTTTGACTTTCAGAGTTAAAAGAAAATGGAAATATTTAGTGTAGCATCTTCAGAAAGAAAAGCCTCTACTCACTTGTACCCCAGTTTGCCTGCTCTGAGAATAGACTGACAAGTTCACAATTCAGGAATCTACCCTTATTCCTTCATAAATGTTAAACTCATAAAACAGTTTGTTAAAGCCCTTAAGAAGTTCTCTTGAAGTATTTTTGCAACAGCACTAGTGGCAGAAATGATGAAGTAATTTTCTCTTATTTAATAGGACCCAACTTTTACTGCAGTTAATTTCTAAGGAGTCTGAAGCAAATTCAGTAAGAGGTTGTATTTCTTGCTGCAATGTCTCCATAAATGACATAGGAAATTGGCTTATTTTATTTAAATAGATGTCAGATGTTGCTAAAAGACAAGAAAATTCAGTCATAGGAAACAATTTCTTAGTACAGCAGGGTTCTTCAGAAGGCCCGTCATAAATGCTGAGTAAGAGGGTAGGTAGTGAATTCTCCGCCAGAGAACAGGACAAAGCTTCAAATTCCAGTCCTTTGAAAATCGACTCTGAGGCACTGCTTGCACTTCTATGAGCTATTTTGTCCTTTCTGCATAAAATGCCTCAGTACTAATGACACAGTTTAATATTCCTTAGTATTTAAGGCAATTGGCTCAATTTCAAAGTCAGTATGTAGTGATAGAGCCATATAAATATGCAAAAATAAACATGTTTATAAACATAAAAACTAAACATGTTTATAAGCATATAAGAATGTTTATAAATATTATTTTGATAACATAACTAAATGCAAAATTTTTATTGTCATAAGTTATAAAAAGTATATCAAAACTTGGATAATTTGTGATATTATTAACTGTCTGGAACACATTTCTTTAGGAAAAAGTTGAAAATATCTTTATGCAAGACATGCCCAGTTTTCTGTAGTAAAGAGTGTATTTTCTTTTATATGTCACAGATTTAGCTCTGTGCAGACTTCTATTAGGAGAATATAAGGAAGCAGAACCTAGAGAGGTCTAACTTAATTGTTGCATCAAACAGTTAGGGTTCCTAACTCAAAGCAAAATGCTGAATCCACTTTTAAGAGGCTGATGATGGGACAGAAGCCAGAATGAAAATCCCACTTAACACACTGCACACCCAAATTTGATTTTTAAGAGCCGAGAGAGTCTGAGTGAAGCTTGTGTCTGGCTCAGTTTTAAAAGTCTTAAGATTGTTCTATAGGCCTCTTCTGTTCTCATACTCGCTTTAAACAGACTCATCTCAATTTAATTTAGGAGTTATTTCTCTTTTACTCTAGGGATATATATATATTATTTTGGTCAGGCTCAACAGTAATGTGTCTTGAAGTCTAAACCAGTTGATTTTGGTCCTGATACTACTAAAATATTTACATACATGCTTAACTTTCACAGCAAGACGTACCCCACGAGTAATCCTGAAATCAGCAAGTGTACTTTTGCAATACACTCTATATTAAGCACATGCAGAATCCGAGTCTTCAAAGACTTATGAATAGTATCTGTTGTGGGTATTTTGAAGTGTCTAGCTTAACTACCACTAGTTAAGGAGGTGTTAGGTCACGCCACATTACTGAAGTATTTGTCTTCTAATGAGAAAAATGTTATTTCCAAAGCACAAAAATCAGTAGACATAAGGCATTGGGATTCAGTATAACTTTGGTACAATAGCATATTGGAAATTAAGAAGTGCAGTATTAGCATAAGAGCCAGAAAACACAAATTAAATAGGAGAACACAATCAGATACGTTGAAAGGGGAACTACTCAGCTAAAAGGAAACTATTCAGCTAAAAGAAATTCTTTCTGGAAATTAATTGTGAGGATATATGTATTTATGTACATGTGTATATATTTAATTTCAAGACTACTGATAAGTGCATGGCAACAGAATCTGCTGCTGTGGGAGGGGAGTCATGCCAACAACCCAGAGGAGAATGAAAACGTTATGCAAGAATTAGGAAAGCTCAGAACGAACACAACAGTACAAACTGCAACTTCACAAATTGAGCACTTCTTAAAACCTTTCACTCATCTCAAAGCTCCTCATTTGGGAAAAGGATACAAAGAATGTCTGCTAGCTGTTATTCAGTAAGGTATTAAAAAGAACATATCTTTTAAGAAGTGTTGCTGTGTTTGTGAATACAAACCCAGGTACAGTGTTTACAGCAGATCATCTGCCCCATGACTCCTATCATCCACTGCCAAAAAAAAATAGGATGGGGGAAAGGGAAAAGGGAAAGAGGTCAACAGTGAAGGAACATTTTGCACACACATCTCATGAGTAGTATTATGTGAGCACGACCTCTGGAATAAACTGAGTGTCTGGAATAAACTGGGTGTCTGAAGTGCAGATATTCATTCATATGTATAGAATTCTATCCAGTTTCAACTGCTACTGTATCTTAGCTGTAGCCAAAAGAGACTCAAAAGCCTTTCATGAAGAGACAGATGAAACAGGCAGTTTTACTTCTGGCTGGCACGCTCCTCTTGTCTCTGCTGCTAAACAAAAGGTCTCTGTACAGGATCACCGTATAATGAGGCACAGTTCAGCTAATACATTTTCAGACACAGTTCAATTAATACATTTTCAATGTTTCCGTCCCAGTGCAGAACAAAGAGGAGTGTCCCAATTCAGGTCAACACTTTGCAACACTGCAAATCATCATTTGAGGAGAAAAACAATTTTTGTCATTGGTTGTCTAAGAATCCCTGTCTCATGGGAAGCAGTCTTCCTGAGGCATTTGACACTGCCTATGATGTCAAATGGCTGTCATTGCCTTCTTTAATTATAATTGCTTATCTCTGCTTTGAGCTTTGTGGTGTTCTTACACATGCAATATTATGTGTATTATGCGAATGGATCCTGTTTTGTTTCTCCTTCAAAATTATATCCAATATAATTACTTTAATTTTCAGAGATTTGCTTTCCTGAGATAAGTAAGTACAATGTGAGGTACCAAAAACACAAACAGAAGACATGCTGAGCTATGAGTATGAACATTCATGAGAAGAGAAACTTTCAAAACTGTCTACATAGCTCAGTTCCTCTGCAAAATCCCTGGTGTAATTCAGCTTCCGGGTCTACAGGCTCCTAACTGTGTATTTCTATGGGTATCTTTTTTACGGACTTTGTACAAGTCAGTTTGGTTTTGAAACTGACTCAAAATCTGTCTGTTTTCTAATTTCTTGTTTGAGTATTAGGATTTGACCTACTTCACACTAATTTTTATGTGGTTAATGTAATACACCCAGATATAACATACTAAACATCAGGGTACATTAGCATTCCAAAATTGTATTTGCTTTCAGAAACAACACAGAAAAACATAAAGGCATTGTAAATGTAATGTTATAGGAAATTTCATACTGATCAGCTGCTTAAATTAGTGAAGTTACGTAAACAAAGTTCACTTTTCAACCAAAGTAATCTGCATCTATCTCACTGAAATTTATGGGCAAAGCAAAATTAAAAGTTATCTAGCCTTATTTCTTCAATGGGATTTTAAAAAGTTTGCTGAGCATTTGACATGCCTGGAAGTCTTTTCATGAATGAATCCCAAATCTTTGGCACTTCTTAGTTCTGCCTTGGCTCTTCTATATTCTTGTGTATATATGTACATTGCTCCACAAGTTTACATGGAGATGCACAAAGACAAGTTCTTAGAGACTGCAGTAAGTATTCTAAATGTTTTCATAGTAATTTTTTTCTCCTGAAAGGGCTTTCTGATTTTTTTTTTTGATGATGATGGTCTGAGCTTGCAGTAGGAATAAAAAAAAATCTGAAGTTTTCTGGTGCCATATTTCCAGCGTCAACTAAGTGTCTGACTTTGGAAAATATTCACCTTCGGGTTCCTAAGTAAAGAAATATGCAGACCAATTTATTTGGCAAATTCTAACACTAACATAACAGCACATTAACAAGGTACTTCATAGCAATATAGGTTCCTGTACACGGTATTTAGTTTTAGGCACACCAGTACCTTTCAGCGTAGCACTCGTGCTTCCTACACTCTGAGCGCTTTGCATACTTTCGCTTACTCTCTTCCGGGACTTCAAGAACAGGCCTACCTCTTCCCACGGCTATGACAACACCCTTTCCCATCTCTGGTGGGAAATTCCTAATGCCTGATGACCACCGTTTCTTTGGAATGAAGTGTAACTTTCTTCCTTCAGACACAGACCTGTATTCGTAGCACATTATTTTGACCCAGCCGTAACAGCACGGTTCCAAACTTCTCACAGGGGGCTACCTCAAAAACGTGTCACCAGATGAGGCCGAACATGAAGCGCTCCCTGGCAAACAGCTCGCTGCTCTGCAGCCCTGCCCGCCGCTCGCACGGCCACCAGCTCCTAGAGTCCCCGTTTCTGCTTCCTCTGGAATGGTGGCCTCTGGCCCCTACAGATCCCCCTAGTTACAGGACAGCCTATCAGCTGGAATCACCTATAAGAAAAGAAGAGTTGCTTGAAAAAGGCGTCAGTCTGGCTCATGCGTATCTCCGCTTATGTCAGAAAACGGAGGTGGGGAGCTTTAGAAACAGGGTATATTTTCCATTCTTCCTTCCTTTGTCTGGTCAAAGCTGGGAAGCTTCTGACTTCTGTTTCCAATTGAGTTTTTATTTTGCCTTAACTATTGTTAAAAACAAAAAGATTCTGTGAGAGAAAAAGCCCTTGAAAGAACGAGGGTGTGGGCTCTGCCCCGCTCTCCTGCTGGCCGCACAGCCTATAGGATTGCGCTCTGGAAATGTTTTCCTTGTGGGGGGAACAGCACTGGCAGCCTGGCTGTCTCCTCCAGTGAAACAGATTATTTCTTCATAATCAGAGCAACAAAGACAAAGTCGAATTTAAGGATTTGGGGAGATTCGTCAGGATGATTCATCGTGACACATTGCAAAATTTGACAGGCCTGCTGGATGTGTAGGTGTTTTCTCTAATCCCAGACTATTAAAAAGGAAACTCCACTTGGTATCTCTTTTCCATCTGCTAATTTATACCCCTAAATAATCCCTAGCAAAGAAATTTGCAAACTAGTATTTATAAATAAGTAAATTAAAAAAAAGAGAAAATTTCAGTAACCAGTTCCCAGGTTTACTGGTATGTTTACAAGGGGATTACTAGCTTATTTGTTTCTTTTCTTTTTTTTTTTCAGTGGATAAGAAAAGTTCATATGGAACAAAATACAGAATTTCACTCACTTCTGTCTCTTCAGGACAGAATAATTGGACAGTTATAGTCCCTTTCTGTTTTATTTGATTATTTTCTGTTGCAAAATCTTAATTATGTTAGAATCTTAAAATGTAGGTGAAATAAAGAAATTGGAATAACCAGAACAAAGAAGACCTAACGTTCTTTTTGTATTTGTATATTTCTATCATGCACCATGCAGGAGGGCAAATAGATCAGATAAATGTTTGTATGATAGATTTTTGAGAGTTATGTTTATTATCCAAATTTATCCATAACCCATCTTCAAGAGATTTCTTACTTTACAGAACCAAGCAAACTAGCAAGAAATAGAGAGACAAAACTGAGTATTTGAGGCACAATTAAAAAGTTATGCTAGTGCCAAAGCAAATAAACACACACAATACCAAAAGCTCTGGTTTTGTTCTGTTAAATTATAACCTTATTTTGAACGTTGTTTTGTGTTTTGTAACTTTTTTGTTTTCTTATTTTGACAAAGCAAAGCATTCAGTGGAGATTTAATTCACTTTAATATGTTGTTTGGGAAAATCTTGGAAACTATTAGTAGGAAAATATCCCCTGTTATTTAACATAATTTTAAAATTTCCTTTGACTCTATGTATTTTATAGTATTTTATTTAGTATGCTTTCTTTTGAAGGAAGGAGAAAGAGAAAAGGATGGGACATGATCTTACACCGCTGCTAACACAGATGTCATAATTTTTAAATTATTTCCATAAAAAATATATCAGGCCAAATTTTAGATGAAAATCCAGTGAAACTGGTGGACTTCCTATGGATTTATAGGAATGAGATAGGCTTTATCTTTTCATGTTTACATTTTATCACAATATACACTTCAAGTCTTAACATATACAAACTCTATCAAGAGCTTTATCTAGATATAATATATACATCTTCATTTATGAATGGTAACAAAGAATTACAAATGAGAGCGTTTCACTTTCCAGAGGATTTTTTTAACTCTCTGACTTACTTCTGCCCTAATTTTGTACTGAGCAAGGCAGTTTACCAGATGCCCTCTGTATCACAGAGGATTTTTCTCATGTGAGAGGATTATTTTTCTGCTAACACTATTTAAAAAGCTCTTCATATATATTTACAGAATCACCCAAACTGTCCTTCATTCCACAAGGTACTGTTTTCATCCCCATAAAATTCTTAGTGCTAAAAGTCTTCATATATCAGCTAATACATTGCTATTTGGATTACCAATGAATTTCTGCCTAATACTGACTAAAGTTATTAGCAAGGCATCCATCATTTCTCAACTGAGGCTTTTACACATATATGGGTAAAAGTACATGCCATATTATGTTACACTTCTGTTTACATTGTAAAGCAATAAATGTGGTGTGATTGATAGGACAGTGCTCTGAAATGATTCTGCTGTAAAACTTCTAATCTGTACCCTAAACTGACTGTTGTGGAAATTTTGTACTGTTATGTTTTGTTTAACAGAAGAGTATGAACTAAAAGTTTTCCTTGTAAGAGAACAGTAACTTTTAATGTCAGGTCCAGTTCAGAGTATGAATGCTTTTATTCTGCATAAAATCTTGTATTTCCTTACATAAATCATTTTCTATCCTTTACCATGGCAGATTTTTATCTTTGTAAGTAGAAAAATGGAGCAGACAGAGATTTAGTTCCTATCATAGCTTTAACATTTATAATTAATTCACTTATTTTCTCACCTTATAGTAATTCTTACTTAAAAAATAAAATCCAGTAGAAATTACTATCCTTTTCTCAAGATTGGGAATTCTCATAACTATAAAAACCTAGCTCCATTAAGTAGAAACCAAGGATATGGATGATCTTTATCCTAAGTTCTTAAAATTAATAAGCTCGGAAGACCTGGTATTCAGGAAGATAAGGATGAAGAATGAGTGCATTATTTAGTTATGATGGTAGAAAAAATACTTTGATATTATAGAATACAGACAACTTAATCAGAATGTGAATGGTTTTACCTATAGCAGTATTATAGCACATATGCTTTCAAGTAGTTTACTTGCCATGAAAGAAACTTTCTATTTTGAATTAGCTATACCTCTTAAATGAACTTCATTATTTAATGCTGGTTAATTTGACAGATATAATCCAAATAGGAGGTGTTAAGACCAGGAGTTTCTCTCAGAGAAAAACAATCATGAACCACCAAAAAGACTGAGGAGATCTTGATCACTGAGTCAATGCCAGGGAACTTTGGGCCACAGATGTTTCAATTTAGTTAATGGAAGTAGTATGACATACTTCCTCCCACATAATGGGATTAGACATTAATTTAAGAATATTAAATATCCTAAATTATCAGAAGACATGCACTTTAAAAACAGGAAGTCCATGTGTTGGTTAGGGCTGCAATAGGGTGAGAAATTACACCATCACAGAAAACTCAGTATTAGCGCATTTTTTGAGGGGTTCTGGAGAGATACTGGAACATGCCAGCAATATTATGCCAAAAACTTATCACATGCTTAATGCTGAAGACAGATCGATTGCTTGTAACAATGCTGATGAAAGCCTGGAAGTTTTCTTTCAAAAAGAACATTTTGAATCTTAAAAATCCTTATTTAAGTGAAAAGCTACCAAGCTCTTCTATTTGAAACAGGTAAGACTTGCTACACTGGTCTTAAAATAGGTAGGAGAGAGCGAAGTGACAAGCTCTTAATAATTGTTTGGACTTGCTCAAGTTAATTTTATAAGGTCAAGGATGCAAAAGTGTTATGAAATAAGGATGGAAAGTGATAAATCATCAAAATATCAATAGAATAATGGAAGAATGGAGTAGAAAAATTATTAGTAAAAGCATTTCTGATAGTTGGTGCTAGCCTGGTAGGCTAATTCCCAAGAGAAATATCATTAGAAATAATGTTACTGTTGTGGAGAAGTGAGAAAAGGAGAAGCTTATAGCAGTCACAGTACAAAGTTTGGTAAGACATTCTTAAGACAGAATTTCTGCTGCCATAAGTTTTTCTGTATGTTTCATGCTATTTTTTATGAATCAGATTTATATAACCTCGCAGTAATATTTGCACTGTTGGAGACAAAATAAGAGAAAAAGATGAGTTCAGTTCTCTATATTTTCTTGATACTAGACTTGGGAAGAAAAAGGATGGAAAACTGGAGTTGTTGGAGGGCCTTTGGTCGACTGAAGAAGTCAGAAGTAACCTGGTCTGTCACATCTGGAACTTGGTGTGTCTCTGTATCAGTCCATCACTTCTCCTCATGTCCCTCATTGTTTCCACAGCAGAAGCAATTCCACACTATTACCCAAAGACTGTTGCCGTACAGTAAATACAGTAAAGACTAGAAAAAAAATAAGTCTAATAAATCACTTAATTCTACAATATAATTATTAATATTTGTATTTGTTAATACAAATAATACGGCAGTATTTGGAGTAAATTTTTAGTATAAGTGAATGTAAAGCCTGGATTATTAAAAACCACACTTTTAAGGATTTGGGGGAATCCTAGGACATAAAGATTCAACTTCAGCTGCTCCTGTGCATGCACTGTCAACCTTACAATATTTCATGCAAAAAATGACTTAGGCTGAGCATCCGTATGTCCCATGAGGATAGCACTGTATCAGACTTCAGTGATTAATGAAGGGAACATATAATCACATGATATTTCCATTAGCAATGTGCAGCATAAAAAAAGTGTGAGCACTACTAAATTCTTTTGCAAGTAATAAAATCTGTATCATCTGCCTCATATTCTCTTTCTGCTGCCATGCAATTTTTCTCTATTTATATTATAGATTTTGTTATGAATGATATTAATAAAATGTCACAGTACATTTTATTACAGTGCTGTAAATTGCTATACAAATGGACAAAAATCTCAATTCAGAAACTGTATATATATATATATATATATCACAAAACTGTATATATAATCACAAATAGACTGCTTTTTTGGTTCAAAATGAGTCATAATTTTAAGTATTATATATAACTCTGCTTGTGTAAATAAGATTGATAACTACCATACTTGAGATTTGTTGACATATTGTTCACATTTTTTCCTGAAGTTACATTTAGATAGCAAGATAGCTAGACTATTGGCTTTTAAAATTTAGTATTTTGTTTTTTAAAGTGTGGGATGGGAAGAATAATTAGTTCTACAGTCTTTATGAGCAAAACATAATGCTCTTCTTGGCTTAGTCTTAGAATAGTTTAATATTTTAGGAAGACCAGAAGCTGAAATGATAAACAGGATTAGAAAGTCAGCATGTACTGCAAACCTGTAGCTCAATATTAAAATAACAACAAACAAACAAACAAACAAACAAAAATGAAAAACAAAAAACATGTATTCTGTACTGAATTTCCTTAAGAAAATCAAGATCCAAACATCTCTTTGGTAGATTCCCATAGTAGTCTCACAAAATTTTAATGAAACCTTTGGCAAATGGCACATACAATGACGAATTATTTTTGCCCTAAAATAATTCTCCTTTTAGAATAATACTTTTCATTTACTTAAGTGCGGTTTAAGGGTAAATGAATCAAACACGAAAACAAAGGCGCTAGGAAGGATAGTTTGACTAGCTTAAAAATGGTGTGACTTACTGAGCGAAACAGTGGAGGTTTAACTATTATATAAAATTATATTCCAAATCCCCATCCTAATCATCCAGTACCTACATCCCCATATATCTACCCCTTTTCCTCAAACTCAGCGTACTGCAAATTGTTACAGGTCTTAAGCCAACTTGTCACATTTGGCATTAGCTCAATTAGTTTTGGCAAATGCCTTTTGATGACTCATGGGAGAGTTCTTTTGGTCTCTTTACTAACAGATGTACCATTTCCTGTGCTAAAAGCAATGACAACAATGTCACATGGTTATAAAATTGTAGGAATTTTCTACTCATAGTCCAATAAAAACAACTTGCCTAAAAGAAAAAAGACTGAGCAGATAAGATGGAAAATACACATCAGCAGAAACTTTTGCTCATAAAAAATCTAATTTTTTGTCATTTAAAAAAACTTGAACTATATGTTGAACTAGAATTCTGTATGAATATGAGCAAATTACAAAAAATCATCAAACTTGGTGATTTTTTAGGGTAATAGTTATTTTTTTTTGTGTGTGTGGAAAAAAAACAAAAAAACTGCATTGCACAAAGTTGCCCCACCACATAGCTTGCATGGTAAAAATTAAACATGTACAAACTGCTGTCATTCTCTTTAGCATTCTCTTGAGATCTAGAAATCTTGACTTATATATCTACATTTCCTTACCCTTCTTCTTTGTTTAGTTTATGTAGTAGAGAAGTCCCTCAAAAAATAGACAAGAGTAATCCACTGAAATCCAGTAATTAGTGCATGACAGTTTCTTTTAACGCTCTCCAGGGTTCTCTCCATAGAAAACTAACCTCTTCTGAAATATACGAGAAAAGGAAAGCAGTGTCTTGCTTGCTCCCTGGTTTTCCTTCTGTTCCATAGGGGCTCTTGGAGAAGGTTATGCCGTTGCCAGATCTTTGCTATATTCTCCAGTTCTCAAGCTTCGCTTAGGAGAAAGCAACTTGAATTATTACTTACTGTAGATAATTTTGCTGCCAAATATCACTCTCAGCTATTAGTTCAAAGAGAGCACCACAAACATGGGTATGTATCCTCTATTCAATTTAATTTGCTTCTGAAGCAATCTGAGATTTTTCTGTCTTTTTTCAAAGAACAGAAAAGTCCTGCAAATCCTCAGGGAGGAATATCCTTATCACAAAAGGAAGATCACATTCCTTATGTGAATATTAGTCTGGCTATTCTAAATATTTCTGAGGTGCTCATCCTTCTCTAGAGGACAGATAAACCCATGTGATGTGTGCCCAGCTGTAGTACACAAAACATCATCTCAAGGTGTGGTACAGCTGTCTGGATGGAGGTTATTAAGCTGTGACTATAAAGCCTAGTTGATACATATTTTTGGTAGTTCTACAATAACAAAGAAAAGTTAATTAAATATTTTTGAATCATTTCTCAACAAGCTTCAGTGACTTCATCCTCCAGTGCAATTAATCTGTCACCTTTATCTGTACTGAATTTGCCAAAACAAAAATGAAGGGAATGCACTCATCACATAATTACAATTAAAGGTTCAGATTTAGACAAGCTGCCACAGGGAGAAGTAATTTACACTTTCTTACACCAGCCAATGCTTCTATGCCAGAGGGGGCAATTCATCACTGTGGAGGGGCATGTGTTGTTTCACGAGAGTTCTCCTGGCAGGGGGCACCAAGTCAATGTTGTCTTCTCCATCGTGGTCCTGGCCACTTCTGCACAAGACTGCAGCTCTTCTGAGCTTGCACATCTCCAGCCTTGGAGTACCTAGGACTCATGTTATTTACATTGTACCAGCAGTTGGCAGGGGCAGCTTTCTCTTACACATTGCAAGGAAGAGGAAGGAAATTCTTGAGCGTTAGAAACAGGTTTGAAGGTACAAATATTACCTTAAATACACTTAAAAAGATCCTAAATCTCTGAATACATTAAGATAAGGAAGAAAAGTTCTTAATGGAAAAGGGGATATAAGACTACATTTAAAACCAAAGTTGGAATGCCACCTATATCAGCCCTCAGATCAACTTTTTGAATTGCTGCCTTTAATATTTCCATAGTGTTTATCAGATTCTTTCTTTCCAGTTCCTTTTGTATTCTAAATTAAACAATGAAAAATTCTATCATCTACTTTATTTATTAAGACCCTATTCTGTAGTATTTATTTAAGATTCAGTTAACCAAAATTTTGTATTTCTAACCTCATACTTGACGTTTTTTGATGGCATTTGTGGCAAATATATGTGTTAGTATTAGATGAAACAGTTCTATTCACATCGAGCTTTGCAATACACAAAATATGTTCAAAGCATAATCACAAAATTTACATATTCTGTATTAGGGAATTTTTAAACAGAGGAACAAAAGCCAAACTTTCCTCTTTTTGAAGACTCGTAAAGGGGTATTTTGCTAATAAAGAAAGCCCACTGTGTCCTTTACATCATCTAAGATACTAAAAGCCTTCCTACCATGGCAGAAAGCAATGTAAGATTTATACTCTTGCAATTTTAATTGTGATCAATGGTAAGTTCTCTGCTATCAGTAACAGGGAAAATCATTTCCAGTCCTTGATAAAAGTGTGAGAACTCTTTGTGTTAACTCAAACAAGTTGAGTATTGTTTTCCAGGTTAAAATTTTGTTTGTGTAAACTGCAGACAACTGAATGAGATTTTAACAGTATAATATGTCGTAACCATAGACTTCTGAAGCACTTTAGAAGAACAAAAACTTAAACCGGTATAATGGCTTTCCTTTGGATACAGATAAACTGAACCATATTTAGATTCTCCTTTTTAGAGAGGCTGCTGAATCTAAGTAGCATAATTTGAGGCATGTAATTTGGAATTAAGACCCTGAAAAAGAGATCTGAAAAAGAGAGCCTGAATACCTGTGTTCGTGGGTACTTAAACCAGTATCTACTGGAATGACCTCAACCTCTGACAATAACTTAGTCTCCATATATGAGATTCGACGTTTACCTTTTCCAACATTTGGGACCAGGGAGTTAGGAAGGAGTTAAAAAACTCCTCATAGTATTATGGCTATATTGTCTTCAATTTAGTTATATGAACATTCATTTTACAATTTTCTTGTCACCATTGAGTAGAGAAACAAAATGAAAGGGGTTTGATCCTTTTACTGTTTAGAAACTAGTCCTTCTAAACTTACAACTAAAGGTTCAAATTTTAAAATCACACACTTTATTAAAGAATATCTTTGAAGTGTATGCTATCTTTTCTCTTTCTTTTCTGTTTCAAATCCACTCAGTATACAAAGCCTCTAGCCATGGAAAAAGGATGTGTAATCCTCACTCTAAAAAAAAAACATAATTTGTATATTCGTTACTGTTTAAATAACACACTAGATTTTATATAAAATACAAAATAAGCTTTGCTTCTAACCAATTCATAGTATTTGTATAGCATGTATCTTTTACATATTTTGTTAAGAAAAAATATTTTCACATGTTTATGTTTCTGACAAAACATATTGAGACTTGATCAAGATGGCTAACTGATCTTTGCATAAACAGTAAAAATAATCATAAAACATCATGCTGGGAGCCTGAATTACCACCCAGGGCGTATTTTATTTTTAGGTACACTACGCATGCACTTACAATTTTTGAACATGCTTTTCACTTTACTTTCAACTTTATATCCACTATTAAGCTTTACTTGTCTGTCATTTCTGTATGCACACTGAACCAAATGCAGTCCCCTATTCTCAGTGTTTTTTAAAGTACAGCTTCATTTTGAATGGTCCCTGCTCCTCAGACCTGAATTCTTCCAGGGTGAAGAGGTGAGGCTTTTGCATGCTCCTTGGAGCCCTGCGCAGTTGTTGGCAACTGAGGGAAGTTTTTCAACTCACCCATCCCTGGGAAACTGTACAACTGCTAAATAAAATGACTTATAATAAAATCTTTTTAATGTCCTTTGAGTTATACATGAAATCACAGTTTCAAAAAGACAAAACAGGAGCAATATTAATAAACTCAATTTAGCATCATTACTCATCTCTGTAAGAGAAAACAGAAGTTTTCTCTTCCTGTCACAAAAAGTGACAGGACAGTTGAAATGAGGAGGAGGTTAATGTTGATACCTTATTACGGTAGGATTAATACTAGGATACGAGGCTTAATGATTTACAACTTAAAAAAAAAAGCTGAAAGGACAGGATGTCACTGTTCTTGACCATTACAGTGCTTTTTAATTCTCCAAAATATCTAAAAATCTTTTTATTTCCCTTTGAATGATTTTCAGTAGGTTTTAGTGTGAATAAATATGAAATTTGTTTTGGTTCTGCTGGATGACCAAACAGGCATACAATGTACATTTTGTTTGCAAAGAAAAATATATTTGTATGTACTGATTTGAGTATATGGTTGCGTACAAAATATATACAACACAAGATCATTCTGCATAGTGTATTTCTTTACCCAAGTGTTTATCAGATCCATGTAATGAAAATAAAAAAAAAATCATTGATCTGATGATCCTTTTCATGAAATGTCACTCACACATAGGTGGGACAGGTATGAACAGCACTCTGAAGGGACACTGAGAAACAACGCAAAACTTTGTACTCTGCTAGTCCAGTCACTCTCGGCAGGGCACTGTGTGTGCCTCTCTTTCCTGCCCTTTCAATTAATTCAGCTGCCCACAGAGCAGCTATCCTGCAGGGTCATATTAAACTCTGTCCCTTCTGTGATTCTCCAACTCCAAAATAAACACAAAGAAACAAGCTCTTTCATCACTCTTGAGCCTAAACTTTCATTACCTTCTCTTCTGATATACACTGAAAATGCTTCAATCCTGCCCAGGTTCAGGCAAGCCTAAGTGAGTTTTTGGCAGCTAAATAAGCAATCACCTCCTATCAAGTTCTGCCTTTCCACAGGGAGCGATCTTTCTTAGGTTCTGGCACTCAGCCACTATGTTTACTCTCATGGTAACAGATTTAGAAAAAAAAAAAAAGTCATCTTGTCTGTCTCAAACCAAGAACTCTTTGCTAGCCTTCTCTTTCTTAGAATCTTCCAAGAAGTTTAATATTGGTCTGAGTTGCTAATTAGAACCTCTTGGAGACCACTATGTATCTCCTAACTAAGGCTAATATACTCCACTAGAGATGTCAAAATCTCTGATGGTCTTATTCAGGAGTAATAAAGACAGATCTCTTTTTCTTATTTTAAAGAAAAATTTGCTTCTACCAGGGGTGAGAATGAAGATCTCATCATTATGCATGAATCACACCATATATTTTGTTGCAGATCATTTTGTAAGTCTCTTAAAGTGTATGGGTTTTATTTATATCACAAATCCAAATTTACTGGAAAGAAAGGATGGAGAAATAAGGATTCCAATAACTTCATTGTGCCAAGGCAGTCATAAAGACGGAGGATGACAGATGTGTGGCAGTAACTAGCATGAACAACTTTCATCCTGATGTGAGCTGAGGCACATACAGCAAAGCTCTAATAGGCAAGAGTATTTGTTGATAGGGGTAGATGTATAAAAGTGACTATCTAGTATTGCTTGCTGTTCCACTCTTACTGTAAATTAGAACTAATAGATGCAGGTGGTTTGTGAAGCTTTAATTATATGTCAAAATTGTGGTAGTGTAAAACACCATATGTCACTTCTACTGCACAGGAAGATCTCCCTATACAGAGGTTTGTTCGCACCAATGTGTTGATTCAAGTTTTACTACCAGTGTTTATTATGTAGTGCTTCAAGCTATTTTCAGTTCCAAGTTATCTTACATGCTACAAATAAAAATCTCCGTTGCACTTTGTTTTGCTGCTTACTGAAAGACTTACTACATACTGGCTTTGCTAGTTCTACTGGAGATCATAGGATGATATTACTCTTGATTTTTAAATCTAATTGAATATAACATTTTCTTGTTCCTTTGCTGGACAACTCAGTAATGACAGGTACAGAAGCAGGAAGCATTGCAATAGTAAAAACAAGTTCTGAGAAGCGAGGAACATTACTATTACCAGTTTTTGCCAAGCTATCCTAGTTCCACACCTGACACATACATCTTTCAAAGAATGAACAACAGCCAGAAGTTTAAGTAATGGCCTCCAGTGTTGACTGGCTGCTTGCTATATGTGATGTAATTGTGAATCATAATATATTCTGATTCAGTCTTATGAAGTTATTCAATCTTTGTAAAAGAGCAGTGTGTTTTCAAGCATTTTAGCAATTTACTTAAGGTCCATAGGAAAAAAAATCAAGCACAACTTCTACAGTGAATGAAGGGTTTTGAAAATGCTTAAACAAAGAATGATTTCTTCCAGATCAAAGAAGGTTATCACTATAGCTTAGAGTGCAAAGTTCTATTACAAATCACAAATTACACCTGTATACACCTATTACAAATTACAAATTTACAACATCTTATGAGTTAATTACAACTATTGTGCAGACTCCATTTTTCAAATGAGTTTTGATAATTCAAGACTTTTTTTTACGTTTTTTGCAAGAATTGGAGCAGCTTCTAAGGCTTTCCAATCAAAATCCTGTCAAGAGAGCTCAATTATCTGATATCTGTTGCATGCAGTATTAACTTTCTGATCTACATAGTCATATAGTGAAGACTATAGTGAAGAAATTCTCAGAATCTCTCAGGAAGAAAATATATAGAAAGTCTCTGCTTTATCTGATTTTATACTCTGGCAGTGTGTGAATCAGTTTTTCAAGAAATGCAGGTTTGCTGGAATTTGTACACAAATATAACCGTAATTCATGCTGTCTTTTCACAATTAGGCACCCCTCCTTGAAAAAGATGATGCCATCATTGCACCATTCTTTCTGTGGCTAACAGTGCTATCTTTAAGGCCTAAGTGTTGTAAAAATACCTTACACATGTACTAGCTGACTTTCCTGTCCCTAATGATCCAGACTCTTTTCTTCTACAGTATTAATGCTTACAAATCCAAACAAGAAGAATTCGGGGACAGACAGTATGTTCAATTGTTTTTATGAAAGACACTGTGTTTTGAGAAGGACATCTCAAATCAGTAAACATTTTAGAAGTGCAAGTTTCCCCTCCATAGACAGACAGGATCAGTAAATTTCAGAAAAATAAACTGAAATGTGACTGTGGCAAAGGTAGGAATTCTTTGCAGAGGACAAAAAGATAAACGGAAGTTAATTATGAAGTTATTGACTTTCCTTCTTCCATTACGTTACGTGATTTAAAATATTGTTAACATGAAAATTTACCCGATATTTCTTTGTTAGACTAAGAGGACTGCAAGTTTGAAGGAACATTCATGACTCACATCTTCCATTATCTACAGCTTCCATTGCACAGAATCACAGAACGGTTGAGGTTGGAAGGGACCGCTAGAGATCATCTAGTCCAAGCCTCCTGCTCCACCAGAGGCACCTAGAGCACGTGGCACAGGGTGGCATCCAGGCAAGTTTTTGACATCTCCAGAGAAGGAGACTCCACAACCTTTCTGGGCAGCCTGTTCCAGTGAACATATTCTACATATTTCTATACTTTGGTTCTACCTCCCTTCCTTCTCCACTTCTCTCTTCGCCTTCATACATTTTCATGGTATGTTTATCATTCAGTACCTTTTGCAAGACTGTTGTAGAATGAATCTATTCAAAAATTGCTTTCAAGCCTCTTCTCATCTCCCTGTACTTTTATGTTCTTTCATCATGCTAATTCATTGAGGACAGGAAGGCTTTCTTAGGCTTTTGCTTTTCCAATCCACCTTTCAAGTGGGAGTTGTTTACTAACTAAAAGGAGCAGACATTTGAAGCCAAAATTAAAAACTTGCTTGATAAAAAGCAGAAAAAGGGGCATATGATTGGACAGTGCACTCTAAATGCGGTGTTGCCATTTCCTCTCACTCAACACCTAGGCAGCCCTCCCAGATGTTGGCATTTGTCTATCAGGCAAGTGCAGAGTGATTTCTTTTGGCTGCTGAGGAGGATTCTTCTGGAGGCTATGTGGCAAAGAATATGAAATATGAGTTAGTTGATGCAGAAGTAAATTATATGGATTAGGTTTCCAATCCGAAATCAAATCGTTAGTTGTAACACTTGAATGCAGTTTTATGAACTTCTGCAGCCATAGGGATTGTAACAGCATGTATAAACTTCAGGTTCAGGGTCTGATAAGGCTTCTGATGATGGTAGAGTGATCTTAGGAAATGAAACACGTCTAATTGAAATGAGTAGGAGCTGGCCCAATGACTTCCAATAAATTCTAGTTAAGAATCCTCCTTAACTACTGAAAAGACCTTGATGAACTGAAACAATGCTGACACCAAATGTTTAATAATTATACACTCTTCTCAGGCTGCTTTTAATTTTGTTTGCCAATAGCACAAAACTGGCCAGGCCACAAGGACCTGTTATGCATACAGCTAAGGTGTTCGATTGAAATAGTTAATGACAAAGTTTAAGCTGAGAGACAAAAGAACATAAGAATTGGAATTGCATACATCAATAGGTTATGATATTTTGCACAAATGACAATGGACAGCATGTCAGTAAAACAGCACATGAGCTCTTCAGTAGGTTTCAGACATCACAGAGATGCTAAACTTTAGAGAGGCCAATATGGGGGAATATAAATCAACATGTGGCTGATTTGCTTACAGTGTATCTTCTTCCCTATGCTGCTTCTGGCAGCTACTTTAGTTTTGTGGCGATCTACTTTTGCATTATATTCAACCTTCCAACTAGGTCTAAACCAATATAAATCTTGTAAGTAGAACCCATAAGTAGAACCCACACAATATCAGGATCCTGGTAAAGGCTATAGCCCTTTTCTCCCTCAAAGGCAAGAGAAGATTTAGAAGTTAATACAAGCTGCATGCAATCTGATCCTCTTGTTTCAACTTTTCTGTTCCCTAGTTTAGTATCCCATCTTTGGACAGTCAGCCACCACTGCTGTAGCAGCTTGCAATCTTTACTGCACTTCTTACGGGTATGAAATGATCTGTCCTCTACACACTCCAATGTCAGGACAAGATTACAGTCTCACTGCTGAGCCTGATTCACCAGTCCTCATGAGACTGAGAATGTGTTGACCTCCTATGAACTTGCAGGATACAACTCTGAAGGGATAAATACCGGTCTCAGGCAGCAAGGATGTGGACAGGCAGGATGTTTCCTTCGTCTTGCTCAGGCATTACTGACAACACAGAAAAAGATGCTTCTTAAATAAAATACAAGGAACTCAAAAGTCAGCTTCTCAGTTTCACAGTAAGCCCTTTTCTCATGTCTTGCAAACAGCATCCATCCTTGTTTTCTGAGAAAAAAATGCCCCTCAATCCTATGTCATGAGTATGTGTCTGTGAGAAAAAATTTTCATGTCATTTATATTAAAAGGACTAGTTATATTTATATTAAAAGGATAAGTTACCAATTTAAGTTGTCTTCAAGAAGCAAGGACTTTTACAATCAATTTATCTTTAGTTCATTCTCTCTACCCCACCTATCTGAGTAGCTTCACTGGTAATGTCAATGAGTGTGAGCTGAAGCTAAAGCTTGGTATACCACCAAAATAGTGTCTTATCTAATGATATAAGGAACACTTTGTCTTCTGACAAAGAAGGTATTTCCTGATATTTCCCAGAGTCACTGGTATACAAAGTTATAGTGTCACCTGAATATCTCAACCCAGGACCACGAGTGATTCAGAGTGTTTTTAGTAGAGAATAATTACCATGTTCTGCAATATTTCCCAGAGTTATTCTATTTACCTCTGTGAACACAAGACTTATAGGCTTATGGGCCTAACTGGATCATACATGGTCCACTTGGAGGCATTTCTGTTACTGTTTGTCTCTGAGGGCCCTTTGGAGACTTAGCTCTCTAGATGAAAAGCATTTCTTTTGTTTGTAGAGCATCATATGAAGACAAGTCAGTGAAAAATGGATCATGTTGTACAGTAAGACAGAAGTATTTTCTCTAAAACACAATATAGGATCCACAGTCTGACTACAGACATTACAACCATTTGGATACAGCTAGAAATGATCGTTTTTGCTGTTCTGGAGCAGGCCCCATTCCTGGATTCTGAGTCAGCAAGAATCTCCTCTCCCTGCCTGAATCTCACCTTAGTCCTACCTAGGTTTTAGGAGAAACTAATATTTCCCACTCAAAGGACTCCTAGGGCTTTGAGCAGATAATTCTTTGCTTTGTATTTTGCATATGTAGAACAAAATAAAACATCACAGAAGCCAACAGTAAAAATATGGTACCTCTCTTCATACATGGCAAGTGCAATTATATACAGATAGATTTATACAGCAAGTTCTAGAGTTTTAGGAATCACTGCTCTGTTTCAGGCGTGAGGCTTGCCTCATCTCTACCATGACTTGGGACAGCCTCCATGCACAAGTCCCTCAGGTCTGCCCAACTGCGTCTAACTGTATCTCTTTACAAAGCAGAGGGCATCTTTAACCTCTTCTAACCAGTAAGGGGGTTGCAGCTACAGTGCTGTGTCAAACTGCTGAACATGAAACTACCCTCAGGCCACACACACACATGCAAAAACGTTTCTTCTTTTTTTTTCAAGTCAGCGGAAATGACTAAGTACAGTGCCCTGCTGAAATTCCAGAAGCTGTGTTTGAATTATGGCATCCTTTGGGAACAGCAGATATCTTCCAGCTCCACTCCATGAAGAAAACAAAAATGCAAGCTCCCACATTCCACGTGGATTGTGACTGGATTGTGTTCACTGAGGGCTACCACTGCATATGTTTGTTAGGTGTAGTGAAGGTGGTATGTAGCAGGAAGCTGAAAATGTATGTAGAGGGCAGAGAGTTACTAACAAAGAAAAGTTTGACCATGTTATCCTACAAGTTCAGACTATAGATTCATATTTGTATTTACAACTATTCTTGCATAATGTGTTAGGGAATACTACCCCCAGACTATATCAGTTGTCAATTTGAAAAAGCCTCAAACTAAAAATATTTCACAGAAGAGGAATGTCTGTGTGGGTTTTTTTTTTCCCTCCAGTTTTGAGGGAAGGATTATCAATCCTCAACATCTACCAATGAAACTAATTCAGATAATCTAAATTACCCTAGTCACATGAGTAAGACATGTCAGAAATGGACGGGCTTCCACTGTAGCCCTTCAGAGGCTATAGAGGGCCTCTGTCCATGGTGCCAGCTGAAGCAGTTCTTTGTTCACTGTTAGGTGAGGGGCACAGTAGAAGATTAGCAAGGATGACTCCTTATGGATATGGTATCTGAGGAATCTGAAAGACACAGTATGTCTCTTTAATATTCTGGAGGAATCCAAGCATCAAATAACAACCATACGTCCTTTTTCTAAAATGGCATTAAAATACTATTTACATAAATCCACATGCAGAAAAAATGGCTTTGGTCCCCAAAGCATTTAATATAGACAGATAAAAGAAAACACAAAATAGCAGCAGACATGTAACAATAGTAAAGTGGCATAGTGGTGACATTGAGCCTGGCTCCTTGTCAGATTTCTTCAGTCTCAATTATATTCGTAATTTTTTCACCTTATTCATTAGTTGCCATATAATTGAAGACGGTAATAAGCTAAATGCACTAACATTGAATGAGAAGAAAAATACATCTCAGCAACCTCAAAAGCCACTTATGTGCATAAAATAAACTCATACAAACAGAAGCTGTGCCTATTATACTAATCTTTCCTGAAAAATTCTTATACAAATTAAACTCGGGTAAAATGGAAATGCAACAAAAGCCCTCTAAACAGCAAGCCCATTTGTGGAGGTGCCATCCTTTTATTTGCTGTGAAAGAAAACAGGTCCTTACATACTGCGTTATAGCTCCATCTGTAGGAACCATGTACATATATAATTTTATGAGTCAACAACTATACACACAGATATCAGCTTAGGCATTTCTTGTATACTGTTTTTGAAAGCCTGGAATTCACCATTTGGTATCTAATTTTAGCTTTCATACTGTTTAAATGCCCTTGTGTTCACTCATGCTGTGAGATCGCAGCTATATTTGAAAGTAAATTTAAAGAAACATCAATGAACTACCTAAGTGCTAGCACCTCAAATAAGATTGCACACTAATTTATTCAAACTCAAACTCCTTGAAACTGCCTTGTTTGCATGCAATTATCAGTTTTAATGCAGGTTGCAAAACGTACATAAAAAGTGAAGCAGCCTGTCTTGGATAAGCTCTTTCTTGCTGTGTCTAAATGGCACTTATATCCAAATTGGATAGTTTAAAGTTACATCAGTATAAAAAGCTGAAGCACACATTTTCTGGTACTACTACTTTAATATAGCTACACTTCTGAGTTATTCTGTTATAGGAACAACTTACACTGTCAAGAGAGTATTTTTTAGAACAACCTATCGTATCTACCTGAATAAATCAAGCAAATCTGATGCAAAAAAATGCTTACCAGCCATTTGTTTGTATGATTCAGATATCATTGTACACTACAATATTGAAACAAGTTTTCAGTGTACATGCATATCAGATGATTTTGTCAACCTTTGTCAATTCAAGAGTTCACAGTGAATCAGCTATATGTTTATCCCATCAGCTATTGCTAGTATGGTCCAAATTTAGTGATATAACAAAGCAAAAAATTGGCTAATCACATAGTTGTTTCTGTAATACATGCAGTTTGTTTGACATTTGTGGCATACACTATCTAATAACAATTTAAAAATTCCTTGACTAGGCATTTGCAGCAATGGTTAGGGTTGTTCCTGGCGAGAAATTAAAGGCATATCTTTTTGCATTCTTATTTTGCAGTGTGGACAACATGTTAGCATGAGCCCTAATTCCTGAGGATGCTATAAACTAGATTTACCCTACAGGAAATTCCCTGTATAAGGGAGGAATAAGATGAAACGAATTCATTTCTCAAGAATATTCAATCTTAGTCATTAACAACATAGGACCAAATATGATATGATATGAATAGAAACATAGCCCTAGATCTTGGTTGATTTCTCTAAATCAGGACTTTTATAGGACGTCTGATTGCAATGAAATCTGGTTGTTCCTGTGAGAGTTATATGATTGTTCATAAAACTAATTAATACTCAGCAATATGCATTCTGTTTGTTTTTTAGATCTTTTCCTTTGTTTTTCCCTATATGTATTGTAGTCTTCAATTTGACTTTGCAAAGTGACACGATGTGATTTTAACATCTACTAGTGTCCTCTATTAATCTTCAAATCTTATGGCCAATTTCAGCTAAATGAGTGACAGAATAACTGAATCTTAGATAAGATTACGTCAGAAGTTAGGTGGACATATAGGCCAACTTCTTGCTGAAAATATGCTCTACTTATGCTCATACTTATGTTGCTTGTGATATAGTCAAGTTTTACAAATCTCTGAAGACAAATTTTATATCTCCTAAAAAATCGGTATGATAATTGCATGAATGAATGCCACTGTAGAGGAGGGGCTTTTTTTTGGCTGCTGCTAAATAGCCAGAGAGCTGATATCAGAGACTGTTACGGCCTACTGGCAATAAAGCCTGGCAGTAAAGTGTGAGGTAAACAGTATAAGGAAAAAAACACAAACTTTATTAGGTATCCTATTTCCAGAATAGTTTGTTTTTTTCTTTGAATATTAAAATTAATAAACTCAAGATTGTTAGCTTAATTTTTCAATTACTTTTTCACTCATGGAATGGAGTTCTGTTTCATGAAGAATACTTTTACAGCAAGGATATAGTAAGCCCAGATTAAGAAACATCAATTGCACATCTCTTTCAAATAAAGGTAACCCACCCATCAATATTAACTAAAATTCATTTTATTTTTGAAGGTTGAATTCAGATGAGCAGGTCTCTGTTTGTGATAGATTTAGTGCTTAGCCCTGCATTTCTCACATATCCATCACCTTGTTTGGTGTCAGAGTAAAAAAGTGAATTGCTATAGTACAAGCTGCAGTTTTCTTGGTTGGGCTGTAGCATACACAATTTTGTGGATTGATACTGATGAGCACTAGTAATACACACTCAGTTTAGACTCTTCTATGTGTAGTGTGAACTTACACAATTCTACCATATTCAAGATTCCAGTGCTCTACTACAAGTTCAACTTAAATTAGAAAAAAATCTGACATCTTCAAATAATTTAAACGTTACTAATTTGAGAACAGTATCTTTCTAATTAGATTATGATACACTACTCAGTGCATTTTATACCACCCTTACATTTCAATATCTTGTTTGTCCTCAAGAACTTTCCTGCTGAAAAATAAACAAATCTATTATAGATGTCACTACAGAGATGGAAGAGATGAAGTGGAAGTATACGAGAAAACACAGAAATGCCTGAAGTTGTTAGGAATGTACTAGTTTCCTGTTAAGATCTGAAAAAAAAAAAAATTGTTAATATGGAACTTTGTATTTGTATGCTTTACATTATGGTATGTAAAAGTCCACAGAATACATATTCAAAGTCCTGGCAAATTTAGAGTAAGAGAAAGAAAATGTTAATGGTTTTCTTCAGATATAAAAATATTTATATATAAAAATAAAATGTAATATATCCTTACTACAACTTAAATGTAATGTAATGTAAATGAATGTCGCATTACACTAAGAAAATATACAAAGGTTTATTGCATGGGCAGCTGGCCTGCCAATTTTCCAGAAAAAGATGACAAAGCTTTTTCTAACACAGTTATACAGGTACATAGCATTTCACTCTATCAAATACATCAATAACTCCCACCACACACACTTAAATTAGTTGATATTATTTAGTACACTACATCAGAAGTATTAACATGACTAATATAAAGACCTTTCCAAAACAAGAGCTTAGATAAAATTCATTTTCAGTCTGGTTTCAGTGCTGTTTAAATTGACACCTTGAGTATTAAAGAAAAATATTTTAAAATGATATAAACAATCTCAGTATTAAAAAAGGTTTAAAAGCTTTAAAAGTTACATTTAAATCACTCCAGGAAATCAGCTATACATACGTATGGTAACTATGTTGTCAGTATACCAGCAGCATTTAGAAATCCAGTCCTATATATTCTTTAAAAGAAGATTGACATAAAAACTGCTACGCATTTTAGGGATTTTGTCTTCTTATTGCAGATGTGGAGGTTTGTTTAATCGACAAATTGTATTTTATTTCCTAGTCAGCTATATCTTTCAATGACCGATCATCATCCAGTCCTGGAATAACTGTTACCTGATTAAAGTAGTAAAGGTTAAAACATTTAAAACACGTGCTATAGATCTCAGAAATCAAGTCAAGATGCGTAAGGGTAAGAATTATTAGAGGATTTATAAAATCTGCCCTGAACAAATTAATTCATCATTTTAGCCAAAGGGCTGTCAATGAATTCAAGAGCCTTTCAAAAAATGGGACATCTGTTGCATATTTAGAGGTTCTATTTATATGTGAATGTAGTGGATTATTCTTTCTGAGATGGGATACATAGTTTACATAAATGTATTTGAAAGTTAATTTGGAATTGCTCCCATGTCCTTGAGGATCAGGGTAATCAATAGAGGTTTCTAACGATTACTAATCCTCAAGACACTGGAGTGATTGGAGAGAATTAGATTTTCAGTGAAGTTGAAATATACATACATAAATCTGGATAATGACATGGTCAAAGCAATCTCTTACCTCATAAGAGTTAATACCAGCTTTCCTTTTTTGAACTTTTTTAAAAGAATTGAGATTATATGGCTTCTTAGGAACAAGATGGGGGTTTGTCTGCCTTCTGTGATCTTTCTGGGATCATGTAATAATTTAGGCTCTAATTTGCCCCGGCGTTAACTACTGACTAATCTCATTCTGTTTTAGAAAATTACTTAAAGTGGCCTTAAGACCCACTGAACAGAAAGAATTTAAGTAATTCACTGTCTTGTTATGAGAGGATGGTGCTACTCAGAGAATCTGAATTAAGCAAAAGCTTAAGCACTTATGTTTTTTTTCTATATGTAGATTTTTTCTAAAACATCATCTAAAACATCATATTTTTTGTTTGTGACAAGTAAACTCATTTTTTAAGAAACAAATTTTACATGCAGTATGAGTAAGTGGCATTGGGAACGTTTATTTAGCTATTTTTTCCCTTTATTTATAACTCTGACTGCATGTTTGGATTTTCTCTAGGTTCTTTTTTTTTCAGTGAATGTCAATGGACTACATTTGATAATTAGCCTAGTGAGAGAATTACTTATGCCTTACTTATAATTGAGGGCCTGTATGGAAAGATTCAGTCTTTAGGGCTAATCAGGAAGGCACAGTTGAATTTAAAAACGGACTGGTAAGCACCAGACTGGTGGCAATCTTAAATGTCGTGGAAAGACTCTGGTAGCTGTACACAGAAAGCAGAAAAAAAAATCAAATGCTTTGTAATTTTGCACTTTTGGGGGGTTTTATTATTGGACGAATACATTATAGCATGAACTTTCTTTGTTTAGGGCAGGAGAAACGAAGATTTTTGTGTGAGAGCAGTATGCTGAAGCTGGTTGGTCCACTGTTCAATGCAGGCCTATGACAGTGCAACTAATAGGATTACAAGTCTACTTAAAGTCAGCAAGCAGTGGTCTTCAAAAACAAAGTATTCTCTCAAAATCCAATAAATGCACCCCTTCTTCCATCCTAGTCTGTTACTTAAAAACAAAAAAAAGGGAGAAAAATCTGTTCTATTTAAAAATGAAGAAAAGTTCTTAAGGATGGGATTCAATCTCAGAGCAAGAATTTTTTTCTATTAGGCTTCAGTAAGGAAGCATAGGGCCTACATTATAGGCAATATCAAGCTGGAAAAAAATAAGGTTTTTGACAGTGAGTAATTTTTAAATCATATATTCCTTTTGAGGTTTTTAAATCATATATTCATTTTGAGGTTTATAAATTTAAGCTACTTCTAAAAAAATCTGGGATCAACCTAGTATTTGCTGCTAAAGGTAAAGCACAGAAAATAATTAAAACAGTACCTTTCAAAGTAAGTAAAGATGTACTTAGGTATATTTTATATTATATTTATATATTATATTTATATATTTTATTTAAACAGTAGGGCTTAGTTATGGGCACATGACTTACTATTTCATTTTATTAGCTTTTATTTGACGATACTTTTATTGAACAACTTGAAGTACAAATGGGGTTCAGTTTCTTCAGGTAGCAGTGACATAGCATATGCTTGTAGATACATGTGTACAGTCTGATAGATTAGGTTTTATTTTGAATAAAACCAACAGAGAAGTTATGCATTACAATGATCAGGTACCTGACAACAATATAAGTGACATTAACCCAGTAAAAGTCATTCAGAGTAACTTACTTCTTCATTTAAAATGCAATGTATTTCTTATTAATCTTTTAATTAATTTTCAATATAACTGGCTTAATAAGTATATTCATGCTTTAGGAAACATATCATGATATTTTTTCCAATTTTGCTTTTATTTGAGATTTTATACATAAGAGAAGACTAACAAATCCACCAGTGGCCATACTGCAGTTGTGGTGGCTGTTGTTACAAAAAGTTTCACCACTGAAACCAGAAATTCATCTAAATAAAAGATCACTTTGTAGTAAATTTCACATTGTGTTAGAAAAAAATGTATTTGTGCTTGAGTTACTTGTCTAAGATACTTCTTACATGGAGAGGTGACTCAGGAGAAATAACATGTGACAAACTGGTCTCAGACATTTGTGGTTTCTGGCACCAGTGGCAGTCTGATCATCCTAGTAAAAAACGTTAGCTGACTTCAGCACTGGGAGACTAATCCCCCAGGAACAGAAATATTCCTGCCTTCTACATGAACATTCAGTGTACTTACATGCTTTGTGGGACCTTACTGTTGAATAATTTGACAGCCACTATTTGTCTAGCTCTAGTTAACATCTTTAACATAATTGTACACAGCTGTAATGTTCTTCTAAATACTGCCACTTGATCAAGCTACCTTATTTTGCTAGAGGTCTTGTATGAATGACACTGAGAAAGAAAACAACTTGTAGAGCACTGCATTCTAACAAGAAATAACTTGTACAGCACTGCATTCTATTCAGAGTATTGGAACTGAATTCTTTTGTTTGCTTAAGCAGGGGCTAAATCTGAGTTAAATCTGAGAGTTGCTTTCAGACTTTTTTTGTGTGTGTATGCATGTTTGTCTGCATGTTTCCTTTTAAAAAAAAAGTAGCACACCATGTTATGGCTAATACAATTGAGGTAAATTTCCTAAAATAAGACAGGTAGGAAGAAAAAAAACCACAAATTTTTATCTTAAACCTTATAACTATATGCAGTTTTTCTTTATACTTGATCATCACAGGTCCCTAGCAAATCACAGATGACATTACATTTCCAAGGTAACCTTACAGTTTTATTTGATTAGTGAGATTTTGACTAGGGTTGCCCTAGTGATTAAGTCAGATAGCATTTACAAGGGTTGTGCACTCCAGATTTTGTGGGTTTTACATATAAAAGATGCATCTCCAGCCTTCCATACCAGATCAAAATTACATCTTACCTGCTGTTAAGAAAGCCTTAGAAACATGACTGCCTTATCCATCAAGGACCCTGAGAAAGTAAACAAAAATCTGTGTCTTTCTACCTCTTTCTGCGTGTGCACTGTTTTTAATTATTCCCTTTCATGTTTTGGTGTCAGTCAGAAGTCAAGAAATTGAATTTAAGCTGGAGGAAGGGACTTTTTTTTTTTCTGAAGGAAAAAGAGGGAATACTGGAACCAAACTCGGTTGTAATCCCCATAGACTATTTCTATGCCTGCTAATCCTAATGGAAAGCTCAGCTCCACTTCTTAAAGAATTTTTATTTGTTAAATGAAATATGTAACACCTAATAAAAGATTCTCTGAAGAACAATTCTGCTGTTTGGTTTTGCAGACCCAGTGAATGACTGAAATTGGTCCCCAAGTCTTTGAAATGTTCACATATTTTTTCTGAAATGTTCAAAACTCTTCTACACAAATACCTGTTACAAATCCAATGTAGCTGACAAGTCTTATTATCCAGCTCCCACTCTAGGCAGTCATGAAATCTTGAGTGTTGCTGATATGATCCATTTATATACAGTATTTATTTAAGGACAAAACTTTACATTTTTGTCAAGTCACTCTTTAACCAGACACTCAAGGAAAGTGCATCAATACTTTGCAACACTTGCGGGATCAGTCTCTCTGGTTTATTAAAACTAAATAACACATCATCTGGCAGATGAACTTTAAAGGACAATATTGCACCACGTAATAAGAATTAAACTATCCTGACTTCTAAGAGCTTTGGAACATTTAGGACCACTCAGTCTGTTTCTGAGAGAGAATGAGCTGACGATACAAGGAATATCTAATTGATTTTAACTCTCAAATTATTATCTATTTTTTATGCTAAAATGTTGTATAGCAATGCTTGTCATACTTATTTAGTATTTCCAGGATTTTTTTTACTACTGAGGACAGAGAAGAGAAAGATGACTTGAATGTCTTGTAACTGAGTCATGAGATTCTTGTTAGCCCATTTCTCTAGCCTGTTGTTGGCTCTCTTGAATGGCAGGACTACTCCTGGTATATGAACATTTCTCCCAGTTTGTTATTACCTGCAAATTTGCTGAGGATGTGCTCTGTCCCATCATCTTGATCATCAGTGAAACTGTTCTGGCCAGTATTGGCCCCAGTATTTACCCACATGATATGACTGGATTAAGCTGGAGTCTGTGCTGCTGATTGCAACCCTTTAAGCTTGGCAGTTCTGTCAGTTTTCACTCCATCTCACTGTCCAGTTATTTAGTTCATACTTCATCAGTTTGGTTGTGAAAATGTTATGGGACAGAGGGCTGAAAGCCTTGCTGAAGTCAAGATAAGCAATACCCACTGCTCTCCCCTCATCCACAGAGCCATTTCATTCTACCTACAGGTAGAAACTTACAGGGATGTTCAGGCATGATTACCACTTCCTAAATCCATGCTGGCTTCTCCCTGCCATCTTTTTGTCCTCAATATGTTTGGAAAAGGTTTCAAGGAGGAGTTGCTCTATCACCTTCTCAAGAATGGAATGATGGCTGTCTGTCTGTCCTGTACTTCTCTCGATTCTCCTTTTTGTCGTTCTTTCATATGAGAAACATTTCTTTCTTCCAGTCCTCAGAAACCTGCACCAGTCATCCTGACTTTTCAAAGATAATGGAGAATAGCCTCACAATGACACTGTCCTGCTCCCTTAGTATTCATGAGGGCATCCCATCAGGTCACACAAAATTCTGTATGACCCATTTGTTACACATTCCCAAAAGATCCTCATGAATTAATGGTAAGATTTCCATGCTCTGGACTTCAAGGACCTGGAACACCTAAATCTTACCAGTAAAGACAAAGATGAATAAGGCACTGCTTATCAAAACCTACTTTGTGCCCCATTCAGCTGCAGACCCACATTTTCCCTCATCCTCATTTGGCTGCTGATATATACCTTTGGAAGGCCCTCTGGTTGCCTTCCATGTTTCTTGACAGATTCAACTCAAGGTTAACTTTGACTTCCTAATCCTCTCTCCGCATATTCAGACTGTATAGTCCTCCTCAGTCACCTCCTGCTTACACTTCTTACACACTTGCTTTTTATGTTTGAATTTCACAAGGAGAAACTTGTCGATCCAAGCAGTCTCCTGTTGTCTTTCATATTTTGTACATCAAGATGAATTGCTCTTGCACTTGAAGGAAAAGATCCTTGAAAATCAACCCGCTCTCCCTGACCATTCTCTCCAGGCCTGTGCCAAGGGATTTGTACAAGCAGATTCGAAACAGGCCAAAGTCTGCTCTTCGGAAATCCAGGGTTGGCATCTTATTTGTCTTGATCCGTTCTTTCAGGATCCTGAACTTTCACGGTGATTGCAGCCAAGGCTGTAAAAATGTATGAGGCTGAACAGGTCGTCTCCCTTTGTTAGCTCCTCAGTCACCCCATGTCAGGAAGTTATCACCAATGCACTGACAAACCTCCTACATTGCTTGTGCCCTTCTATGGTGCTCTTCCAAAAAATTTTGGGGTGGTTATGGCCCCTTTGATGAGGTGGAGGAACTGAAAACATTGTTTCTTGCAATTGTCTGAACAAGGCCTCAACTACTTTCTCTTCCTAGTCAGTCCATAGCAGACGTCCACCATAACGGCATCTCTCTATTGCCCTGCCCATAAGCTCTCACCCCAGGCAGTATCCAATATATCCCATGTAAAGGGCCAGTCCTCATCCTTTCTGTCGCAGTCTGTACTTCCTTAACAGCCTGTATCCATCTCTGGCAACATGTCAGATGCATGTGCTATCCCATCATGTTTTCATAATCCTGAGGAGATCATAGCCATGCAACTGTGCACAAGGGCTCTAATTCCTTCTGTTGTGTTCCCTACGTTGCATGTGTTAGCACATAGACACTACACAGTAGTTGTTACACTACAGAGTAGTACAGCGTACTGATTGCTGCAAAGGAGTATGAGATGTTCTTGAACATTATTCACGGGGAATTTGTAAAACAGAGTGACAAATGAATGTCTGGAAAGACAAAATATTCCTTTAATTTAGTGCATATCACAAAATTAAGTTCTTAGTTCCTCTTTGTAATACTTTCAATGATGCCATTACCAAACCAGATATTGTCTTCTTTAGTATACAGTTAAACTTGACTTACATTTTCAGCAATTCTGGTGGTCAGGCCTTTCTCTGGGTTTCACGGATGTTTGCAGATGTTCAATACATGTGAGGCTCACTAAGTTGCTTTGTTTTCAGATATGCTGACATGGAGGTTGCTTTACATGTAACTAAGCTGCTGCTTTTAGATGCACGTCAGTTAATTTATCTCCCCTCTGGGCTGAAGCAGAGTGAACAGAAAGGCCACAATGTTACATGTGAAATGTTTTCAGGGATATAGCACATCTTTAAGAAGCGCTTATGCCCATTAGTCTGTTCATTTTGGCTGTTATCTGAGTCTAACACGCCTCTTACGAAATCTAAACTAAGTCAACTATGAATAGAGTTCAAATTTTCCTAAGGAGATTGGATAAATATTTGAACTTTTCGGCAATGACAACATTTCTTCAAAATGAAATTCTTTTACAAAATCTTTCTCTGCAGAAATACGGTGAAAGATATTTTAGACAGTCCAGCAAATAACTCCTAATTTGAGCTAGAAATATTTCCTGAATTACTTTTATTTTATAAAAAAAAAAATAGGATACATAAGAGAAGGCAACCAATGCAATGGCCTCTGAAAATACTCTTAAAAGGGTAATGAAGAAGAGAAGTCCTAACCTCTGTGGGTCAGCTTGCATCTCGTGTTCTATTTTTTTTTCCAAGTGGCATAAGATACAGAGACTGCTTTTAATTTGCTGGAAGAAGTTCTGTTGCCATAAAACTAGCAACTGCTCCAGTTTACAGAGCCTTCCTCCTATTCTTGTCCCTCTTGAAGGAATGCATTACAAGAATGTAGTGGAGACTCATTCTAGTGACTTCAGCAGGATTTGAAGTGCAATTCTGCCTTCAGCTAATCCACTGAGATCTGACCACTGACTTAAAAACAGAATGAGATCCTTGGAGTGTAGGCAGAATTCTATTCCATTTGCTTATTTTAAAAAAAATTAAAATGTTTAAGCAAAAATTTAATCTGTTTCTTATTTCACTCTATTATGAAGTCATAAAACTGTATTTGTGACAGTAAACTAACAGCTGCACTCTGCAGGAAAGAGTCTTTATGAAACACGAATATCTCCACAAGAATCAAATGCAACATAATTTCAGTTAAATAAACACTTTGTGGTATAAACACACATTTATCTCCAAGTACAATCCAGCGTAAAAGTCTGTCTTGGAAGAGCAGCCTATCCTCTTGCTGATTTTTCTAAGATGCTCTGAGCTCTGAGGTATATTAAGTATCTGAGGTCATGATGGAGTTACATTGTGTTTATTTTGCCAAGTTTTTTAAATCTGAAATGTCATCCTGTTTGCAGCTTTGTTTTATGAGGGTATGGTTCTTGTCACATTCCTTTTGAATGAATGTAGTAAAGCACATGATTGCATGTATATTTTAAAAACAATATAATTTATTGGTACTATATTACATTCAATTTTTAAACAACCTCCCCAAAATACATGGTGCCTGATGTTCACATAGTTTATTGTTCCAGAAACTGTATTAGTGCTTTGATGCCAACTACTCTCCCATCAATCCGATAGAATTGGTTAATCAAACGCAATCCATCTTTCATCAATTTCAGTTAGAACAAAATTCTGGCTAACAGCAAAGACAACTTACAGAAGCCACATAATGTTGCTTCTGGCTGCGGAAATCTTCATTACTCAGAGTAGGCAGGTAGCACATAGCACACAGACCCATATACCAGAATTTGTAATGCTTTTCTTTGCCTTTGAAAATATTCTTTGCACAAGGCTGTAGAACTTTGATTAGCCAATCTAATTATCTGTACTATTTGTACTCAATTTTACAGAAGATACACCAAGAGTCCAGACCTTTTTCTCTAGTTCTTAATCCCTCCCCCAAAGTGTCATTAAATCTCTTGAAATTATCAGATAATCAGTAACAATGACAGATTCATCACAAACTGATGTATATGATGTATGTGCATCAAAAATGCAGAGTTACTTTAAGAATAGATCCTTTGTGATATCTTCAAATTTATTTGAAATTGCACATTTTTTATTAGTCAAACTAGTTAATATTGCACTATTAAAAGTACATCCTGCAACATTCTATTAAATTGCTACTGAGACATCAGAAAAGCTGGCTAGATATCTTGAATGAGATGATAGATTTTTTTTTGGTTGTTAATTATTGAGTCTATAATTTGCAAGGTGTTACTGCATCTTCTGGTAATGGACAGGCATGAGACTTGTGGAAACTGGGCCTCCATCACTTAAATCTTATCTCCAAAAGCATGTATGTACATGTGTACATATACTGTTGCATATAGGTACAAAATTTACCATAATGTATTTCTCTTTCTTTACCATACACATTTGAGGAATGTTCTCTAGCTGAGTGCCATAGTTGCATAATTCTGTCAACTATTATCTTTACTTGTTTCCTATTACAATTTATTATTAGAAAATAACTCTAGAATCCCTTTTATTTTTTTATTTACTTGGGTTTTGCCACAGATAAAAGCTGCAGTGGGAAGATACTCAGTTACAGGGTATTTTAGAAGTCAAATAATTACCTTTAGCTTGGTCCCAAGGGCTGCTTTTATAGCATTTGCAAAAACTAGCTGTTGTCCAGTATTTCAGACTGAGATGCAGACTGAAGTCCAGAAGTAAGAAAAACAAAAAAGATAGGTGAGTAACCTATCACTTTACTGAGAACACTGGTCGAAAGAATTAGCAAGAAATGTTGTCCAGTAAATTAAAATGAAAATATTTAACATTAAAGTGAGCATTTATAACAAGATCCCATTTCTGCTCTAGAGTTTGGTTTTTGAGCACACCATCAAATACAAACAAGACTAGCAATTTTTGGAAAATGTTCACTATTTTTGAGAGAAAAAAATGCATTCATTTGACTATATGCTTGGAGTACAAGATGGTATGAGTGGCATAGGATTGCATCTAAAGCTTATTATAATTTTCTTTTGGATATAAGATCTTAAAACTATGCAATAGACTCTCTTATACACAACTTATGACACCGTAACAGGATTTGTAGATTATATTAAGTAAATCACAAGCTTGCTTAAATAAGAGAACTTTGTTTCCCTGATAAATGATTTTAAAATGTTTGAAATAATTTATTAAATAACTTCTTTAATTAGCTTGTTTTGGAAACTATGTATTATATTTGCATGATGTTCACTACCCAGAATAGAGTTTAGGTTTTTTGTCTGGTTAGTTGGGTTTTTTGCATAGGATTGTTCTTCAGGGATGGAGAAATTCCATGCCACACATATTCATTTACTGAGTAACCCTTATGGAAGCTATACCATTTTTTTTCCACTTTTACATCGAGCATGTTATAGAGAAAAAAAAAAAGGAGTACTTTATCTCAGATTACGCTCAGATTCCTTCATTCTTAGACCTTCTAACACACTATGCCATGAGTAAGGAATCTAACACAAGCCACTAAGTCCCAATGGTGTGAGAAGTAGCGCTGCAGAACACTGTCAGGAGATCTGACATGGACTGTCCCTCCTTTGAAATTGGTGGGTTTGCTATGGAATTCAGGAATTCAGTAGAACCTGAATTTCTGAAGACTCTGTGGGTGCCTGGCTCTGCCAGTGACCTGTTTTGTGTTGTATGACAGGTCCTGCCACGCTATCCCTTTGTAGAATACTTTTAAGATACTGAAATAAAAAGGAAATTTTATAGAATTAAATATTTTGTCAGCTGTCTTGATTTATGCCTATCAACCTATACCGTTTCAGCAAATGCTATGAACAAGTAGCATGAGCTGTCTTCCCAGTGTTAATTACTGATGTTATCTATTTGGTACATAGACATTACCAAAACTGACTATTTGGTAGACATATGTCTCTATGTCTAGAGATATATATAACTCACAGAAAAAAAACGTCTATTGACTCACAGAAATTTTGTTCAATTATTTAGGAGGAAGAATAGTTCTAGTTCTGGGGTTTTCTAGTTCGAAAGGTAGTGCTAGGTGTTCTGAAACTGATACAAGCAACTAGAAAAAAAAAATTCAGTGTTTTCTATTTTAAAATGGCTGAGGAAGTGCAAAGATGTTAAAGGTTCATCTCTCTTTCCTCCTTGTTAATTTCAAATTTGATGCACTCTGTAGAAGCAAGTCATCACTCAGTTTTGAGTAAAACACGTGAGCAAAACACAAGTTACTCTGAGTCTAAAACTCTGTTGAAAGGGGATGTCCCACTGCTTTGACTTTTTGGTGATATGGAGGGCTGAGATGGGTTTGTAAAAAAAGCAGTCCAACCCAGCCAGATCTGTTGATAATAAAAGAATTGCTGTCATCAGTCTCCACAAGAGAATTTAGCTTTCCAGGAAAAGGAAAAACCTGCAGACTCCAGTTTGTTTAAAACAAATTATAAGAGAGCTGCTAGCCCTGAAGACACAGGGAAACTGTAACAACAGTTCAAAGTGGCCTAATTAAATTCCAGCTTGAACAAGCACACTCCACCAGGCCATGTTCACATGGTGATGTATTTTTTCGTTACTGCAAGTTTGCAGAACAGCAATACTAACATCACATTCCACCTCTGTGCACTGCTGTAAAGAAACACATTTAATCTTATGCTTGTAGCTATAGGCATTCACTACCCTTTATCCCAAACTGGACTTCCCTTTCCTGACTCTCCTGAGGAGCGAAGAGAGTGTCAAGGCCGCCCTGAGGCCGAGCCACACTGCTGAGACGCCGACGTAGGCCGCAGCGCTGCGCACGGCCCCGGCTAACCGCCGCGACACCGCTAACGGCCCTAACAGCCGCGCGCGCCTCCCGCCGGCCTCGCGAGACCGGCCGCGCTGCTGCTGCCTCTCGCTCGCGCGCGGGGCTGCTCTTCTCGCGATACCTCCCCCTCCCCCCGCCGCCGCCCCGAGGGCCGAGCCCGGTGCGGTGGGGGCGGGGCGGCGCGGGGTGGCCTCGGGCTGTCACCGCTATCCGTGGCGACACCCCCTCTTCCCCCCCCCCCCCGGTCCCCCCGGCCCCGCGGCCGTTACCGGCGGCCGCTGCCAGGCCCCCCGAGGGCCGGGTCGCGCAGCGAGGCCTCCGCGGCAGTCCCCCGTGCCCCGAGCTGCGCGAGCGGCCTTAGGCCGAAATGTGCGACGACGCCCCAGGTAAGCGGCTCTGCGGCCTGGCCCGGGTCCGTCGACCAGCCCCGGCGCGGCGGGCCCGCGGCCGCGGAAGGGGACACAGCTTGGTGGCACTTTCCGTGCGGACGGGTGGGTGGAAGCCTGTGTGGAAGTCGATTCAAAACATTCTGCTACAGTACCTTCCAAAGAATAAACGTTTTTAACTTTGTTGGCGTTTTTTTCCTTTAACATTTTTTGTTTTAATCTTGATAATACTAGAAAGGAAGATTTATGTTTTACCCAGAGCACACCTCCATTTTGTTTTTTAAAGGATGTTTATTTTTTGAACATGAAAACAAACTTCACCCCCTTGCAGTGGTCAAACCTCACTTCTGAGGTATTCATAGTCGTTTATTTTATTTAGGGGCATTGTCATAATGAGCTAGTGCCTGACAATACAGATTATCAAGATAATTTAGAACAGTATGTGTATATGCATATATACGTACGTAACAGCACATTTTCCAAGTTGGTAGCAGGATGTCTATTGTCAGGCATCTTAAACAGGTACCGTTTAGTGCCACTGATGACAGGTGTACAAAATCGTGTTGGTATGTCCACTCTAGCAAGTGATTCATTCATTCAAGAATGAACTTATTCATTAATAATATTAGAAATCTATTGAAATAATTGTTGTGGTTCCAGAAAAAAAATGGGAATTGACCTGCTTAAATGGTGTGCTTTGACTTGTACACCGTTGCTTTCAGGACATTGTTACAATGGTGGCCTTATTCCCATTGCTTTACCGATCTATCTCTTTTTTGCATTCTATGCCTTATTTATAACGAAGCTTGGATTTTGGTATTGCTGAAACTATGGCCATTGCTATTCACCGTGCTTTACATCTGAAACTCAATTTCTAACAAGCTATATGCAATATTATAAAACTCAAGTAAATCTTTAGTTAAAAAAAAAGAAGACACTGTAATCTTAATTCATAGTTTAAATTGAGGCTTTGAGGCTTTTTCTTGACTAAGAAAAAGTCACTTTAGGTATGACTGTAAAAGAAAGTAGTTATGGAAATTCTCATTTTAAATTTTGTTTTGCAAATTTAACAGCATGCTGTATATAGCTGATTTCGTTTTGTCAGCCTTGCATCCTGTTTTTGAGCAGCTGCACATTGCAATTGCAAAATCTTGCAAGGTTTAGATGCTATTAGAAGTTCATGTGTATTTTTCTTTTATGTATCTGGGTATGTATATGAGACTGTAGAAATGCCTTAAAATTTCATAGAGTGGTTGCATGTGATTTGTTGTCTGTACTCTATGGCCTTCATCTCAAAAAGATGCCTTAGATGTGCAAGCTTCAGTGAAGATCAGCGGGAATGGGTGAAGGTACGGAACAGCTTATTCACTCAGGCCAACCTGTATGGTGGGACTTCTCAGCCTGAGCACAATGATGTGGAGGTATTCTGAAAAAGATCCACAAAATAAGGCATGGTACGAAGCCCATATGTAGAAAGGGTAGGGTTATGAGCTCATTAGTCATCAGTTAGGTTGTGGAATCCAAGTTTATATCAGACAAAAGTATTCCATGCAATATAGAGCAGACTTGTGGAAGTCTTAGTCAAAATATATTCTATGTGTATGTTGAAGGGGAATGGAACAGGTAATTGGAAGAGAGATTTCCTGGGATTTACTCATGAGACAACCCCACCTGGCTCAGGAAATCTGTAGGAATTAAAAAACAGTTTAAGTCTTGAAAATTTTAGAAGAGAGTTTTTTCATATACTCGTGTGATATTTACTGTTACCTGGAAGTCATCTTATGGTCATTACAGAGTAGTGGGGTAGATGGGTATTTTTATGTTCTCTTTTATTGTATATGGTTTAATTATATTGAAAATTTAAATATTATCACTGATTTAATGAGAAAAATTCTCTTGAGTGTACAGTTCCAGGAGCCAGGGAAGATGTCTCAGAGGAACCCACTCTGCAATTAGTTTTTTGCATTGACACATAACAGTAGGGGAAGGTATAGTTTCTTGGCTTCAGGACTTCCTCATTTCTGTTGCTTACCACTCTGAAAAATATCTTGAGTTTTATTTCTATTGTTTTGTTGTCTCAGCTCTAAATCAGTACACAGAGAAGAAATGTGTATTGTTACTGATCATAGCCGAGAAGTTCAAATACTTGTTCTGATGCAAAATTTTCTCTTTGCTTCTTTCTATAAAAATCTGTCCCAGGTACCTCTCACTGCTGCTGCCTTCTCACAAAAGTAGCAGAATGATATTCCAAAAAATAAATAAGAATAATAAAATGGTAAAAGCACTGAAATTCATATGGATGATTATATATATGGATCCATCCATATTATATGGATGATTATCCATATCAGTTTCCTTGGTTTGGGAAAGCTCTGTAGGGGAAGGCTGAAAAAGGTTTCCTCGTGTACAAAAAGATCCCTACCTTGGTTTAAGTTGGAAAACCTCCTATGCAACTAATATTTGCTAGGTCTTTCTCTTTATACTAAAAACAGCCAAAGCCTTACATTTTCTTATATGAGTATTTAGTTGGATGCATCTATGTTAATCTGATATGTGTTCTCTGAGCTTTGATGTGCTATTGTTCACCAAGCTTTGATGCGCCGTTTTTCTCCTTTTTCCAATCTCTGTTAGCAACATTTAGTAGAAAGTTGTAGAAAGTTGTCTTTGTATATGAAATGTAAAGACAAGATAGATGAGTAGGGTGACAAAATGAAGTACTTTGTACATTTGGATAGATTTTCACTGTGATTTTTATGTCTTTTTTCCCCATAGATAGATGGCACATTGGAGATAAATGCCTTGCCTCTTCTCTTGAAAATGGGGAACTTCATGAAGGAACAGTAAAGTCTATTGAAAAGGACAAGAAATCATTTCCTGTTGTATCATTCTTGGAGTCTGAAGAAAGGAAAATATTAGTAACTAAATTTCATAGAGCCAAGTCCAGTAAAGACCCATGGAAAAATTTAATATTTGATGATGACGATCTTGAAAAGCCTAATTTTCCCAACAAGAATCTTCCGTCTCCTGCAACTGCTTTTAAATTGTCTGACAATGGGGATTGTATTCCATATACAATTAATAGATATCTGCGTGATTATCAAAGGGAAGGAGCCCAGTTCCTGTATGGACACTATGCTAATAAAAGGGGTTGTATTCTTGGAGATGATATGGGCCTTGGAAAAACAATACAGGTATGATTTGGGGAATTTCCGTGCGGAATTCTCATATTATGGTTATTTAATCACCATACCAAGCTTGCAGAAGAAAAATATGTTTTTGAAAAAATATTTATTTATTTATAAAGTGCAGTGTTTGTATTCTTAAAGTTTATAGTATGAGCAAAATAGTACAGTGCATACGAAGAGAAAAGGATTGTGTAAATTAAATGTTAATTAAAACTTGTTATATAGCTGTCGACTTGCTTACAGTCTTACAGAAAATATGTTGTATGCTTGTCAATTGACCGGACCTTTCCAGTCTTAAACTATAGCATGAGTTCTGAGAGATGGATTTTTCTTGAAGTCCCTTACACTTCAATATTTCTGAATGGAATGGATTCCTGAATGCATTTTTGCTTAATTTGGTTTGTCTGTCTGGCTCTTTCTCCTGAAGCTAAAGTTGAGATAGAGACAAGTAGAAAAAAGTTTTTTATGTTGTATAACTATGGTTTCACTAAATTTAAAGTTTCCTGTAAAGACTGCTTCTGCTCCAGCTTTTCCTGTAACCAGTCAAAGGTTTCTCAGTAAAGTTGACCCCTCTTAGACACTCTGCTTTAGTTACAATTTGTGATCCATAGTTCTTTCATAAAAACTTTGTTTTGTTGAATTTTCTTCTTCTAGACTAAAACTACTAAAATTAAACAGCATGTGCAAACTTGCAGGAACCTCCTCTCTTCCATTTATATGAAGTGTTATGTATAAAATTGCCTTTCCCTGCTTCCCCTTCTCTCTTACCCTTTCCTTCTGCATACCTGCTTCTAACTCCCATTTCTTCACCTTTACCTCTGCTCAGGTGTTTTTTTATCAGCAGTCCTGGATATCCTTTTCTCCCCACACTTAAAGGGAGAGAAAGCTTTGGGTGCCTCTCTCTTTTTTTTAGAAAGCAACTGCTGACAGCTTTACCTCTGCCCTGCTATGAGCAGCTGTGTTCCAGCTGCCAGTGGAAGAGACTATAGCTGTCTGAGTAAACAGGGCCCACTGAATTTCCAGAAGAAGGACATCTCTGGCAGCACATCTGGTTGCTGCTGCTGCTTAACCCCGTAGATACATTTATGCAGAGCAGGTTTTACAAATGTGAGTGTTTTGGCCAGATATATCTGTACATTCTGCCTATTTTGGATTGCCATGAGAGCAGCTTTGAATAGCCCAAGTCATGCTGCTTGTCCCCACTGTAATGTCGTGTAATTACTGTCCCATAGTCAAAGGGGAGGAAAAATCAATTGACGGTGACTGGTTGAGGCAGATGGCTGAATGTGCAATGGAAAGAAGGTGCCTAAATGCAGCAGAAAGAACTGTTTTTGTAGATAACAGGAATTTGAAGGAGCAGGAACACACATGAAACTACATATTATTAAGAATCTAACGTGAAATTAGCAAGTAGTTTTTCCTTTTGCTTTCACATCCAACTTTCAGGTGCAGTGCCTTTTCAGAAAAATTATCGAGGTTGTTTCATATCTAGTTTTTATTGGCTCCCTTATCCATGTTTTTCAAACTTTTGTCCACTCAGATGACTGATATGTAGAATTGAGCAGGAACTGCTGTTACCACAAATTTAGAATTCCCCCAAGAGAGGGATTCCTATTTTAAAAACTGAAGTCAGTTAAAAAAAAATACTATGTCTAATTTGGGATCTGGTTCTAAATGTTTACATGCAATAGATCTTATCTCCCTGTTTGCGTTTTTGTATCTGATTACTGTGAATTGTTTTCTTTTTTTGAGGTCATTTCATTTCTGGCTGCTGTGCTGCACAAAAAGGGAACACGTGAAGATATTGAAAATAATATGCCAGAATTTTTACTGAGAACAATGAAAAAAGAATTGAAGTGTAGCCCCAAGAAGGTAAAACTTTTGTTGATAGAATTTTAAAGGTTTCGCGAAACAGGCAGTGCAGATTTTATTGTGAGTTTATTTTAGAAATCTCTGTACAGAAGACATTTACAAACACCTGGATGAGATTTGTGACTGAAGTAGTTTGAAAAGCCCCTGTCACTGATAGTAGAGTTTTGTGTAATCATGTTTCTGAAATACAAAAAGCATGTATGTACCTCTATGAATGAATGTAGACATTTATATAAGAATTGTGCGATGAAGAGCAATCCAAAGTTCACTTTAATTTTAACCATGAGAAGATTCATTCAATTTTCTCTAATATATTGCTATTTTTGTTCTGTGTGAATATTTGATTGACAAAATGATTATAGATGGTGAAGAAGAGGTTAAGGGATGGTGCTTTTTGTGAACAAAAAACAGTGTTTCTGATCAGATAGAAGAAAAAAAATCACTATGAAGAGAAATAAGCTTTGCTACAAGTCATCTAAAGAGATGGTGGATTGTCCCCCATTCATGAAGGTTTGAAGACTTCATAGGGCAAAGCCTTAAGTGACCTGGTCTGAATTCAGTTATTGTGCTTTGCCCAGGAAATTAGACTATATACTTCCTGAGATCACTTCTTAATTGAATACTTTTATGATTCTATGATAAGTGTATGTGATATCTTAAACCTTTAAGCATGTTTTGATACTTTCTGCTCTGAACTCAAGTATTTGCTAACCTAGTGAATTGGAGCAAGCTGTTCAATCTCTTCATGCTTCTGTTTTGACTGTGTAATGTTTTATGATATAAGGATACAGATGTTTTATCAAAGCAAAGTGATAGCGTCTTGTTTGCATTATTGCAATTTCTTAAGTACTCCCTGTGGAAATGAATCTAGTAATTTATGTAAATGCTGTTAGAGTATAATTTGAATAAGCAACCCTATTGCTATAGTATTTTTGTAGTGTTTTAGTGTATGTGTCTCTTCCTGTAGTATTTGGACACTGTGAATAAGTTGAATATTTTTGGTTTTTTTTGTTGACTCCGTAGGTATTTTCATTATTCTGTGTCTGTAACACTAAATTAATATTAAACAGATGTGACAGAATTAATCAAAATTCAAATTATATAGCAGTAAAGTAAAACTCAAGATTCTAACTTTCCTATTGGAGAAAGTGCTATGTTTTAGATTTTCTAAACAGCTATTTGTTTTCAGACTTTCCTTATAGTGGCCCCTCTTTCTGTGCTCTACAACTGGAAGGATGAGTTAGACACATGGGGCTACTTCAAAGTTGCAATCTTGCATGGCAATAAAAAGGATGATGATCTGAGTCGCATCAGACAAGGGAAATGTGAAGTTGCCCTTACGACATATGAGATACTTCGCCTATATTTAGATGAGCTTAACAGGTAAAAATCCTCATATATTTTGTGCAACCCTTGTTTTAATTGACTGCTTAAACTATTTCTTATGAATATTTGTAATTCTTTCTTTTATAAAGTCTTTACTATTAAATCCAATGACTTGCTGCATGGAAGAAGAGAACCTCTCTAAAGTGATTTTACCATATGCTATCTTTGTAGGGAGGTGCTTAGGAAAACAAAATATTTAAATATTTTTCAAAAAGCTATAATTACAAGTAAATTAGTCTTTTTCCCTTTCCCTCTTCCTTAGTGACCATGAAAGTATTTAAGTGTCTAGAGGTCATGTTTCCATAAGAACTTTTTACTCATTCTTTTGCAGCGTATATGGTTGGGAAGTCTAATGAGTCTACTGGTTGACTGCAACAAAATTATGTATTTTCACATAGCTAGTCTTGCTGTTACCCCATTCACGAAATATTCTTAAAAGCTGCAGGAATCGCCTACCTGAAAAGTCGTGGTAGCTAAAAGATACGCAGAAGGTATTTCTATCTTTCAGTATAGTGTAAGAAAAGAGTTGCTGGATTTCTTTTAACAAATATTCATAACATGTTTTGCTTATTATTTGTTTCACATGACTTTTCACAAGCTTGACAAAATTTCTGATTCCTAATAACTTTGAGATTTAAGGTTGGTGTGGGGGTGCATGTATGTGTGTGTTGTGTATGTACATAGGAAAACGTATATATAATTTTAAATGCCTGACAGACTTAGGAGTATTGAGGTCTTTAGAGTTGGAGTTGTATCAATAGTTAATAGAAGTCCGCTCTTAGCGGCTGGCGCTTTTGATGGCTCTGCAGACCTTCTCAGTAATAGGAAAGGACTAGAGAACATTCTGGTGTTCTGAATGGTCCTTATTGGAACTGTGGGGTCTCCTGTCTGTGCTCAGATCTGGAGACAAAAATCCAAGTAGAAGACAACTAAAGGTGTTAGGTTAGCAGTGCCTTATTTATGCTGTTGCCTTTCTGAGCTACTCTTTAAGGTTGAATGTCAGTTAGTGGTCAGGGAACAGGTGCATGTGCTGCACTGACTGTAATGACATACCTGGACAGAGTGGTGACTATACTGTAAGTGTTTGTAGTTTCAGTGTGCAGATTGACTGAATGGGCTTCTGCACAGTATGTGACCAGATGGGCTTATGGTCTTCTCTTGGCACTGAGAAAAGATGTTTTGCTTAGGTGGTATGGTGGATTGACCCAAAACGTTGGTCTTAAGTAAGAATCAAGGATTTTAATACTGTGCAAGTTCTGGCCAACATTGTCAATAGCTTATGATGGTTGCTGATCATTGGAACAGGTTGCCCAGAAAGGTTGTGGAGTCTCCTTCTCTGAAGGTACTCAAAAGCTGTGTGGATGCAGTTCTGGGCAATGTGCTCTAGGTGACTCTGCTTGAACATGGGGATTGGACTTGATGATCCAGAGGTTTCTTAAAACCTCATCAATTCTGTGACATGATCTTAGGTTCAAACACTTTAGCTGACTTGCAGGCTTTTATAGCAAGTTAGCTGTGAAATCTCTTTATATCTCATTTTATATTCTTGCTTTAGCCAAGCTTTAGAGTGGATATGTGAAAACTTGCATAAAGGGAAAAGAAGAATATAGAGATTCAAAAGTCAGTCTTTTAGGACTTGCTCAGAAATAATATTTCTTTTTAAACATGGCAGTTTCTACATTTTATTTCTTGAAGTAAGATCAGAATGCTTTCATGTTGATAACATGTTCATAGAAAAGATTTCTCTCTACTTTTATTTATGCAGATTTTTGTTGAGAGAAAAAAATGGTCCTTTGCCTTTACCATGTTTCAGTAGTCTTTCTCCAGAAAACTATCAGATTTTGTATATTAACTTGTGAATGGAATGAGTTCTGGTAAGAGGTGCTGGGTTGATACCTCCAGAGATGTAAAGAGAAGTTTTTCTGCAGAAAGCATTTGATACAGTCAATAATTGTTCCATCCTTTTGACTATGTAGTTTAGCCATTAAGCTTACTGAAGAGGGCTTATTATATTAGGTGAATAGAATGTAGTGAAACTGACCAATATAATGTAAGTGTAAAATAGGAAAAAGAAATATTTTTTGGTTATCGTAATAATCCTTATGTTTGTTGCTCAGATCTGTAAGATGATTGGATGAATACTTTCAGTTAAGATGATGTTGCTTTTTGATTGCAGTGTAGAGTGGTCTGCTGTCATAGTGGATGAAGCGCACAGAATCAAGAATCCAAAGGCTCAAATAACTCAAACCATGAAGGCCTTGAAGTGCAGTGTTCGCATAGGTCTTACAGGAACAATTCTTCAAAACAATATGAAAGAACTTTGGTGTGTCATGGACTGGTAGGTAAAATATCCCTTTTTATGTTTAAAAACCCTTTTGCCCTGTGGTAGAATTGAAATAGGGCTGTGTAAAAAACCCTCAAGGTCCTTGAAAGAATATCTGTGTTTCCATATATGTATTGAGGTAAGGTCCTTGTAGATCCATCTGCAGTGTGTATTTAGTAAACTTGACGTTCTTTTCATTGTCTTGCTTCTTCATAGAATTTAGGAAGCAGATACTTTTTCTTTTTTCTACTTTTATAATTCTTTTCTGAGGGTCTCTTTTTTTTTTGCTTTTCTTCCCAAGTAGAGTTAGAGTCATTTTACAGCTTTGAGCAACTGTCTGTGCCGAGTCCTGTGCCTGCAGGTCAAACTGACGTACTTAGATGTTGAAAGTAGTAATAGTAGTTTGCTGTTTTCTCAAAATGCACGCATTTACAAAGCTCCAGTTCTTGTCCTGGGAAAGTTTTAAAGGAGATATGGCATTGTAAATAAATATAAATCCAATCACATCTTAATCTTATTTTACAAAGGAAAAAAAATAATCTTATCTTAATCTTATTTTATAAAGGAGGAAAATATATTTTAAATGTCAAGAGAGAGATTCTTCAGTGCCAAGCTTAGAATTGCATCTAGATCATTAAAAGTATGGTGGTGCTTGTAATAGATTGTTCAAAGCTACCATGCTGTCAAGGATTTCTGTATTCTTCTTTTCTTCTTCCTATTGCACTTCTTAAGATTTTAATTAAATTGTAATACCTATATAACCTGATTAAAAAAAAAAAAAAAAAGAAATGATTGCAAACATGACTGCTCGGCTTTGTGTTTAGATTCCTTGCATAATAGTGGCCCTGTTCTTTGGAGATCATCTATACTTGTGACTTATGATGGCCTGCTGATGGTTAGGTATTTTGGAAATTGTGTCCCTTTTCCTTAGGAGATTCTCTTTTAAGATTTGAAGATCACAGTGAGTAAATGAAAAAGCAGAATGTCTGGAAGTAGTATGTTTCTATTTATAAGCACAACTTTTATTAATTTCCCTAGAGATAGTTAATTTAAGACCACTTGCTGTTAGCCAGAAACAATTTATGGTATGCTTTTAATCAATGGAAATGATAGCCTGCCTTGAAGTAAAGAAAACGCTGGTATTCCTCTTTATTTCTCCCTCTCTCTCCCCTGCCCCCCACCAGTCATCCTCCTCTTTTTTTTTTTTTTTTTAATAGGGCTGTACCAGGACTTTTGGGAACTAGAATGCATTTCAAGAAGAAATTTTCTGATCCAGTGGAGCATGGCCAGAGGCACACTGCAACTAAAAGAGAGCTAGCAACAGGTCGCAAGGCCATGCTGAAGCTAGCAGGAAAAATGTCTGGCTGGTTCCTCAGACGTACTAAAGCTCTTATCAGCGATCAGTTGCCAAAGAAGGAAGACAGAGTAAGGGCATTTGCGTATTTCAAATACAACACTAATGAATATATTTCTTTATTTGTTTTTTTTTTTTTTTTTTTGGGGGGGGGGGGGGGCGGGGAAGGGTATGTTTTTCCCCTCTTTCATCATGCCTCTTGTATTTTATAGTTTTCTTTTGGAGAATCCAGAGCCTTGAAAAAATGCACATGCAATAGTGTACTTTGTTCGCATTAATAGTGTGATAGCTTGCTGAAATGGAGTTAATAAGGCATGAAAACTCTCAGCTAGAATTCTGACTAGAAATTTATGCATCTGCTTTATGTGCACTTTTGTAATTACCTGTGCAAATCCACTGCAATGTATGTAAATCTCTTGAAATTCCATGTAGGACTTATGAATTCAATTCTTGGTATCTTGTATGCAGAGCAGTTTGCTTTTCACTTTTTTTTCTTTTTCAACTCATCTATTTTTAGTCATTTAAAAACGCCAAAGCATACCTAAAGTTCATTGCTCTAAGTCTGTACTCCTACTGATCTGATGTTTTTGTAAATGTGTAAAGAAAAAAATGCTTTGTGGCTGTAGCTAAGAGTTGTGATGAATGCTTATTATATATATTTGTGCTTTCCTTCTAAATAGTTAAAATTATTTGAAGCTGGTTTTGTTTTCAGAATTTCTTATTTGTTCTTAATTCTCAGTGTGTAATAATACTATCTAAAATATCTTCTAAAGGAAAGATGAACAAAAAATGTCAGTCAGTTGCTTTTCTAAATCTAACAGGTTTTATTCTTTTCATTCTCTCGTTAGTGCAAGTATATGTTCAAGTTACTGTTGTATTATTATAGCACAGCATGCTGATGCTGCTGTGTGGGTGGCCTTGGTTAAGGAATGATCTTGGGATTTATGTCTCCTGCTGCTTAAGACTAAAGGTGTCATGGAGATGCCACCCATGGCCTCTAAGAGATAAGAATTTTGACCCTAACGCTGTATAGATGCCTCCTCACTGTTCTGACTGCCACAGACCACCATTAAATTGAACTATATTTTAGTTATTCTGCCTGTGGTACTGCCCTACAACAGCGAGTGCCAAAGGAGGAGGAAAGAAAGGACAAATAAAGCAACTGGCAGAACAGGATGATTTTTAATTGCAGTTACGCCTTTATTGTTCTCACTCTTCCACTCCATCATGTGCACCCAAAAAACTCTATTGAAAACTTTATGGATACCCAACAGCAGATTGTTGTGGTGTAGTATTTTTGAAGGGGTTAAATAATTATATGTGCATTTTGGCTACAGTTTTCTGTGTTTTGTGCGTGGAGAATGTTCCTTTTTTCCTCTCTCTCTGAAATGCTCATTGCTGTTCATTGTATGTTGAACACGATTGTAATTTGGGGTTCTGTCTTTGGCAGATGGTGTACTGTTCCCTGACAGAATTCCAGAAAGCAGTATACCAGGCTGTGCTGGAGACAGAGGATGTAAGCTTAGTGTTACGAGCAAGAGAGCCCTGTAGCTGCAGCAGTGGACGTAGAAGGAAGAACTGTTGTTACAAAGTAAGAACTTTTACAGTCTAGATTTTAGAATGTGGTTGCCTCATTTTGGGCAGTAGATAAGCTTTCCTCAGAAGACTCCTTATGACGAAGAACTGGTGCAAATGGCTGCATGGTTGTAGGCTGTGCCCTGGGCACTAATTTAATGCTCACATCTTTCTTTCGGGGAAATCGTATCTAGATATTTGGGATTGCATCATAAGAACAGTGAGATCAGGTACTTCAGGAGCACAGCAAGACCACTTTATGTGCAATGAGCTGTATACACTGTAAGTTCTGGATATGTTGGATAAATAGATGCGCCTGTGACGCAGTTGACAGTGGCAAGCATACTGTTCCAGGATGTCTGGGAAGTCAAACATACTGCTCCACTGCAGATCAACTGGTCAGCATAGAATCTGTGAACTAGGAGGTATCTTGGACCCAGAAAACTGTTTGGCTGTAACGAAATAAGCTGAAGGTATGTTTATGCTTTCCTTTGCCTTCACTGAAGGGAGAATTGTGATAGCAGCCAAGTTAAACCAAGAGGAGAACTTTTTCACTAAAGTGACAAGTCTTAAAGATTTCTTCCATCTTTTCTGAAGTTCTTTTTAACAATTGATTAGTCTGGGTTGCAATTTGTTTTGTCTGTACCTTTCAATAGACTGAGATTAATTTAGGTATAGCATATATCACACATTTAGCATATAACACATTTAGCATATGTCTCATGCTTGATTTTCCCTTTTTTCTTCTGGCGTGCTTTGCTTTGTGTATTTTTTTCCAAATCGTGTTGTTTGTCTTCTACATATTTTGTTGGAAACAATCTGTCATACTGTTCAAGCTATAAGAATGAGAACATTTTGGATAGAAAGCTATAAGAATGAGAACATTTAGATAGAAATCTTAGTTATATAATGCAGTAGAACAATCCATTCAAACTGATGCTGAAACATTAGCTTGTTAAGTACACTAGAGAGTGTCCTGAAGGGTAGTGCGCTGGAAGGTATGTAATCTTTTTTCTAGATGCAATTTCTTAATTCATGATCAAAAAATAGTTCCGTAGGCAAAAGATTGTTGTCTTACTAAATTGTATTACTTACTAAAAGTATTTTCTCATAGTCTATTAATGTTCTTTTGTTACACCCAAGAACAGGAACTGTTATCTACCCTTTCTTTCTGGGCTCTTTCTTGAAGTAAGAATGCTTCTGGTTTTACTCTGAGTCTTTATTTAACATGTTACCTGTGGTGAGGATTTGCTAATAGCTTTTCATTAATATTAATGTTACATTTTGCAGACTTCTGTTTCTCATGATTTCTGTTTTGTAGAATAGATGATGTTTGGCAGGACTGTGGATGCTTAAATGCTATTATGGACCACAATATTCTGAGTTAACCATGAAATCTGGTAACTTGAGGAGGGAAAAAAAAAAAACAGTATTGGTCATATCAGCCAACCATAACCAGAAAAATAGTTATCTGATGTTATTGCTGCAGAGGAAAGTCTTGCAGAATGTTTAAAATTATTTGAATTATATTACTTCTGATGCTCATAAAACTTAATAAATTTTTGCTGAAAAGTAAAGTTAGCAGTTATTGGTAAGATGTCATTCAAATGTCTGGTTTCATTTAAATTTAAATCAGTTGTAAAGCTCACTCCTTTTTGTTAACCAATAACGACTTAGTAATCTTAGCAAGTTCTGTAGGTACACTATTTGAAATATTTAACAAGCTGTGGATATAGCTGGGGTTTTTGAGATCTGCTCTGTTAATAGGATCACAAGCTGAGAAATAGAGGTGTTTTTTAGTTGTTTTATGCATCTCTTTGGAACTAGTTTTAATGCTACTTACAATTGGTAATACAGTAAACTAGTGTAATAAATGTTAGAGCAGCATTTGTTTTAGGACATTTCTTATTTTCAAGAGAATTTTCGTAATTATTTCTTATTTTTTTATAGGTAAATGCTCATGGTGAAACAATAAAGTCACTGCGTTTCAGTTACCTGACCATCCTACAGAAAGTTGCAAATCATGCTGCACTGCTGCAGATGGACACTACGAGTAAGCAGCAGGTTAGTTTCAAAAATGCCTGAAAAAGCAAACTTGTGGCAAATGAGAGGAAAACTCCTGAGTGAAAATCGTTGCTGGTTTGAGCTGGTTGCTGGTTGGAAAACTGAAAATCATGGTCCAAGAAACCTTGGAAAGCTTTAAAATAAACAGTCGTTTTCAGAGATTTCTAATAATGCTATTTTTCATTTTATGAAAAGCTTTCATTAAAAGCTGAGACTTTGTGTTAGCAATGAAATAATAATGAATGCTATTCTCTCCTTCAGCAATTTCTACAAAAACTTCTCCCTCCTTTTTGGAAAATCTCATCTCTGAATGCAAAAATCTAGAGAAAAATCAAATTTTATAGTATGAGAAGTGCTGATACACAAACTGTTGTATAATGCAGATCTCCAACTCTCAGAACTTGAGACTATGGCAGTCCTAGAACTATCTTGCCCCAGGATCAGTATTTGTGGCCATGTCTTGCTACAATAACTGGAATCACTGACTTTGTATTTGAACCCTTTTTATATGAACAGAAAAGCATACAGTAGATGTTTTATCCAGCACTTCTGTCCTGAGCTATACTTTACTAAACAAAATAAAAATATGTAACTTTTTTTTTAGTCAAGTTAGATTAGTGTTAGTCATAAAAAAAGTTCAACAGACGGAAACAAGTGCTCATCTATCTCTGATATTTATGCCTATTCAAACTTCTTGTTTTTCTTTTAGGAAGCACATATTAAACGGGTATGCAACCAGGTATTTTCCAGGTTTCCAGATTTTGTGCAATTAAGCAAAGATGCAGCCTTTGAAACAATTTCAGATCCAAAGTACAGTGGAAAAATGAAGGTAAATTTATTTTTTATGAAAGAATCATCTTCTGAAATTAAAGCCAATGTATAAACAAGTTTTTTTTTTATCAGTATTTTGATGGTACCACACTAGTGGTGTTTTTGGATCAGGGTGACACACTGCAAAGATGGTAAGAAAGTAGTAAGTGATCTAAGACTTAATAGCTTCATTTAGTGATAGGCCCTGGAGTGGCTTGTATGTTCTGTGATTCTTGTGACCTCTGGGGTTATTTATTTGATGTCTTACTGTAGAAATCTGTGCTCTTCAGTCTTCACAAACGTGCTAAACTTGGTCTAAGAGCAAATGAATGGCTCATCTAGATGGAAATCGATCTGCCTTTTAAGGGGAACATGAATTTTGTGTTAATTCAAGATATATGTCTTGGCACAGATGTAATATCCTGAAGTGTATTATGATAGCTCTGTGCCTGGAAGAAGGGATACCTAATGCTAGGTTAATGCTTAAACTCTATAGTTTAAGATGCTGGCATTGTATTGCAAGCTTCATGCATCAGAAGTGGGAGCCTTCTGTACTAGCATATATAAACTCAAAATTATTTTGTTAGGTTACAGAAGTTACCCACTTCATATGAATATTAAGTGTTTGTATTAGATTTTTTTTTTTAATAAGCCGAGTAGTTGTCATTAAAAAAAGCTTTATTTTTCAAAGTCCATTAAATTTACTTTGGAATAATTGTAATACCAAAAATTTTCATGTGTGTCTGGTATGATAGTGAGTTTTTTTGTTTGCTTTTTTAATACTCATGTAGATTGCATTGGAGTTAATCTTCTGAAAGTAAATTGGCTAAAGTATGTTTTTCTGTTTATTTTTGTTTGTTTTTAAAGAAGAAACTACCCTGGATGTTTTTGATTTTTGTACTCTAAGATCTAAGGTGGATTTTGAGGATTTTTCACATCCTATTGTGAAGAAGTGCACAAAAGAGTCATTATATAGTAGAACATAAAAGCTACTTTATTTTTTAAAATACTTGTTGAGAAGAAACAGACAAATTATACTGAAATGTTTTTAATAACCTTGTTCTACTTTAATAATTGAAATTGTCTGTTCTATAAGTTACAGATGTTCTATATATTAATTGAAATTGTACTGTATCTTTCCAGTGATAATGTGGAGCAAACAGTATTAATTGATCCATTTAATTAGGAGTTTTTAGAAATTTTGGCATAGATTACTGTTTTGTAAATGAACATATTTGCAAAAGGAAAGCTTGTAACATTAATTTATTCCAGAGTAGGAAAAAACAAAAAAATCGACAGGTTTGTTAAAGAAGCTCATAAGCTAGGCAATTGGAGTTCTTTTGCAGAAATGCAGAAGTAGTGTACCTACTAAAGTCCTTTTTTTTCCTCTGACCATGCACAGGTAGAATGGGCAGGGAAATAAACCTTCTTTTTTTTTTTTTCCCTTTTAGTTGTGGGATGTGCCTAGTACCATCAGTATTGCTTAAATGCAATCATGAGGGAGTGAAATAAGAGCGTTTGTATCCTATATTGTACAGCTGTCTTGGCTACACTTACCTATAACAGTCTGCAAGATGGAGAATTTACAGTGTGTCATCTTGGGCTTGCTATTCATAACTGAAGATTATAAGAAGAACCCACAGAAAACAGTCCCTGTAATCCAAATGTACATACATAAGCATTGCTCATACACTTATGATTCCAATATCACGGAATCACAAAATGGTTGAGGTTAGATCTAGTCCCACTCCCTGCTCCAGCAGGAAGACCCAGAGCATGTGGCACAGGGTGGCATCCAGGTGGGTTTGGAAGATCTCCAGAGAAGGAGACTCCACAACCTCTCTGGCTAGCGTGTTCCAGGGCTCTGTCACACTCAGTAAAGAAGTTCTTCCTCACATGGAGATGGAACTTCCTGTGTTTCAGTTTGTACCCCTTACCCTTTGTCCTGTCTCTGGCCACCACCGAGAAGAGTTTGCCTCATCCTCTCTACATTCACCCTTCAGGTACTTGTACATGCTGAACAGATCTCCTCTCAATCTTCTCTAGGTTAACTGCCCAGCTCACTTAGTCTTAAGCATCGTAAGATAGATGTTCCAGTCCCATAATCATCTTTGTTGCTCTGTTATAGAGAGAAGTTGTACTACAGAATGAGGTGATTTTATCTTAAGCCATTTCTCTGGAATTATCCCCTTATGCGTTTATAGTAGAACTGAAAATACATTTCAGAAGACTTTGCAGAAGAACCTGTAAAAATTCTACTGGAATTTAATGCCTAGATTTTAACTCGAAATAGTTATAGAATAGTCTACAACTAGAATCGACTATACAAGGAATGAGGTGTAACAGGAATATGCTGTTGTGTGGGCAGTTAGTATTCTTCAGTCATGAAGTAGAAAAATGGGAAACTGTGGAAGTGATCCCATTCATTTGAAACACGCAGATTGCGGATTACAGTTTGACCACACTGAAAGTATCAAGCACTATTTTTGCAAAAGAAGTGAGAGAAATGATATAGAGAAAATATTTTAAAGTCTGCAGTAGTTGTCATATACACATTGTCTAGTTCTACATTTTTGTTAAAATGCAGTCTAAGAGGACTATTAAAAATCTGAACACTTGAAATATTTAACTGGCCATACAATATTGTCACAAATATTCATTTGTGTAATTTTGAAATACTCTTAGGAATAACTAATTTTTTTCTTTTTTGCCTGACATTATCATTATTTTAGGAGAAAAATGCAAGTCTATGGGAGCAGACTTGCAAATGATAACAACTTCACCAGTAAACGTGACCATAACCCAGGCAGGCATAGCTTTGAAGTCTTAAACATTTGTAGGCTAGAATGGACAGAGGTATACAAATAAGGTGTTCTAAGATGTAGGAGGTAAAATTTTTTTCTCAGCCAAGCAAATGATAATAATGTGTAGTAAAGGGGAACTATGCATTTAAATTCATGTAAAAGTTACCAAAAATCACATTACTTTTGATTGAATATGATCGGGTATTTCTTTTTCAAAATAACTGCTTTCAGAATAATACTCTGGTATGCAAGCATACAGATTATTTCTATTCAGTATAAAGCTATGTATTACTTCTCCCTTCTTGTCAGAGCTGTTTTTTATACTCTGGAATACCTAAAATCCCAGTGAGTGTGACACTGATCCATCTTGTTTAAACAAACTGGCTGGAATTGTTTGTGTTCTCCTATAGGGAATTAATTATTTGACCTATACTTGCTACTCTAGTAATAACAACAATAATACAGTAGCCACATTCTTTCTGCTTTAAAAGCATGCTGCTGTCTTTTCATGCATTTTTGTCTTAATTTGTCTAATAAAATGAAAATGTATTTACCTCCGGTTAAATTACCTGATGGAGGGTTTTTACCCATAAAATTAATCCTGTTCTGTATTTTTTATGCAGTTAAACAAACTAAATTATCCTCTTTGTTCCTTGTTTTCACTTGTAAGTGGCTCCTTAGTATATAGAAAAAGGAGTATGAGTAATGGAGAATTACTGTTTTATACTCAAGCTATTACTACTCAGAACTGTAAAATTAATGTAAACATTCCTTATTACTTGGTTGTTCAAGATTTATTTTAGTGAAATCTGTATTGATTAACAGTTTATCACTGAATAAATAATTTCTAAATATATTTATTGCCCAGTGGGAGAAAGCTACAGACATGGTACAGAAAATTCTTTTCCCTTCTGTGTGTATAGCTTCTGCACAGTACTCTTGTGCTACCATTGCCAGATGTGGACATGCTTCTTTTGAAAATAACAGTATCACTACTATACACAAGGCTCTGGATTATTTGCTTCCCCAGCAGAGGAACATTGTGTGTGGGCGGATTATTGGCATTTCAAGGTCTGCACAGAGTCTGGGAAGCCGAGGCCTACTGTAAACAGAGCAACAAAAGAGAGTGGGAGCAGGAGGGGCATACATCTCACTGATTATTTTAAGAAGACAAATTCCAAGAAGTTCTGAACGCAGATGTAGTACAACAAACTTAAATAGGCCTTCCTGTTTTCAGGGGAACTGTGCTCATTTGTTAAAGACTCAAAACCTGACCTAGCACAAAAGTTAGTATTTTGTTGCAGACTTCTAGACTGAAAGATTACTTACCTTTATTACCTGCAGTAATATGATTATCTTGTCACAATGACATCACAGTAGAGTTCAGTAAAAAATGAATTTCTGTTCCTGTTCTGAGTTTTTCTGTTGCTTTTGACATATTATGTTGCTAACAGTGTTCTTGTAATGCCTATATTTAGCTTTGCAAGTGCTCAGTTGCAGTTTAGTTTACTTAAAGGTTGAAAACGTAATTAATTCTGCATAAGACGACTTCTTTTTTCTGTGATTCATTTCCAGGTCCTTCAACAGCTTCTAAATCACTTCAGAAAAAACAAGGATAAAGTACTTCTTTTCTCCTTTTCCACAAAGGTGAGTTCTGTTATGATTTGTATTGGGTAACTGCAAGCTAAGTTCTGAAGTGTAAAGCACTGAGGATGTTAGCAGCTGTCTACCACACTTCCTTTCTCTCCATACTTATGCTGTTGAGTAGGACAATGTGCAGCATTGTTGCTGTAAGTGTGTGTGCATTTCACTTTAGGGACTTGTTTCCAGACTTCCTTACTATGGAAAAATACATTTTCTGAAATGGTGGAAGTTATAATACGAGATTATTCAAATATTTAGCATAACAATATTAAAGAAGTGTTAAAGATGAATGATAATGACAGTTCAAATCTTTTTTTTTTATGGCTTAATGGAAGACTGCAAGTTTAATATTTAGATGCAGTAAAATGCTGATAGGTAAGCTGGAAAATGTTGGTAAAAATTAGTAAGATGCTTAGATTGTGATCCATGTTGTTTAAAAATAGCCTGTGTTCTAGTTGTTGCAATGTCTTTCACTCCTTCCTCCGAAATCTGCCTGGGCATACCAACTTCTTGCTTTGTGTTGGCTCTGGAGCTCATTTACTGTACTTCAAATCATTTTAACTTGCTAAGTTGCTGGGAAAATGATCAAATTGACGATCATTGAATAGTTTCCTGAATTGGCTCAGCATCACTGAGACCCAGGACAAACCATCGAAGCTGGAGGAGAGAGCAAGGCTGCTTCAGACAAAGATTAATCACCTTAGGCTGCTATAGGGAAAGGTGATTCAAAGTTGTTGATAGTAAAAGAAAGAAGACTTGTTCTTGGTTTTGGTACTTGGTCTTTTAGAAAGAAACACAAACTATGGTTTTGTTGAATTCAAAAAGATACTATAAAATACTTTGTTTTTCCCCTCCCCTCAGTTGCTTGATGTGCTGGAACAGTACTGTATGGCATCTGGTCTAGATTACCGAAGACTTGATGGAAATACAAAATCAGAAGATAGGATCAGGATTGTAAGAGAGTTCAATGGCACTCAAGAAATTAACATTTGCCTTGTATCAACGATGTAAGAAAAATTAACTTGTCCTTCTTTTATGCTGCCTTTCTAGTGTTTAGAAAATAGGTTACTTTGTTTTTTATTTGACTTACCTTGGGAGGGATTACTTACTCCTCTGAGAAGGGAAATTATTCCTTTGTCTGGTAGTAAACAGATTGACTCTGTGGTTTCAGACATCTTAAAACACTGGAGACTTCCTTACTTCCCCTCTCTTCTGCTTTCGAGGGTACCAGATCTGAAGCAAGTGATTTTTCTGAATTCTAACTTGAAAATTTGATTTACTGTAGTACTTGACAGTACTTGACATAACATAGTGATCCCCTAAAAGCTTTTATTTCACTGGTGATGAGCTCCATTTCCTTTATTGAGATAGCAGACCTAGTAAGTGAGTGTGAATACAAAACACTATGCTGAACTGCAAAACCTCTCAATGTTTTGTAATTTATTAACTAGGTTAAATGGCATGTGTTTAAAATACTTCAAATAATGTAAGATGACCAATGTATACTTCTAGAAATATACTTCATCAGATCTGCTTATCAATTGGTTATGAAGAGTCAATTCTTTTGGAATAGCACAGTATGCTAAATGTTCTTGTTTATACCATGTTTCCTGTTACATTCAGTTTGTTGTTATTCAAAGGTAGAAAGGGAAGAGCAACTAGCCAAATCATTTTTTACCTATACTGTCACTTCCTCCTCCTCTACTAAAAACATGCACATTAGAGGTAGATAGGGGCAGCTACCAGTCCATGCTAATTCCATTTAAGATGATCAAACATCATCTTAAAGATCATTGCAAATGGAGCACATCAGAAATACTTTCTAGGTACTGGTACACATGGCAAGAGTTATGAAGAGATTTGTGGTGCTGGTCGTATAAGCTTGCTTTGCTGCTTGTAGTCTCAGTGAGCTATAGTATCTGTCCCGCAGCTTCACTAAGACCTTCTCCAGGCTACATAATTTTCTATGAAAACATCAGGGAATTTCTGCATCTGTAACATTAGAAAGCTTGATAGTTTGCACTTTTATCAGTCTAGTTTACTTTCAAAACCATAACCTTTTAAGTTCTTTTTTTTATCAATTTACTTTGAAATAAAATGAAGTTAAGTTAAATAGGGATAGGTTTCCTCCTCCGTTTTGTAAGAGCTTGCACAGGCGGAGGGGTGATGAATTTTCCATGCCTATTGACAGTGCTTGCCCTGCTTTTGTTGTTCATATTGTTTCTCATCTTATTGAGTAGATAAAAGAAACAAACAACAAAACACACTCAACATTAACCTTTACTAAGAAAAAAAAAGTGTATAATTCTTCTCAACTAACAAAATGAGGTGTTTTTGCTTGATTGATGTATAGTACTAGAACGAACTTTTGTTTTGTAATCAAAAAGCGATTGTAGTTGCTTGCAAAGATGTTGGGTTTGTTCTATTGAAATTTCAGGCACTGAAAATTTATAGTATCTTCTGATTTCTCAATTTATAGTAAGTTGACAGAATTGGGTCATACTCTTCTCCCTGTACTTCTTGCAATGATTTTGGCTGACTGTTCTCTGCAGTCAATTTATATGTGTTCTGAAAGTCCCATTCCGCAAAGAGCCAATTTTTTTTCTCTGAAAACACTTGCACGTTCTTTTGGCTGCAAAAATGCATTCTGCAAAGGATGAATTCCCAGTGTAGTGGTTGTGAGCATGCTATTTTATTCCATGTGCACAGTTAACATACAATTCTAAATAAGTAGTATCAGACTATAAATTAGTGCGTCATAGTACAGTACAGACAGTGGTAATGACTGTAAACTTGCAAGCTTCCTGTGTCGTATTCCTCTCTTTTTTTTTTTTCCTCTCCTTTAAATTGGCAAAATATGCCTTTTCTGCCTGAGTTTGTTTATATATAACAGAAAACATTTTGGAAATGGACTTGGATTTTAATTGGTTGATGTGTTTTGGGGAAGTGGTGTATAACTAACAAAACTTTAAAAAATATTAGTGAAATTGTATCTGTATAGCTTCATAGAATCATAGAATGCCATGCCATGTCCATAGAGGTTGGAAAGGACCTCTCGAGGTCATCTAGTCCAACCTCCCCTGCACACGCAGGGTCACCTAGAGCATATGGCACAGGACTGCATCCAAGTGGGTTTTGAAGATCTCCAGAGAAGGAGGCTCCACAGCCTCTCTGGGCAGCCTCTGCCAATACTCTGTCACCCTCACTGTCAAGAAATTTTTCCTTAAGTTCCTGTGGAATTTTTGATGCTTCAGTTTGTGGCCGTTTCCTTTAGTTCTTTCGGTGGCCACCAGTGAAAAGAGGCCAGCCCCATCCTCCTCACTGCCTCCCTTAAGGTACTTATACACACTGATTAGATCCCCTCTCAGCCTTCTCTTCTCCAGGCTTAAGAGGCCCAGCTCCCTCAGCCTCTCCTTGTAGGGCAGAGCTTGACCCAAGTCTTGTATTTAATGTATTGATCACGATTGTACAGATATCCATACTATTTGCAAAGCTCTGGATGTTGACAGAAGATACTGTTTTCTACAGAGCTTGTTAATTCCATCAGACCAGTACATTTAAGTAATGAATTTAGTCCAGTTTTGTGCAAAAATATGTATAGTCCTGTTGGAACTTTTAAGGTTCATGGGAAAAGAAACTGTTTCAGATTTTCAGGATTTATTATTTTTGGATCATACTTATAAACACTGATGCCCACTAACAAATGGTAAAATAGTCATTGAAGTTGCTAATGAGAAAGAAGAATGTTGGAACTTGCAGCTCTATTGATGCTTGTAGATGGGGTGCTGCATATACTGGAGTCTGCGCAGTCCTGTTATAAGGTTCTGAAAGAAGTAAGAGTGGTTGTTATTCCCACCTTTAAAGCTAAAGCTGTATTACTATTTTTCCATACTCATCTTTTACCTACAGTTTTTCTGAAGGCATTAATCTAAACTCATTTCTTCTTAGTTTCATTTTCTTAAGGGTCACAGAAATTTGCAGATAGATTCTATCATGAGTGGTTACAACATGCACTTCCATTTTACCTGCAGGATTTTCCAGAACAGTTGGAGATTATGTTGTCTATTACACTGAATGCCTGCCAGGATTCTGTGCAATTATGTTGCTAATAATTTTTAATGCATGTAATCTCATTCAAATAATAATAATAATAAAAGCTTACTTGCTTTAGTAAATAGAATTAACTGGTCACAATTCATATGGCTTTTTCTAATGCCATATTATTTTGTAAATTATGAACACTGTGGTATTAAGTTGTCAGCTACAGGATTTAAAAACAAGTCATTTATTTAACATAGTGTGCAGTCTTAATACATGATATTTAGAAAACAACTGCTTGTAGTAGGAATGTTACTAAATCTGTAATATAGAGTGTTTAATTTGAGCCCTAGCAACTTGTGAGGACCATCTTGCAATAATTTGGCTTAAGTGTCTGGCTAAAATGATATTTAATATGGATGTTATTCCTTACAAACTAACTAACTACTGCCTTCTTTCTGTCCAAGAAGAGTATAGGAGCCGTTGGTTTTCTTTTCTGAAATATGTGAATGTATGTGGCATGCCTAAAATTACTATAAAGGAATTCTTTTATAAAGCTAGGTACCCTCTTCGGTTATTTTACATAGTTAGTGTGAATTACTTGCTTAGGTATTACTAAGGTATTGCTAGGTATTACTAAGGTATTACACTGAGATTGATTCATATTTTGGGTCCAAATTTTGCATTTTTGTATGAGAAGTCCTTTAGAAAAGCCTACTAACTTGTTTCAGTTACTGCAGGGTTGATTTGAAGAAGAGAGGCTGAATTATGCCCTCTCTAATAAGAAATACATCAAAATTCCAAAACATAGTGGTGTATCCTGAAAAATACAAAGATTTTAATTCAGTATTTTAAACTTCAAGAATGCTCATCCTTCAGAAACATTTGTTAATACTGGCAGTTTCCCACATCCTCTCCCATTTCCAGATTTAACTAACCCAACACCACACGACATCTGGAAGGAAATGCTTAAAACTACATTTATATTAAGGACTCCATGAAAAAGTGGTTGGACTCCATAAGCTTTTAGTTTTTGCCTCCATTCATTCTTTTTCCTGCAAACTTTACCTTTCCATTGCTTTAAACAAGCTTACGATAATACAAAGTAATCTATTCAAAAGAGGTATTTGAGAAATCAACCTCATTGAGAAAATTCCATATTGAAGCTACCTATGACAATATAAAAAAATTGTTTTATTAGTTAAGAATAATAGTTTTACATGTGCTTCTGTAGAAGCTTTTGTATTTTTGGAGGAATGTTGACAGAAGCAGTTATTTTTTTTTGGTATATGCTTGTTTTGCAACTTGATAAAAAGTGTTGTTTTCCTCACCATAGGTTGGTTCCTATCTAATGAGTCTGTTATGCACATGCCAAATTCTGAGTAACTGAGCAGTTTGGCTGGATTCGGCAATGGCATTAGTCAGCTACCTCAGGTTAAATATATGCTTAATTTGCTTGCTAGCTTGCATGTTTTATCTGAAAGCACTCCACAGCTGCTAAATGTTTATCATGATGTAACCTGGTAAGCTGAACTATCCGTGCAACTCCTTCTCCCCAGCATGGCTTTCTTAACAATGACATTTTTTTTTCCCCTGTAATGGCCTTGGAGTGTTGCACACATGCAGCTGTGAGGCCAATTAGACATCTAATACTTGATTAATAAACCATAAGAAGGTACTTTTGACAGTTGTTTTTTCATTAAGAATACATAGGAGATATTGTAGATGCCTGTTTTAGTGAAAGATGTATGACATTATTGTCAAAACCATATCCTGGGTTTAGAAGTAGTAAAATTTAGTGCAGATTCTTAGTTCTGCTATATCATAGCTATAGTTTTCCTGTTGGCATGATACATCTGTAATGTTAACTGTTAGTTAGCTACAGCTAATTAGGGTTAATTGTAAAATGGTTATTAATTTCAATATACTCTATGAGGGAATTGATCCCTATAAGTCACTGTGGGCGTGAAGTAACAGACAGTTAATTTAGTAAAATAAGGTGATAGGAGCTGTTCCAAATGAATTCTTTGTTTCTTAGGTGCCTTCTTGCTATTGAGGTGCAAGGACTGCGTTTCACAGGAGTGATTATGTCAGAGATTGGTAGTTATTAATGCAACAGTAACACAAAGCCCACTGATTCAATTTTTCTGTTTTATTATGGTTGGGGAATGATATGCATTGAAATAAATATACTAACTTTTTAGTTATGGGATAACTTTTTTTGGTATTATTATTATTATTATTATTTTAGGGCTGGTGGACTGGGTCTCAATTTCGTTGGTGCTAATGTTGTTATATTGTTTGATCCAACCTGGAACCCAGCAAATGATCTTCAAGCTATTGACAGGTACATTCTCAAAATACAGAGTTTGGTCCATGTTGTGTTCTTTTTGTTTTGACCCTGCATTTTTTTTTTATTTAATCTGTGGCACTTTCATAAGGGGATGATAAAAATGCCAAGGTGGATGGTGTTCTTCCTGTGTTTGTCAGGGCGAAGTACATTATCACTGACCTTAATTAGAGTGTGGTATTTCAAATTCCAGAATCCCTAAAGAAAAACATCCATGTTGTTTTCAACCTCACCCTCATGGAGATTAGCCTCTTTTCATCACTCCCTTCTGAGTCTGACATTATGCTACTACAATATTTCCAGAAATCTGGATTTTTCTTTTGATTTTTTTGACCATATCATTTCTTCAGTAAGGACTGACTTCTGAATAGGTAATCATGGGAGCTTTCAAAATCTAGTTATTTGATATATTTTAATGAGCAAATGCAAACTTGCTTTAGTTGTCCCATCCAACTCTGTTTTAAGCCCCATTCGCATTTCCAGGAGGTGTTTATGTGCATCTATCTTACTTCAATAAGTCTGTCAGAAATTTATATTGTTGAAGAAACTATCCTTATAGAATCTTTGTGAGATTACATTTCTACTCTATTCGGCTTTGAATTTTCTGAAGTAATTAGAAGTTTAAGAGCCTAGTAATTTAAATTGGTTAACCCCTTTTCATTATCTGTTTTAAAGCACATAAACAGTTCTTTAAAAAGGCTGCCCCAAGTAATCCATGAGCTAACTCGGATACAGTGCAATAGGAGGATGTGTTGTGCAAGACCAGATGTAGACGTGGAGGAAAACAAACAAACAAAAATAATGGAAGATGTGTTTTCTTGAGAGATGGGAGACAGGCCTTGTGATATCAGGAGATGAAAGCTTTTTCAGCTGCATAAGGCTGGAAAGAAAAATACAAAAGAATAAAAGGGAATGGAATTCTGAGAAAGCTTTTGAAAGTAAAAAATATTTTACTTATAAATGATTTAGAGTATTTCTGTTCTGCTGGAATTGTGAATTTTTTTACTGCCCCTAGGAGCTCTCTTTATTTTTACTGATAAAGAATATGGTTTTCAATATGGCTTTTTCTTTGCAGGGCTTATAGGATAGGTCAATGCAAAGATGTCAAAGTGTTTAGATTGATATCCTTGGGAACTGTGGAAGAGATGATGTACCTACGACAAGTTTATAAACAGGTAAATTTCACAAACTGTTTAAATCAGTAATTGTTTTTGACTAGTCTATTACAAAATTTAGTTTATTTTGGTTTTTGGTTTATACTGTTATTAATGGATTTATGTAATTATAAAATATTATATATTTATATAAATATAAAGCAATATTTCATTCTACATGATTCTTTAACTTTTGATATGTGAAATAGGTAACATGCATTCCTCAGCTGATACTAAGGAGAAATCCATTTTATTTATAGTTGAAAAATAACATCTGCTAGAGGAAGTTAGTACTTGTGGCAGCCGGATTCAGGCAATTTTTTTCTTTGAAGGATTGAGGACAGAGAGAAAAGTCTTACAAAAAGCCTCCCACTGCTACCTTTGCTCCTTTACTACCTCTTGTTTGTAGGGAAGGGAAGTAGATAGTTTGTAGCTGTTGTTATTACTGTGAAGTTGCCTGATGAGATCTTCAACTTAGAACAATTGCTGTAGGCTCTGAATTTTGTTGCCTGTTTTAATAGATTCTGAAACTAAAGACTGGGAAGAGCAAAGCAGTGCAAAATAGTGTGTAGTCTGAGGAACACATTATCTAGCAACTATTTCCTGTGAGATAGGAAATAAGGAAAATCAACAAACTAAAATATCAAAAGCAGAGTAGACTGAAGACAAATAGGAAGCTGGGCAAAATCTGAACATGTTTTTCTTTTTTCCTACATAAAATACACAAGTCTAAGGAGTAAGATGGAATGCAGTGTTATAAGTTCAGGTATGGACAGTATAGACATAGAACATAAAGTGGGTGAAAGCAAGGAAATTGGTGAGAAACAATTATTCTGAGTGATATGTTGGATTAGAAAGACAGAGTTCGATGAGTAACTCCTATCCTCTGAGAAAAAAAAAATGAAATTAATAAGTTAATCTAAAACTTTGAATTATCATCCATAAATAGAAAAAATATGGTACTAGCACTCAATGTCAATTACCCTACTGTAATCATGACAGATTTTTGCACATTTAAATAAAGTAGAAGGCTGAATGAGAAATGTCTTAACAGTGAGATTGCTATTTTCCTCACACAGATTTAAGTACGTGCCAAATAAGAACAAGATTCTGAGACCAAATACTTGGACACTATATCTGATTTCATAGAGCACATATTCAGAAAACGTGCCACTGTGGGCACATTCTTGCATTGCTCTTGGGAGTTCATATGACCTGTTTTAAAATGATGTGATCAAAAGCGTAAGAATGACTGTAGCTTATTTGAATTCATTATCCTTCAGAAGCTACAAAAATAGTTCTGCTTAAATTTAACAAAATAAATAAATAAAAAGAAGAAACCTGTTGAACAGAATATAGAGTATGTGAAGGGGCAAAGTGTTTTCAGTTAATCAGACAATTTTAAAAGATTTTTGAAACTATATCCTAACGAGGCAAGTCAGATTTAAAAACACTAAAGTTCAAAAAGATTTTTGAGGAACTTAGGACTAAAAGTATATAAACTAAAAATGTATTTTCAAACATGTCAGGAGTAGGAATCCTGCTGGAGAATCTCTGTGGGTATTATTTAAGCAAAATTTAAAATTTAAAGAGTATTTTTAGCAAAAAGACTCTGAAATACTACATACCCATATTCATGAAATGTTTAGAGAGTTTCTGGTAGAGAGGCTGTCCTTGTGAGAGATACTTCTGAGGCTTTATCTCAAAGACAAGTAATAGACATTTCAGAAAGACTTAACAAAATGACAAATAGCAAATTAGCAGGACCAGCTGTATTCACTAAAAATCCTAAAAGATGGAAGCCATGTGTCAGTGAAGTCATTGGAGTTAATAATCTTGGGATAAAGACATCGTGAATGGTGCTGTCTGCTTGGATTTTCAAAAATTATACTAAGACTCCTTTTTGCCTATAGCTTTTTTCTTTCTTTTTTCAAGTTGATGAAGAAAAAGCAAAACAAATCATTGTATATCTGGGATAATATGAGTGCATGTGAACGTGTGGCTTTTAGTAAACTGTACAAATGAACTCCTGAAGACCTAATGTCATCTGTCCTGTGTGGCAATTGAATTTATGCAAAATGCTTTGTCATGTTTTATTGTATGCTTATTGAAGGATGTACTTGATTTTAAAATCATTACATTTTTTAATTAGCAGCAGACAATTATCTGACCTTATGAGACAAAATCTAAAACAAATAAAATTTAAATTAAAATATATAGACCTAAATTAGCCGTATATGTATTCTAAAAACTAGTTTTGTAAATAATTGAATAAAAATGAATAATTTGAAAAAGATGTTAATTTTGTCCAGCTGAAGTTTTCACCTTTCTTGTATAATTCGAGAAGCAATTGTCTTAAAAATTCAGTGCTAAAGAAGTAGCAGTGAGCAGACCTCCAGAACTACGAACCACTTAGAGACAGTTACAGAAAATATTGCAAGTCTGGTATCCATAAAACCTAAATTTTGACATTCCTCCTGCTCAAGTCAAATATACCAATTATGTAAGTATTTAAAATTTGCAGTCATTGGAATGCAGCTAAACCTCCCTGACTTCAAGAATGTTTGCGTTCTGTCTGACAAGCTAACTATTTACTTGTCCTCTTTCCTTCCACATGGAAGACTTTATTAGTCACTTCTGTTCAATTCACTTAGCAATAGTGTATGTGAACTAAAATATTCAGAGACCAGTAGAAGTAATGACATGATTTGATTTAATGCTTGCCAAGTAAGCATATAGTATACCAAGGATTATGAAAAAATATCAAAAAATAATACTGAGGAAAGATAAGTAGTCAAAATACAGAGGAGTGCCAGCAGTGGGTATAATAGGTGCCTGATACAAGACAACAATGAAGGAGAAAGGTGTCTCTTTTTTTTTTTTTCTTTTCTTTTTTTTCTTTTTTTTTTTTTTTTTTACCTCACTCAGACCAGTCAGGTTCATATTATACTACAATGGCAACATCTGCCAGGGAAATTAAAACAAAATATCCTCCCTTAGGAATTTCTGCCTGCTCCAACTAAAGCTGTGTATATAATGTGCATGCCAGGAAATTCTGACATGTTGTTGGAGCAAACACTTCTGAAATCTCTTGTGTTGTTCTGTTTTAGCAACTTCACTGTGTGGTGGTTGGAAGTGAAAATGCCAAGCGGTATTTTGAAGCAGTGCAAGGATCAAAGGAACATCAAGGAGAGCTTTTTGGGATCCATAACCTTTTCAAACTTAGGACTCAGGGGTCCTGTCTTACAAAAGACATTCTGGAGGTGTGAAATTTTTCCTTTTCACTTTTGGATATTAGTTTTACTTTTTTAATTTCCTAATGAAATAGTTTTATTTTGTAGTGATTTTGAATGGGGGCGCTTTATAGAACAGAATGGTGAAACTTAGCAGTGCCTGTCTCTGCAATGCCTTAGATGAACTAGACCTGTTAGCTTTTTAGTCTAATGTAAGTCAGAAAATTGTCCTTACATCAAAAACAAAAAACCCTCAAATATGTTTCATTTATAATTTGTAAGATCTTACTAATGCATCTTTTTTCCTTTAAAAAAAATCTAATTTGCTGTGTATTTTCAGACATTTTCAAGATATTCTCAACTTACTGCACAGATGCCTTTTATTCATTTTCAGCAATAATTGTCTTTAAGCCTGAATTCTTTTCACAGAATATTTTTTTGATCATGGTGATGATGGTAACCTTCATATAGAATGTGTTGAAATAAGGAAAAACTGTTTAATAAGATATACTACCATATTTTAAAAATGTTGTAGGGTGGATGTGGATAACTAAGGTTTTATATTTTAGTTTAAGAAGGCTGCAAGTCCAGATCAATAGAGTGTAGTGCCAAGTGGGCTTAAGTATGTATAATTTATATGTTTTATTTTCTTCTTTTTTTCTCCTAATCACTATATTCATTGCAGATGACTTATATCTTGGAATTTATTGCTGCCTTTCCCTCTCTTCATTTTACTATCTTGCCTACACAGGGAGGAGGCTGGAGAAAAGCCTGTGATCAGTGTCATGTGCTATAAGCATAGCAGTAAGAGTAATATGAGAAAATAAAAATATATTTTGGGGATCATCAGCTCAAAACTTCTCTTGTGAGGTCTAAATTAAACGATATCATATACTGTAAACACTGGAGCAGGTATTCTGCTATGGAAAAAAATGTCTAAAAATATGAAAACAGTATATGCCCAAGATCTTCCCACCTACACAGAATGTCATCTTTCTTTGTGGTTACGGGTTAGATCAAAACAGCGGTATGTTTATTGCATACGTGTAAGCGTTGGTCTAGACATTGGTGATTCTACCCCTGATGCTTATACCACTTGTGGGAAGGAAGACTGATTCTTGGGGCTTGCCTTCATTAACTGAGAACAAACAGTTACTGTTGTTCTGCAATATTCTTCATCCCTTTCAGAGGGAAGGGCGAGTAGAAGCGGGAGTTATGACAGCGACTACATGGCTAAAGGAAGAGACTTCTCCGAGCAACTCAGAAAAGGTGAGGTGTATTTGTGACAGAGACGTGTGCTTAAGAGCTTTTCTTGTTCTGATTGCTGCAGTGGCAAATGTAGGGAGTACATTATTAGGCTGGGAATACTTTTACCTTAGATGGCACTTGCCATCTTTTTTTGTTTTGTTTTGTTTGTCTGCTTGTCATGCAGTCTGTATTTAAAATGCCCTTTCTGACCATCTAGTCATATGGCATTCTTCAAAGCTTACAATACTTGGATATCCGTGATCTGGATGACAATTAGTGACAGGCTGTTATACAGCAACATGTCTCTCTGAAGTATTGCTGAATAGCGGAAAATAGGGGTTGGATTGTGCAAATGGAGGTTGTTCTAGCAGTATCCAAGTTGTATTTTCTCAAATACATAATAAGGATTTTTAATGCTATTTTCATTACTATTCTTTCAAACAATTTCATATAATTTCTACTTAGTTTGCTTTCTATTTTTTGTCTGTGTTGTGTTACTATTTTGTATCCTTTTGGAAAATACACGGGGAAAATACACATTCTTATACTGCTTCAGAGTAAGGTTTGCTTCATATGTAACATATATTTTAAATAATGTGCTTTCTTTGTGGTATCTAACATCAGTGTAAATATTTTTTCTTGTTTTAGTATGTACAACCAGCCTGTGAAGATGATAGAGATCCCCCAAATATCAAGACACAATTAAAGAAAGGAGAAATTGATTTTTATGATGATTTTAGTGATGATGATATTCTGGAAATTTCTAGGAAAAAAACTGAGAGGAGGAAACCTTACACTGCAAATAATTCAATGATAGCACAGGGACAACTTTCTTTAATGCAATGTGGCTTCTCTAAATTGTTGCAGAGAGAAGTTGATAGTACCAAAGAGGGCGGTAGTATTGATGATGCTCATCATTCAAGTTCTCAGGGTCAGGCTGTAAAAACAAATGTAAATAATAGGAGTAGTGATTCTCACAAGTACCAAGGCCATATCCGTGCTTTGGAGCAAGGAAAAAGGACTCGGTCAACAAATGGAACAGATAAACAGGATGCACATCATGTGAGTACAGCCTCAAACTGGCTGGTTTTATCAAACTCTGAGGAAGAAGATGACAGGGAAAGTCAAGATAAATGCCTTTCAGAGCAAAGTGATGTGGTCATGGAAACAGAAAGCACTTCTGATGAGAATGATGTCATCTTTCCTACCCAAGATCCAGCTCAACAAGAACCTGTGCTTACTAAAAATACTGAAATCTGTAAGCAAACATCTGAAAATTTGGAAGAGTCAGCAAAAAAAAAAGATGGGCTAACATCTGAGGAAAACAGTAACCAGTCTGGATTTGGTAGTACCGTGTCAGCTTTCAGCAAAATCATTTCTGTGGAAGACATTAATACCGCAAGAGATTTGAAGGGGACAAGTGACATTAGTGATGAGTCTGATGATATTGAAGTTCCTCATAATTCGGAATCCAGAAAGTTAAAAACTTGTAGCTCTCCAAAACTAAAACAAACACATGACCTTAAAAAAGAACTTGGTAACTTTTCCAAAACTCTGCTGCAAAGGAAGAAGCACAATAAACGAGAAAGGAAAACTGATTCACAAAATATAGATGAATTTTCATCCTCAGAAGACAACTTACCAGTTGAGAAAATTAATGCTCGAAAGCAAAGTTTTAAATGTAAAGGCAAGAGAGTTCAGTTTGCATCTGAAGTACACCATCATACTAAAGATATCTCTGCTGCACAAATGAAGCCTGGGAATTTTTCTGTACCTAGAAGTTTTGTAAGTAAAACAGAAGTTGACAATCAGGATCAAAGACTGGGATCAATGGACATATATTTAGGTAGCTAGACAGTTCATTTCTTTTTTTTTTTTTGGTCTCATCTAAACTAATAACTTTAATTTGTAACAAGTTTTAAAATGTTGACAAGTTTTAAAGTCTTTCTTTTATATATCTTCTTGTTACAAAATATAATTAGTATTTCATTAGTATGCCATTAAATTACTTAGCAATGTCTGTCACTTTTCTAATCTGCTAGTCTTCCATCTGTCTCTTGAAATCCCAACAGAACTGACAACTTTCAGGAAAACCTTTAAACTTAGTCTGCTTTTTCAGTGCAACTGTGTATTTTTGAGTTTTGGCGTGACGAGCAGTTTTGGTTATATTTCTCTCCCAATATATCAGATGGTGTTCAAGAAGTGGCTTATATTCATTCAAATCAGAATGTGGTTGGATCCAGCAAGGCTGAGAATCGTTTGAGTCGGTGGGCGGTACGAGATGTCTTTGAGTTGAAGCAGTTTTCCCAGCTCCCTGCTAACGTAGCAGTCTGCAGTACCGAGGTAAAAGAGAACTGTTTGGGAAATTTGTTTTTGCTCTATTTTTATCGTTATTTTTCATCTTTTTAAAAAAAGAAACTTAGCAAACTTGTTTTTCTAATGGCTGCCATGAATCAGCTAAAGCCTCAAAGGATGGGAGGAGGAAGGGGCTCAGATGGAATTCTAGCAAATTGCCATATTTACTTTTATATAGGTCAGTTCTGAAAGAGTAGTTGAGCTGCAGAGCACCCTCTGCGAGTAGATTTGTTTTGATTTGATTTTGTTTTGTGGGTTTCTTTTGGGGAAGGGGTATGGTGAGAGGAATGCTACGGGTAAAATTTGAGCATTTAAATTAAAATTCTGTGCTATGTTTTTCTCAATGAAACTTGAAAATCCTCATTTTGTCTTCCATCCCATTAACAGAAGTTGAGCTGCAGGGTGCATAGACAGTCAAACATAAATCATTTCACAGAGTGTGTGTGCGCGTATGTGTATGTATGTGTGTAAACATACAGTCACACTAATGCATTAAATTGGCCATTCTAGTCCATGCCGAAAGCTTAAAACTCTCTCTCTTTCTCTCTCTTTCCCTC
>VWPW01021486.1:0-108617 GCA_013389825.1 Crypturellus undulatus
ACAGGGTTTAACGGATCCGTTTTATTATCATCTCCCTTTCCATCTCTTATTACTGTAGCCTTAAATTCTAAATAAAGCCTAAGTTTTTTTTCTTTTTTTTTCTTTTTTTCCTTTTTACCTCTCTAAGAATAGCTTGACTGCTGTTCACACATGATAGTCCAGAAGGTGTGAAATAAACTGTGAAATTTCACTAATCAGAATGGATTAGAGCAGACTGAAGAACTTTGAACAATATAACCTAGTCTACAAAGTAAGGATGCGGAAATGGAGTGTATACTGTGTTTGCCCTTTATAGAGTAGGCATAAATAAATGGCAAAGATAAGAAATCTTTGCCAGTGTTAGAAATCTAGGAAGGAAAAGGACATAACAATAGTAGAAATTTTATTTTTGTTTTGGTTTTGGTTAGTTTTACCTGCTCAATTTCTCTGATAAGCCTCATAGTAACCTCCAAGGGTATTTCACATTGTTTGTATAAATCCAAACAGATGGTCCACCATAGGGCTGAATTTTCCCCCTTTCCAAATAGGAGCTTGAGATTTTGTTTGTTTGTTTTCTGATTTATTTAAGTGAAAGTTACATTAAACAGATGGACATTGCATTTTGGCCACCTAGGTTTAATTCTAATGGATTACATTGAAAGCTGTTTAGTAAATTGCACCTGCCATATTCTCATATTGTCTCTTGTGTCTTGATCATAGTATACAATAAAAAGTAGCACAGTTTTTGCACAGAATCATGGTCCTGGAGCATAAATTTCCTCTGAAATCTGGAGTCCTATGTACAACAACATTAAAATTCTCTCTCTTTCAAGTTTATTTTCAATTGTTTTTTTTTCTTTTTTCCTAGACTGAATCTAGTTGAATTATAATAATGCAGATGGGAATGAAGAAGGGAGAGATATACAGCTCTGGTTTGGAGTCCATACAGTTTAATTATCGATAACCTTAAACCCTACATTAAAATATACTGATCAGTAGTGCAAGGCTGCCAACTGAGTCTGAGACATAATGTGTTATGGTTATGCATAAAAAATCTGTTTTCCATCATGATTAGGCTTGCTCAGTGTTGACCTCCTTTTGTCTGAAGAATCAATGTTTTAGGGAAATATTTTTCAGACCACAGCTGGTCAATGGGATATTTGCTAGCAATATGGAAACTTAGCTGGTCCAATGATGAGTTTTTCTTCACTGTATAGAAATGTAAATAAAATGCATAGATCAAATATCTCTGATATGGTCCAACAGTTTATTTTTATATGCAGTTGTCACATCTGTGTTGTCTGAATGATAGAACAGGTTTTTGTAATTTTGTAATGTGGTATACAGTACTAGAAAAAAAAAAAGTTCATGTAGTTGATGCACATATATTTAATTTCCTAAAAAAAAGCTGTTTCCCACTTCTTTCCTTCCCTTTCCCTCCCTTGCTCCCCCAAATACATTCTTAAATAAATAGGATGAAGGAGACCTGGACTGAACACTTCTATCACAAGAAGGCATCTGAATTCCCATCTACACAGTACATCTTGATATTCCAGCTATCAGGATACAGGATAATTTGCAAAAGTAGTTTAGAAAAGTACTCTTCAGCACCTCTATTTTATTTGTTTTACTTTCAGTGAATATTCATTGGATTCTCATATAAATTAATAACAATCATCTAGGAAAGGAGATACTTTGGCAGCCATTTGTTTTTTTCCTGCATGATTTATTAAGTATTTTATGTAAATGAAATATCTTCAATAGGAAGGATAGTGGGTCTACCATAGACTTCTTAATTGATCGGTCTTTTAAAATGCTCTAATGGAAGTAGCGTCCCTTTTTCTTTAATTTGTGCTAATCTTGTTCCTTGGTTTCCATAGTTCCCAGCTCTTCCCATAGACTTCTTGTGGACCTAACTTTTTGGTATTCAAGTGAGAATTCAATTGACCGATCAATTGGTAATCGGGAGCATCAAGAAACCACAAATTTGGTACCAGATTTCTACATATGAAAAGATGCAGCTGGTCTGTCTACATGAAACAAATCCCAGCTGTGTTAGAAACACTGAGCAGAAAATGAACGTTCAATTTGTACTTGTTTGCCTGAAGTTTCTAGAAATATCTTCCCAAAATACAGTTTGTCTCTAGTAAAGAACCTGAAAGGTGTTTTGGTTGTTTTTATATTTATTTATTATTTTTTACACTTAGATTTCCATCAACAATCTAATTTCTCCTGCTCAAACATTTTATTTGACTAAGACCTTTCTATTAACTTTGGAGAAATTTCCCTTCATGTTTTGAAGAACTTTGAGGGGTTCTGCTTTATTCTTATTCTAAAAATAATATTAGGAATATTATCCTATAACAATATTTATTTTAAAGTGGAAGTGAGCCTAGAAATAGTTTTTCTCATTTTTCCTCTAAAGTACGTTGCAAGAAAATTAAGGGCAATTCAGTTTCCTCCTCCTTTTCCTATTGAAACAGTGTTTCAATATGAAGCACAGTGATTTAAACTTGTCAACTTAAAGCTATTTTTGTAAGCTTTTTTGTTTAAATTGCCTAATAAATATTGACTGATTTAGCCACTACTGAGGTAGGTTATTCAAACAATGTGACCAAGAAAGCATAATATCCTAAGTGTCAATGTCGACCTTGTAAGCCTTGGACACAACGTCAGGTTAGTTAAAGCAGTCAATACAGTCATGACATTTTAACTACAAAAACACTTCCATTACAAAATAGAACAGCATTGTCTGCTTCTCGGGAAGTTAATTACTTATTTCCTAACCCAGACTTTTATAAAAATATTTATATTTAATTTAAAATATAGCTTTAGATAACAGTTATTTTTAGGGATTGCATATTGAACAGTATTCCCAACAGGACTTGAAAAGACCGGTACTGGATTTTGTCACCAGCGTTTTGGAAATCTTTGTCTGCCATATATATGGGTTCCATGCTGATTTCCAAATCAACATCTAGACAGAAGGCAGTGATTCTTCAAGGTAGAGTGCCTTAGTATTAAGAAAGCATAATAAAACTTACTTACAGAAATTCCCCTCCTTTTTAATTCTTTAAAAGAATTGTTACTTTTCTTTTAATGCAGACAAAATTCATACTCTAGCTCTAAGATTATGCAAATTCTTTACTTTATAGTACTTAATCAGATAATTCCTAGGTACTTTCGACCAAGATTTCTGAATAGCTTTCAACTAAATTATGTCACCTAAGTATTTTTAGTATTTCTATAATCTCAAACTACCAAGTCAGCATCAGATCTCTACTGTACCAATAATTCTAAGCAGAAATACCACCAACAGTCCCAAGGAACAGCAACTATCATTATTCTCACCAGAATAAGATGGGCAAGTGACATTATCACAGCTCTACGTAGAGGGTTCTGAGAGGGAAGAAAAATGAAATGCAACCAAATTTGTTATAAAAATAGTAACAGCAACAACAGTAATAATAACAATCATAGTCATCATCACTATTATCCTTAAGTAGTATTCATTAGGGAATGTGCTGTGGTGCGTGCCATACCATGGAAGTGGGGAGAAACTGGTGAATGATTGGATCTCATTCTGAAAATCAGACAGAGCATGGCAAGAACCAGAAAGTTCTCTCACATCATATATTTTAGATACAACCTGAAGGTCTGAGCATGCTCTGCAGCCAGCTCAGAACAACTCAGATCTAACATATAGGTCAAATGTTGTACAGACATGGCATACCCTCAGCACTATCTTGCCAAATATATGTATATTCTTATAGGGTATATACCAAAATGAATCCTGTAAGAGTCCCTGCATGGAGTGCTCTAGTAATGCACTTTGCCAGAATTCTTTGCCAGAATGTGTACATCTCAGTTTCCTTTACAGAGATAAGAACCTTGACCTCCAAATTCTCCAACTGAGTCCTGCGAAAGGTGAAGATAATTATAAGCAAAATCTTCATCTGGAATGTGAAAGCTTCTGTGGCTTATGCCAGCAACTTATTATAGGACATACTTGAACATTGATGGATTTAAAACCATTTCATATGGAAAATTTCAATGTATCTCTGATCAGAGAGAATGACTGCTGCCCAGAGGTATGTAGACAAACATATGGGTCATGGATTTCAATTTTACACCAGTGTTTGTTTAAACATTTCCTCTAATGAGTTTCTAGGACACATGATTATGGTTATTCTCATATTTTCTCCCTCTTATTCAATTCCAAGTGCAACTATCTTAATGAATGGGACAGGGGAATGCTTATGTCCTTTGATCCTCTTGGTGAAGCTGGAAGTCACATGGTCAAAGAACATTTCCTGACCTAAAAGCAAGAAAGAAAACTCAAACGTGAATGAGTACCTTTGCTGTATTTTTAACAGAGGGGAAAAAATGGGAACTTGCATAGTAAAAGATCAGTGAAAAGACTGCCTAATTCAAAATTGTGAAATAGTGGTATATTTGCATCCCAAACCCAAAGTATGAAATCTGCAGGAAAGGATGACTTAAGATAGAGATTTTTTCTCATAAGTCTCTATTGCTTTGCTGATTTCAAGTTTATTCTTAAGCATGTAGAGAGACCAGCCACTTAATCTGAGATATTTCTTTTAAAAGAAATAAAAATTGTAGCAACTACATTTCAATTTCACATCCTTTTCACAAATCTACCCTTTCTGTCAAATGTTACTTAAACTTCAAAGTCTATGTCAAACTCAGAAATTGTATCCTGGTCTCTGAGGCATTCTGTAGCATTAGTCACAGACCTTTTTTTTGGTGAATTTATTAATGTGTGTGCATGTGTGTATGATTGTAACTTCACATTTTATAGAAATCTGCTCCTCATTGAGGAAACTAGAAAGTAAAAAAGCACAGATGTGCTTACAGTTTTCCTGCAATTTTGCCATTGAGTTCAGAGAGGCTATGATTTTAACCATAGCATTTTTATAATTACTTTTTATTGTTTAGCATTTTTTGACTATTTTATTTCATATAAACTGCATGTCAGTGTGACCCAGAATTTTATGAATGGAAAACAGATACAAATACAGTCTGTAAAACATTCCAAAAATCTGTTTAATTCATTCTTTCTCCCTGTGTCAGGAAGGAACATAGTTATTTTTATCCTTTGCAATTGGAGAAGATATAAGAAAATGATATTTAATCTCTTTCTAACTTTATTTTAATCTAATTTTCTGTTAGAGGATTATCTCCTGCTGTGTCTGTCTTTTACATAGGTATTGCTCTCCAGTCCAACACCTTCAAACCTCCATGGTTCACTTGTTTCATTTATAAAAAATAGAGGTTGTAATCAGGGAGCAAAGTCTCAACAGTAAATTATTAACATTAATATTAAATATATCAAGTCACAAATTATTCACAGACTAGATATTATTTCCCTAAATGACTTCTTGAGAAACTGAAATTTGAATAAATTTCAAATTAATAAAAATTATTTAGTGCAGAATCACAGAATCACAAAATGTTTGTGCAAGAAACCATTAGAGATCTAGTCCAAATCTACTACTCAAAGAGGGATTCCTAGAGCACATTTCCCAGCACCTTCTCCAGGTGACTTTTGAATATCTCCAGAGGAGGAGATTCCACAACTTCTCTGGGCAACCTGCTCCACTGCTTGGTGACCTTCACAGTCAAAAGTTTTTCATCACTTTCAGACAGAGTCTTCTATGTTTCCAGTTTATGCCTTCCTCTCATCCTACCACTGGGGACCACTGAGAAGAGTTTGGCCAAGTTTCTTTATACCCTGCATCTTCAGGTATCTATATATATTGTTAAGATCCACCCTCAGACTTCTCGTCTTCAGAATGAACAGATCCAGCTCTTCCAGACTCTCCTCATATAAGAGATGGTCCAAACTCTTCATCAACTTAGAAGTCCTTTGCTGGACACACACCAGTAGCTTCATCTCTCTTGTACTGGGTAGCCCAACACTGCACTCATTACGCCAGATGCAGTCTCACCACGGCTGAGTAAAGGGAGAGGATCAAAGGAGGCCTGACCTACTGACATGCTACTTTCTAATGCACCCTAGACAGCCTTGGCCACCTTTGCCACAAGAGCACATTTATGGCTTATGGTCATTAGTCATTCAGATTTAACTTTTCTAACCACAACCCCATCTCCTATATTTCAAAATGTCATGTAGACCATGTAAACCATGACCCTGTAGAGGGGGAGTGGGAGAGGTATATTTATTGAACAAATATGTTTTCAACTTCTTTTCATACAGCTGTAATCTTTGGAGGTATAAAATAGGATATTTTCAAAATTTGAAACGTTTATGCAACAGTTCCTAAAAATATCTCTATATGTTTAATTTTATGCAAGTTATATTTATATCTGTTTTTAAAGCTAGCTAGACATCATTCTTTATATCATTGATTGCTATTCAGTGAGAGAACCATCACGAGCTAACTGAAACCTGGAAACGGGTTCAGTTTTCTTCTGCAGTGAGAAGTTATATAAAGTAGAATAACAGTAATAACAAAAATGAGAATGGCTAGGTGATTAATATAGTGAATTTGGCAACAAAACATTTTTCTTAAGGTGTAATGTTCAAGCCAAGAAATGATTTGAAGCTAACTTCTCAGTCTCTCAGAACCTCAGTTCTGTTTTCAACTGGAAATTTCATTTCAGGCCTGGCCCAGAGAAGTCCCACAGACAGGTAGAAGGGACAGGGAACAGGGATGGAAATAGGGGTTATATTTGTGAATATGTGGGTAATGAGGCAAATAAGAGCTTAAGTCAGTCCAAAAGTTCAACTATCTAGGAAGCATCATTTCCTCAGATGGTAAGATTGACAGTGAGATAGACAACAGGTTAGCAAAGGCATACAGAGCTTTTGGAAAACTTCATAAAAGAGTCTGGTGCAATATACACCTGATTAGTGTCTATAGAGCCATTGTACTGTCTCCTCTTTTATATGGGTCTGAATCATGGGTCATCTACCACTACCACCTGCGACTCCTTGAATACTTCCATCAGTGTTGCCTCCGTACAATCCTAAACAACCACTGAACTGATTATGTGACTAATGTAGCTGTCCTTGAACAGGCAGGGGTCACCAGTATTAAGGCCATACTGCTGAGAAAGCAGCTGCGCTGGGTAGGACACGTCTCCATGGAAGATCACTGCCTCCCTAAGATTGTGCTCTACGGCGAACTCGCCACCGGCTGCCGCAAGAGAGGAGCCCCAAAGAGGAGATAGAAGGACCCCCTGAAACAATACCTCAGCCTTGGCCATATTGACTACCACTGTCACCTCGAATTGGGAGACATGGAGACGCACCATCCTTAACGCTGTTGCTTCCTTTGAGAACACAGGCAGAATCAGTCTTGAAGAGAAAAGACAACGCAGAAAGAACTGTGTCTCACCAGTACTACCTAAGGAGATCCTCCGCTGCACCTTTTGCAGTTGGACTTGTCTTTCCCTCATCAGTCTTTTTAGTCATCAGCACGCTTGCAGCAAAGCCCTTCCCATATCTTCTAAGCCTAGCCATGATGACGATGATGATGTGGGTACATGGTCTGAGCCAACACTCATTGTATTAGAGTCTTAAATATCTCCTTCTACATAGAGTAACTACTTGTTTCTACTCTTTGTGTAAACATATGGTTTTATCATATAAGGATACACAAAACAAAGTAGCCCTAGATACCTGATCAGAAATAAAAATGAAAGAAAAAAAAGTAACAGATAAATCAAGTGGAAACAAAGCAGCAGGCATATCAAGATAAGGCATATTCATATAGAGTAAACTTGCCAATACTCAAGTCTTACAACCTCAGTGCAAATTCCAGGTCATATGACTTGCAGTGGCAATACTGCATTACAGGGTTGCACGATTACTTATACAAAGGAGTGACAGTTAACTATTTCAGTTCTGATATGGTTTAAATTCTGTAAACTGAGCTGTTATACCTTGCAACAAACCTCCATCCAAAAGTGCTGCAGCAAGTAGATTACCCATTTACCCACAATTCCCCACAAAGCACACAGCTTAAGTAGCAACATTTAAGTTCTTGTGTTTTATTAGTTACTGGCATATGCTTTCATTACTGGGCATTTTCACTTCTTGGAACATCTCTCAGTATACATTTCAAATTCTATTGTCTTACTCCAGAATGCTTTCAAATAATAAATGATTTCTGGAAAAAAAAATATATATATATAAATATATATATATGTAGGGAGTTTTTAATAGGATTTAAGGGCACCATTAGAGATAATGGTGACATTTGTATGACACCGCACTTGGGCATGTGCAGTCGGGTTTTGTACAGGGGGGTCCCGATGCCCCTTGTGCGACCCTAGAAGCCTGGCGCATGCTCAGTCAGGCCTGCGGGCCTGACTGAGCAGTGCCCAGAGCCTTCCAGAAGGTGGGGGCCAGGGCATCTGCCCCTGGAGGACCAACCGCCAACCAACGGGATTGAGCCAATGGGCCGACACCACCAACTTTGCATATGCCCAATGATCTCCCTAGTTTCCTTCTCTCCTCCCCTTTTAGAAATCTATATAAGTTGTTGATCACCTTAATAAAATAGCCCCCATTTTCTCTCTCTTGTGTTGTTCTGTCTGTTATTTTGGAGTACTCCACATATTTGGTTTGTTGCTGCTAACCCAGCTCTTCTAAGAAGAGATATACTGGGCGGCGGTAACGCATTGCGCCTCAGAGCGCCTCCTGTGGCGGACCCCTGAGACCTTGGGCCTACTCTGGCAGGACCATCTGCAGCAGCCATCCCCTTCTGCTGTCGCCGGAGAGTGGTAAGGGGAAGCCTCACCCCTGGGGGTGGAAGGGAGGTTCCCGGTCGGGGACAAACAGCCCGCAGCCTTAGGAATCCCTCGTGGGGTATCGCGGCGCTCGCGCGAGGGGAGGGCCTGACCCAAGCTGCGGCGATCGCCGAAAGAGGCACCGCAGTCGCAGAGATTCGCCAAATGAGGCACTGCCGGGTGGGCCTGAAGAATAAAGATCTGGGACGAGGCGTGGGGCGTTCGGTGAAAGCTGTGTGGTCCCCACGATATCAGGACAACTACCACCGCGCGCTGCAGCCATATAGCTATAGCAACACGCATATCTATCTATCTATCTATATATATATATTTCCTGTAAAATCTCAGCCCTCTGGAGACTTCTCAAATGCATAACAGAAGTTTCTAATGGATATTGCATAACTCAATGTATACCCATAAAACAGAAATTATTGGAAGGAATCTTTTATGTAACATGGAACACCATGATTGCTTTTACAACAGGGACATTTGGTGTACGTATTTCAATTAATGAGCCTTGCTATAAAAGATTTCCAGATTGTTTGGTTAATAAGAGAGGCACCTTATAGTGTGTTATGGATACTACTATTAATTTCTCAAGTTAAGGTCTAAAAATTATGCATGTATATAGAAGATTGGCATATATTTAATGTCTGACAATCTTTGTGTGTTCGTAAAGGGATTACATCTCACTGTACTATCTTTCGACAATATTTTCAAGAAAAATGCTTTTTGAGGTACAAATAGTTCTTTAGACTGTTTTTGTGCAACAAACATCACAATGAGGTGTCAGCTTTGACTACTTCTGCAGTTGAAAATGAACAAAGATGATTGTAATCAGAAAAGATTTTTAGTTTTAGGATTCCTTGCTGATCTCTTTCATCATCACATCCATTTGGTTTTTAATTAAGATCAATATCTCCTAAGTGCCTAGACTTATGAAACAAGATAATACACACTGTTATTAAAAATACTAGCTATATAAAGCTTTAAGAAAACAAATACACAATCTTTCAAGGACACAAAGTTCTGCATGATTTTTAATGGATTTAAACATTCAAATTTGAGTCTTGTTTCTGTCCTTACAGATTTCTAGCAGGAGAAAGGGTACTAAAAATGGAATATGTTCATAAAAACAAGAGATATATAAAAATTAGGAACTATTTAATTAGTCCTACCAAAATCTCTAAGTTGGGCTTCCCAATTATTGCTTTGGTATAAAATGTCTTTATTAGTGTTAATATAAAAGTAGGCTAAAAGTACACGTATTCAGTTATTTGGCTAATTATGAATTTTGATAAAATATTCTTAAAATAAAAACAAAAATAAAAAATAAAAAAAATAGCGGTCACTTTCCTTTATTGCTGTCTTCAAAATATGTTTTATGAAAGTAAAAAATCATTATCAGCTCAAAGAAATACATAGATTTTGCTTTTTTAATGAACATCAGCAAGCTAAACATTTTATTTCTAATTACTAATGTTACCAGCCATTAGTGATAAAATTATGGATTAAAACCGGTGTCTCTGCTGCACTTGGTACTTTTCTGTTAAGCACATTATTCACAAATATATCCCATTACACTTAGAATTAGAATCTTATGCCATTTCCATTTTGTGGTCTCTGAGCAAATAATGCAGTTTAGACTTTTATGAGCACAAATAAAAAAATTAACTGCAGAATGATTTTGGCAATCATATTTGGTGTTTTTGAATTGTTTTAAAGAAACACTAGTTAGTATTTAGTCACTGTTATCACTCTTCATAAGCCATCTGCTATCTTTTCTATTTCTTGACTAAACTGTTTAAGGCATACACATCTGAATGTAAAATGTGTAAAAAATACACATCTGAAGCAGCTATAAAAATTTGCATCATTGTAGACAACTGTAGACAGCCTCATCTGCAACCAGTGGACATTAATTTATATCTGACCAAAACCAGAACTAGTTCAAGTTCAACTAAGTTCAAGTTTATCCTTCAAGTTTTGCAGGATGAGGAAAACAAGAATTAAACTTACCTTGAAATAGATCTGCATTTGCTTTATTTTTCTCTTTATATTCACCAACATTCTTTTTTGTCTAACCTTCCACTCTTCTAATACTGAAAATAAAATGAGCTAAAATCCTCTGCTTTATTTCAATGTAGGCTGCTGCTCGACACAGATTCCAGGGCTACCATTTATTTATTTATTTATTTTATATTCTAACATTTTGTTATTTTGGTCCCTGAAATTCTTAAGTGACTTGGAAAGATTGGCCCATTTATTTGAGTGACTCTTCAGTGATCTGGACTTTTAAAGATCAAAGAAAAACTTTAAATTATACCTTTTACCTTCTACAAAACTTGTTCGAGAAGTTGTAAAAGAATTCTTCTACAGGTTACAGAGAAATCCATATTTAGAGGTGATATTTGACTTTCTGAAGCAGCATTAGCCTTTGGATAATTTAAGATATAACTACTTGCAGAGAACATACTGTTGTGCAGTTTGAAAACCATGTAAAACATTTTTACTCTCAAGCTTATTCTGATTCAGTGTTGTGTTATCAATCACCCTATCATGTAGGAAGCAGAGCACACTCACAGCACTTTAGAAGTCTGAATTATTTAACCCAATTATAAAGTAAAAAATAATACTTCACATATGGTGCTCAGCTAACTGCTGGAGTAGCACAAGATGAATGGCGATTTAAAACACAGCATACTTTCTCCACCAAAGATGAGGAAAGATCTGCTGTTACTAAGTAGCATTTTCAATTTGCTTAGGTGCTTCTGACCACAGCAAATGATGCTAAATTAGTTCCCGTCTGTTCTTCTCTTCCCTTCCTTGTGGAGAACTGTGTTACCTTGCCTGCACACTTCTTATATATGGGATGACGTTGAATTCTTGTTCTCTCTTCTCTCTGTTATATCCTAAAACTGGTTCAGTATTTTTTTTCTTTTAGGCGTCTTGGGTCTGCTCTCCTGAGCTCTCATAGCAGTTGCTGATGCCATATCCACTGTCAATAAATAATAATAATTAATAATAATATTAAAGAAGTTATAGGATCCAGAATAGGTATCACAGGAAAGAAAGACTAATTGAAATTATTGCCACTGCCTGACTTCTAAGATCTCCAGATGGTGTTGACACTGAGAATTGTACTATGCACTTAAAAAATACACCCTGAACCAAAAGATACTTATCATACGTACCTCACTCCCAGGTCCTATTAATTAATTGCAGTGTCATCCAAAGTTGTTTTAGAAAGTGAACAGTTACATAAAAACCAGTCTCATAAAGTTATAAAGATCAGCAGTTAAGTTATTTAATGGTAGTTTTGACTGGACATTGCTTGAATGTGGTTATGCTTAAACTGAGTTAGAATTGTAAATCCATATGATGTTCCAGTTTGTGGCTGTTCCCTGATGCAAACTGAATAGCTTGTGTAATTTCAATTTCTGCAAAACATATTAACATTTAAACATATACATTTTTACATTTTTACGGTAGTTACTTCAGAAGTTACTTCTTCTGAAGTTTAGTATATGCCTATTATTGAGCATAAGTATAATGTTCACAGATGAGAAGCATAAGTGATAAGAAATCTCAGAGGTAGATTTGAGGTGGATTATCTCTGTAGTGAAAGACCTAAGAATTAACATATGCCTCTCAGGGAAAAAAAATCTCTTCCTGCAGCACAAAATCAGTTGTAAAAAAGCATATAGTTTTCACAGAATCACAGCATGGTTGGAAGTGACCTCTGGAAATCATGTAGTCCAACCCTCCTGCTCAAGCAGGCACACCTAGAGCATATGGCACAGGGTCACATCCAGGTTGGTTTTTAAGATCTTCAGAGAAGGAGATTCCACGACCTCTCTGGGTAGCCTGTTTCAGTGCTCTGTCACCCTCACAGGAAAGAAGTTCTTCCTCACATGGAGATGAAACTTCCTGTGTCTCAACTTGTATCCATTACCTCTTGTCCTGTCACTGGCCACTACCGAGAAGATTTTGGCTCCATCCTTCCTACATTCACTCCTCAGGTACTTATCAGATCCCCTCTCAATCTTCTCTTGTCGAGGCTAAAAAGGTCCAGGTCACTTCGTCCTTCCTCATAAGATAGATCCGCTAATCCAGTCCCCTAATCATCTTTGTTGCTCTACACTAGACCCTCTTTAGAAACTCCACATCTCTCAAAGCGCTAAACAGATACCTTCTTATGAACTTTTATTTTATGATGATATATTATGCAAGATATCTTCACAAAATGATGAAGATTTGAAGCGAGCATGGATAGTTAAAGTTTATAGTTAAAGTGTGCTGACTTGATAAAATTGCTGTCCTCGAAAGAGAGCATACCCTGTATCAGCTTTAAGATTATGATTCTCCTTTCAAAAACAAATACCACTACTGCAGAATAAATTGCAGAACACAGCTCAGTTCAGTAAAAGAAAGCAGCAATTGATTGTTCTGTTGCCAATGACAGTGTGGCTTGTTTCTATGATAAACCACAGTGGATTATACTGCAGTGTCAAGGGTCATTGCCACAATGTAAAAATCTTTCTTTATTTGATATTGCCTTCATCAAGATCCTTGATGTAAAATTAATTCCCATTTGTCATCAGCATTTAATAATTCTTTAAACATATGAGGTAAATTTTGCCCCTATACAGAGGACAATTCCAAGTGTTATGCAATACTTCAGCACTGAGGAGGAGAGAGATTGTAAATTATATGTCATTGATACACAGGAATAGTTTTGCATGACAGCAAACATATGGAATGAAAACCGAGAGGCCAGGAGCTGGTCTAGCTCCTGGACTTCCCAGCTAATAAAAAGTGACTCTACTTCCTTGCAACACAGCTCAGAGAGGCAATGAGGGCCCAGCCTGACCTTAACTAGAGGCCCTGCTCAGATGGTGGGGGAGGACCCAGCTAAGGCTGTTCAGGACAGTTAAGCCCCTAATAGTACTTTCTCAGGGCCCTGAGAGACCTAGATTTTGGCCCAGAGTGCAACCAACTAATAATAAGCCTTATACATTGGCAATATAGTAACTTTTAAATCTTCTGAGGCCTCATGCCTTATTGGGTAAATGCATGCCCATAAGGCATGAGGATGTGCATTGATGTGCATATGGATGTTGCATTGAGCTCCTGATTAGAGGCGCCTAAATTTAAGTATCTAAATTGATGTAAACATACACGGACCAAATGCCTAAGTCCCTGATAGAGATTCAGCACTGTGACAGTTTGCATGGGTTAGGCCTGGGTGACAACAGTATTTGAACACCAGGTAAACCTACTGGATAAAAAAGCAGCCTAGCTATAAGCTTAAAAAAGTATCTTGTCCGTAAACAGCCTGTCAGTCACTGTGAAAGTTGTAAGTGTGCCAAGAGCCTTCCAGATGGGTAGGTTATGAGTACCAGCAATGGCAGCAGCCTGTTTTTAGGTGCCAAAGGAATTCAGGAATTTGGTATTTTCTACTCAGTCCTGTAACTGAGGGTGCCCAAGGTCATACATGGAGAGTTCTGGGAAGACCCCAATAGTCCAAAGAGATTCAAGAACAGACAACCACAGAGACATACAGGGCCAGCCCCAGAAGGGGGCTGCAAGGCTGGGACTCTGGAATATGCTATATTCGAAAATAAATGCATCATAAGGGAACTATTTCAATGTCTACGCTCATCCTGCAAATACAAATATTTTCATATAGTGAGCTCTTCGAATTTTACAGGTTTTTATAATCACAGAATCAGATAGTGGTTGAGGTTGGAAGAGACCTCTAGAGATCATCTAGACCTACCCGCCCTGCTCCAGCAGGGACACTCAGAGCATGTGGCATAATGGATAAATAATTTTGAATTCTAAACCTACCTATACTGGTGCCTAAAAGTAATTTTGACAATTTCAGTTATTCATGAACATATTACACATAAAATCACCTGTGATTTTTGTGAATTCTAATATGAGAAATTAAGACTCTTACAAGGTTAAGCACACTCGCCCACTTTTTGTTACAAGGCAATTCTCAAATTTAACCTAAGTTATTTCATCCCTGCATGAAAGAAAAAAAATGCTTTTCCTGAATCACATACAAAGAAACAGCTAAGAAACTGTTGGAATGTTCATAAATTTCACAATACTTCAATTCTTCTGAGGTCTACAGATGTGAATAAAATCACAACAATATAGAATTATGCTTAGCTCATTAAGTATGGTGTAGTATACTGCCAAGGATATAGGGAAAATGTGAAATGTTCCTTTTGAAGCATTTTTGTTTTAACTACATAGCAGTAAATTACCACAGAAAGCACAAAGCAGAAAATAATTCATGTCTATATGAAAATACAATATGTTACAAATATAATGAGAATGTATATTTGCTTTGTAGATGATCAATGAATATTTAATGAATTTACCACATTTGTGTTCAGTTTGAATCGTGCATTACTGTTATTGTTAGGATGTAAGGAATTTTTTTTATTAAATTGCAGTTGTCTTCTTTTTTAAGACTTTTTGAAGATATTTATAATTCTTATTTTTTCCTTATTGCATTTCCTTTTATTTGAAAGAATTTTATAGTATTGATCATAATCTTAAGAGCATGCCTGATGTCAGTGTCATTCATTTAAGTGTCTTCACTCACAGTCAACTTTTCCTATTTAAAAAGGATGCTTTAAGTACATTTTAAATCCTTTAAAAAGAATATGACTGCTATACACTTCTAAGGCAAAACATACGTACTGTTATGTTTACTCAGGAAACATTTGCTTGGAAGCCCAGTCTGCACATTTTGGGTTATGTAACAGGAAAGAAATAAACAAAAAAAATCAATTAAGGACAATAATTAAATAATTCACCCATGAAATAATGGTACCTCAACAACAAAATCAGCAAAAATGGCAATGATAATATTGTAAATCACTTCATCTGTGTCTGCACAACATGTACTGCAGATAGTTCTGGGTTTTGTACTCCTGAAACCTGTAAGAGGATTAATTTCACCTACCTATCAGCTGTTAAAAAAGCAAGGAAGCTCAGGCAGAATTCATCTTCTTTGCCCTGATCATCTAAAGAAGGTGTAATTCTAATCTAAACTAATTTGTGTAAGTGCACATATAATCAAAAGATACATATCTCCAAGAAGTAATCAGTTTCCCTTTAGTTAGACGGTTGTCTTTTGGATAGAATTAGTTGCCATATGAAGGTAAGTCAATCTCTCTCAATTATAGTGGGAACCTAAATGTGAACTAATCTTTAATGGGATTAATTTTACATAATTTTATCTTTTTTTTTTTTTCTTCAGCATTCTAAAATCTGAAATTCTCAGAACCTAATCTAGTCCTCCAAACTATTTCTATATCTAATTGAAACTTATTGCTTCTCCCAATTACTTCATCTTCCTATCTCAAACATATATTTTGGAAGGAATTGTGTATTTCAGTAGAAGTGCTTCTTTATTTCCATTGATTATAGAAGGAATCAAGAAGATTTAAATTAGACAAAAGCCAGAGTTAGGAAAGATTAATTCTTCCCTCAGCAATTTGTTGTTCCAGAAATTTCCATTTTCATCCCTCGATCACAGAAACTATGTCAGTTTGTCTTGGAGAAGAGACAAACACATAGAAGTCAGAGATCTCAGTCCAGAGGGAGATATTTTACACCAGTAAGTAGGTGGCCTTTGTAAAGATTTGGAGAAAAAGTGAAATTTCTCGGTAAGCTTTATGTAGAAAGAGACCTATATATTTACATATATTTATATATTTCTATATATATAAATTCAAACTGTAACTTAGTCATTTGAGCTGAATCTCTTATGTTACTTACATGTAGCCCATACCTGCGTTGCTCAAAGCTAGATTGTGTTAAAACTGACTGGCTGTGTTTGAAGCGAAACTGGAGCTATTTTGCAGCCCGCTAGTATGACTTCCTATAATATGAAGCTAAGAATATATGTTACATGACCTGGGTACGACATATGGGTATTTAAAGCTGTTTGGAAGTGTAAAGTATTCTGAGATGATACTGACATGATACCTATCCAAATATAAAATTAGCCCTACTATCTTACAGCAAACAAGTGCTATTCAAACTAAATAAATGTTTTTCAAAATAAGATTTTGTTTTGGAGAGACAGTCAGCAGCATTTTGAGTTTAATATCTTAGGAGATATTTCATGTTCTATGATTTTTTCAGTATTGTTACCTAGGTATCTCTGCTTAGTTGTTTTAACAACACAATCCAATTGACAAGGCAGAAAATACACTTTTAAGTACTTTGAGTTCAATTCAATGTAGACCCCATAAATGCTTTCATTGAAAATTCCAAATGAAACTTTTTTTCAAAATATTTTGGAACTTCTATGGAAGATAAGGTGGTGGTGGTAGCATGTTAAAAATCAAGTACATGTTTTACATGGTTTGAGGGACAGCTTGAATGCACAGGTATTCCCAAACCACTCTATTAAAGCAGGAACACTATACATGCACGTGTATATATATATTATATATATATAAAATGTTTTAAGAAAATTATGAGAGCTTCCTCCATATTAGTCGATAACAAAGTACAATTCCCAACTTCCATTGATTGAGTTATACAATACTGGAGATGGAGAAGTATTTCCTCAGGGAACCAAGTTATAGGACAGCGACACTATAGTTTTTCAAGTGTTCCGAAGTGACGGGTTAAAACTGAGACAGCCTAGTGAACTGAAATTAAATGACAGAATTTACAGTGATAAAGATGTGATGCCTTAAATATGTTTTTCTAAATCCTGTGACTTCCATCTTATGCAACTTGCAAGTAACTATAAAGAAGATAGATTAAAAAAAAAGAAAACTTTAATTCTTTTTTAGTTGTCTGTCATCTTCATCTAGTTGTGGCCTGGGTCCAAACAAAATGTGATTCCTCTGCAAAAGAAAAAAAAAGAGATGTGTAAACCTATCAAACAATATGAATGACAAGTAAAAGTGCAAAAGCATTTTAACTATTCCCAGAAACAAATTAACCAATGGTCTGGAGAGATATCAAAAAAAAAAAAAGAGCAAACAAGAAGCAATGCACAAGCAATGACCACAACATTCCTACATTTCACTGGGAAATGAAACATCCTCAGGGATTTACATAAACTTGCATGAGTTTAACTGTCTTTTATTCCACTCCTGATTTCACCTTTATTTATCTTTTCTCTGCACACGATTTTGCCTTTCAGTTATCACTTGTGGTTTCACTATCTTTGCAGGATAAATAGAACACTTTTTTGAACCTTTTCCATTCAATGCTTTTGGATTTTAAGCCTGACAAGATAATGACGAAAAAATGGTCTTAATTAAAAAGGCAGAGTGACAAATATGAGAACAACCCTGAGAATATAAGCACTAAGTGGCCTTAATGAGATATTTCTATGTATAAACATATATGAGAAAGAGGGAAAAGAAAGAAAAGTTGTCTTCTAGGGGCTGGATATACTGTCAGGGAAAACGTGGAAAAAAATCTACATTGTTAAATCCAATAAACTGCTATCACAAGCAACTATGGCATAGTTGCAGCAACCTTTCATAATCACAGAAAGGTCTGTCTTTAAGTCAATCAGATTTCTTTATGAAAAAGTCAATATTTAATATTTGTTTTTTTCTTTTTTTTAATAGAAAAAATGCAGTACACACCTTTATTTTGCTGAGCTAAAAAGATGGTCTTTATGCTAAAAAGATTGTCTTTATGTCTTTATGTTTAGTTTTCTCTTATATGATATAGGTTCTGTATTTACTTGATCAGCCAAAAAAGTAGAGTTATATTTTATGCTTACAGTTATATTCTAAAGAACCAACAGAAAAAAATGACATTTCATTTCATAACATTTATTTATACATATAGCTACATTAGAAGTTACGATGATGTCTTTGGAATAAAATCAGAGTAAACTGTAAAAAAGTTCTAATATGACAGTGAGTATCAGTTACTATGTAAAATTTTATAAAAATGTATGTTCATGCATCTTTATGGCACCATGCCACATTTATAGAACAAGACTCCACATTCTCATTTTTTGTATATGCTTATGAATTGTTATAAAGTCATGACTTCTGCAATACTGCAATACTGAAGGGATAGATTCTCCTCTGAGAGTTAAATTCACAGTAGAAGTCAGTAGATGCTCCCCTACAATATAGGGAGTTGTATGCTTTAATTAGGTTATATAAGAAGCAACACATTAAATAATAATTTAGTTATTATTTATTTATTATTATTAAGGTTCTGAACCTAAACCATGCAGTAGCAAACATCATAGAAATTCTGTTACCCGAATAAATTTAAGAGTTTTTGTTTGCTTATTTGTTTGCTTTTTGAGATTGCATTGAAGAATTTCTGTAAAATTAGAATCCTGATCTTGAAAGACAGTTTTAAGGATTAGACTCTCATATCACTATTTTCTTTCAAATGGCAGATTTCTTTCCAACTGAATACCCTACAGGGCAGGTCATTCAGAAGCAGCTTTGATTTCTTCTTGTTACTCTGTCTGGCTAGGATGTGATGGCAATCAATCCTTTACATATTTTTTTCTCCCTAAATGTGGAGAAAATTGTATTTCAAATGATCTAGGAGCACTGCATTCCCCTTATATCTGACTCTTTTTTTTAAACTGGAACCAATTTTCTCGACTCTTACATTTTAGATGACAAGACAACTGTAGAATTCAAGTAGATAATCAACTTTCTAGCATCACAGACAAAACTAGAATGAAAATAATCTGAGATTTCATAGTACAGAATATACCAAGAATGCCTAAACCATAGATTAAGCCTGTCAACAAGAAGTACAGGAAGATGTCAAATTATAGGCATTCAGATGATCTGGTCTTCTGGGAAATAAATACATATTTATAATTAGTTCATTTTCTGGGCATTTTCTGATTACCTTTATGTAACTAAGTTTCCCTTATATATTTTACTTTTTTTTTTCTCTCTCTAGAATGCAATATTTTACATCACTGAAGGCATCTGCATCATTTTTCTTTGTGGTTGGGCCCTAAGATAAATCAGAGAGACTGAATTTCCTTTTTCCCTTGTTTTGTTTACTGAAGTATTTGACTTATAGAGACTATGTGAATTGATGTCAGTCTAACCCGAAGCAAATGAAATAATTTTAGCACAATTTTTCTCCCTATATAGTTCAAGGAATGGTATTAAACAATTGCTCATACGCTCAAGAAGTTGTCTCATTCTGTAGGAATCTAATCTGTCACTCTTCCAGTACACCTGTTATATAAATCCTCTGGTAAAGAATGTGTGAATATTGGTTTTGGAATATTATCATGATAATCTGCAGCAACATATGCAGTCACATATACAATCATATACACATGCTCACACACACATAGATACACATACTAAGAAAAATAGAATCCTATATTAAAATCAAATAAAAATAAGAATCCTATATAAAAAACTCAAAAATGCAAAAAAACAGTAGAATAGTGAACCAAATGAAATCACTATAAAAATACTGATATAATTTATTGGTTAGACAATAAAATGTTGAATGCAAATTAAATAATGAACAACAGTAATCACAATTACATATTGAAATGATATAAATAATACTGAAAAAAAAGGAGAAAAAAAGTTACTGAAATTTAATTTATACAGTAACAATTACTGGTTTTACTAGGTGATGATTTTCTCAGTTTGATGCCTCATTGAAACTAAGAGGGCTGTGAGTTTAATGTACAGGGACTGGTATATTATATATTGTTCTATATATGGAGTCTCATATATTGTCTCATATATGGAGAATAATGTATGCATATTGTTCTAATAGCAATTGGTAACTAGAACAATATGCATAGATTATTCTCCATATTATGTCAAACCTACCAGTTCCTATACAAGAAGAAAACATTGTTTAATAAATGCGACTTATGCAGTCCATTCAAAATACTATGTTTAAGAATTCTCTGAAATCTTTGTTTCTTCAATTGCTGTAGTAATAGTAGCAAAGGAGGTATTTCTGTAACAGTCTTTCTGAATTTAAGCATTTCAGAATTCCTGCAGGCTAATTAATATTTGAGGTCCTTTCTCACTCTTTTTTTTCTATATCTCAAATCTGCCAATCTGCAGAAAAGTAATTGAATTCTTTAGGTGGGTGTCAAGACAAATGTTTTTGAGTGTTAAAATAATTTAACAATTTATAATTGTCCAGTGTCAATCAAGAAAACTTCAAAGATAGTATGTTAAAAGATAATGCGATGGGTGTTCTTTGACTACTCCTCCAGACAGATGCATCTGTTGTAGTCAAATATCTCTCTTAGTGTGCAGCATCATGTATTACATTGCCAAAGTTACTGAGATGTCTGATAGAAAGTCAAATCTACTACTCAGAGAGTTAAGTAGAAAACACTACAGTCAATGATGGTAACATTTCAGAAATCTGCTGATAATACAATAATAAATATTGTTTAATTCTTTAGCCAAATTACTTTATATTTAGCAGGACAATACAAAAGAAACTAGAGCACATTCTTAAAGTTTTAGTAGACTGTAATGTATAACCCCAAGAGGGAGAAATGACTTCACAGAAACTTCTTCCTCTGACACATCTTATGTTGCTGTTTTGTGGTTAAAACATGAAATATCAGTATTAGCATTTTCCAATATTGTTGAACTTTTAGAGCATGGTTATTTAAATATTTTGTTATTATTATGCAGTTAGAAAACTTAATGGTATCTGATTAAATTCCATATTATGGAAAATATGCATCAGATATTTTAAATAATTAAGGGAATTTGAATAGTTACAGGGACAGATTGAATTGTTATTCTTCAGAAATAATCTCAAACAGTACAGATGAAAATTAAGTAGTTTTAGATCAAAAATATGAAATCTTACCACAAGAAAAGAACTTAAAAAACATGTTGCAATTCTCATTGCACAGAATTTCATTGTTATTTCCTTATTGTTATATAGTTAAGGACAAAGGGCAATGCTGCAGAAAAATGTAGCAATTACGGATTGTTGATATCAGACATAATTATTGTATGCCTAGTGAGAAAAAAAAAGATCATTACTTGTTACATACTTATGATAAAAGTAAAAAAAAATCAATAAATATAAAGGTATGCAGTCGTTGTAGTAGTCACTCAGAATAGGTAAGAAAATGTAGAAATAAGAACTTTTCAAAAAGCTAGATCAGGTGTCAGGTGTCAATTATACAGGTGTCACTATATTTAACTAACAGAAAGGATTTGTATGTACAGTTTTGCATGTGTACATATTTTTATGGAAAGCTGAAACTCAAAAATACAAAAAATAGTGAATCAAATGAAAAAAATCACACAAATAGAGAAACATAAATTCCATCATACTACTCAGTAAAGGTAATCATAGCTGTAGCAAGGCAAAACCATCATATGTGTTCTCAAATAGTCTTCCAAACAAGGTTTTATTTATAGCATATTTAAATAGACACAATAATGTACTTAATATTTTGAAACAGGGCTATTAGAACATTTTCACTTCCAGACAGTCGATCATCTGTGAATACTGAAGTTACTGAAGTATCTCAGCAACTAGATTATACTTATGTGCAAATAGTTTCACTAGGAGATTTTCTTTCTTCTGTAATCTTGGCTTAGATTCTTTCCTCAGTCTACAACTTTTTCTTTTTTTCCCATCATCATGATTCCTTTTCTCAATCTCTTTTTTTTGTCCTTTCCTCTAGCATAGGCTGGAACACAGAGCTCTTCTACAAGACAGAGTGTAGCACTTCCACTTCTGGTCATGACCCAGTAGAGAGTAAAGCAAATACTCTCAACAGGGAACAGAAGTGTAACCCCACCCCAGAGTAGAATAGAGCTAAATTCATCTTGATAAAGGAATTATTTACACCTGACTTCAGATGTCTAGAAAGTAGATATCACCATTCCAACTCGTTGTCTTAATTCCCCTTCTGATTAAAGGACAGAAATAGGAGCTTCTAGAATGTCTGATTTCATATTTACATAAACATTTAAATAGGTCTGGTATTCACTTTCCTCACAAGTACCTTTTTTTTCTTTCCCATTAAGTGTCTTCTAAATGACAAGTCCAAATATAGATGGCTACATTGCAGATTTTGAAGGACAGACAAAGTTAAAAATATTCATTATGACCATGCTGCAAATGCTGCGTAGAACAGCAGCTAATGAAGAAGCTACAGAAATAAGAAGTTACTGAATATTCTGTCAAGCTGAAGTAGGAAGTTGTTTTTTATTGTAATATTTTCTTTTAGGTTTTTTTGTTGTTGTTGTTGATAGATATATGCTGTTTAGATGATTATGATTACTGCATTTTGACTCATAATCAGATCATGAAGCACTAAACTCAGTTTGATGAGCAAATAATACAAGGAAGACTATCAGAAGCATTTCCTAGTTAAAACAATACAATATCTGGCTTCCATTTCAAATTTGTCATATCGCCATCAATTATATCAATAATATATATATATGATCAATTTGCTTTAGAGAAATCCTAGAAGAACAAAGCTGTTTTACTTAATGCTGAACTGGAGTTTTTTTCCTGTTTCATCACTATCTGACTATCCTTTTTTGTATAAGTTGATACTTGGATCCTTTTAAGTCAAAAATTCTTATCTTATATCAACGTTCTATACCTCTCACAAAATATCAAAACCATGATCATATGAACATACTATTGAATACATTCTCTGAAAATATGTGTCATCTTTATATTGTTTATATCAATGGACAACTAATTTCTGATTTTTATTTTTTATTACTTTGGTTTGGCTTTTATTATCTTTATCTATTTTTTTTTTAATAATTCACCTGCAGTCACAGCAATCACTTTTGTAATGTCAGTGACAATACAAATGAAACTCTAAATGTCATTTTATTGTACTTCATGCTTAATAAATGAACAAAGAAAAAAAAAACAGATTATTATATGTCGTTTAGGTCACCTTTCCAGGCTCAAATCGGTTGCCCGTACTTAAACATCCAGTGCTGTTTGAAATGATGTAAGGTACCCAATGTATCTACAGAAACCTATGGAATATTCTTTAGGATGTATGAGAGATCCTAATCTCCATGGCTTGGTACGGGGAAGACTTAGAACCATCTTGAAGTTATACTAAACATCTCTACTGCAGCAAGTGAGGCTGTCTCAAATGAAGAGTCAACAGAGTCCCAAAAGGGATCTATTCAAACAACTCTAGAGGGAGCTCAAGAGGGAACATAGAGGGAGCTCAAGAACTTCCTAAGTTTCATTTACTGAATGTATTGAACTTGTTTTACTGTATCACCCTTGTAGATGTGCATATTTACATACCTAGATTATATCTACATTTTGGAACTGAATTTCACCTTTCGTTTTAAGTTCCTTGTAAAGCAGTGTTATTGAAGAAAATCCTGAATGGGTTTTCTAGAGCTAGTTCCAGGAAAGAGCTAGTCATAACTGAAGGGCTATAGAGAAAACTACTTCCTGCCTATATTTAGATATCTCTGTGACAGTTCTCCTGTGTGGTACTAAATTCATATAACACATAGGGATGAAAGGATAACATAAAAGATATTTTCCCTAAGCAATGGAAAACTGCTTAGGTGGTTATATTGTCTGTATACTTGGAATATCATTTCACCCTTATAGTAGTTAAGCAAGTAAGTGATCAGGCGGCTGAGTTTTTCAAATGAAACCAGGACGACGGAAAGATTCTCTTTTTTTCTCTCACAAGTAAGTTTACACAATAAGCCTAATGATTAGAGGTTGAAATTAGTGCATATCACAGTAGTGTATTTCATTTTATCTTCCATATTAAAGCTTCCTTCAATTCTTGGAGTCTTTGGAATATCACTTTGGGATACACTGTTTTTTTTTTTTTTTTTTTTTTTCCCACATGGTAATAAGTTAGAATGACTTTTGCAATTGGCATATGAATTTAAGTTTTCAGCTACCAGGAGTATATTATATGTATCTACATAGAAGCACCATTGAGAATTCTGACAATAAGATACTAGAAAACAAACAAACACTCATTTAGAGTATCCTGAGGTTTCCAACATGACTGATGTTAACTGGCACTCTTGTTAGCTCTCAGAAGAGAGAGGAAAAAGTTTAGAAACCCAATATTGGATGATTTTATTTAAATTCGGTGTTGAGATATATTGCCAGTGGAGCACAGAGACTTTACTCCACTGTCTCCAAGCCTATCAGACCTCGCACAAAGGTGATCTTTGACCTCAATATCTAAAGCCTTCACTTCCTCACTCTTTCAAAGTAATAAAGCTGTATGTTTTCTTGGAGGTAGAAAATCACTTTGCTGAAATACGATTACTACTACTTATAAATAAATAGTAGTTCTTATGTGTGAATAAGGTCAGCTATATAGTTTATATTGAGTCTTACTGTTTTGTATTTATAAATTGAGACAAGGTATTTCTTTGATACTATACATCTAAAAGACAACACAGTGAATAAAGACAGGGTTAATGACTTTATTTATTGATCATCTCAGAGTTGCATAACAGAAGAGAGGAAATTTGAGTTGGTTAGTATTTAGGAAAGTAACTGGTTAAGAAGATTTTACAAAGCATCAGCACACCAATAAGTAAAGGAGTTGTATTTTATTTTATCTTTAAACGTTTTCAGTTTAAAATAATTGTGTCTTCTGATTTAGATAAATCAGTCTTTTAAATGATTTTTTTTGTAGCAAAACTGCTAAGATTTAGAATTCTTTTTAACTTGCTGTTGTAATATAATGTAAAAATGTTCACTTTTTGTCATAACTTCAAAATGGAAAAGCAGAGTGGTCAAAAACCTTTTAGTACTTTCTTTAATTGAATTACTTTGATGTCTCTCACAAATTAACTTTTTGGAAGAACTCCCATATTTGCCCAATTTGAAACTAAGAAATGAGTGAGAAGTTTCTCAGAAAGTTCTTCTGCTCTCTTCTGTTTATCTTCAAACAATTTTTATTTGAAATTATATGCCTTTTTCCTTTCAGCTTAAACATTTAATGTTCGAGATATTATTTCCTACCTTTGCAAATAATGTATATCAGGCCTCAGAGCAATGTGTACTGTTAATAAACAGTTGATATTTACAACTGTTTTTTTTTTTCCTATTGTATTGTTCAAATACGTTTTTATGACAAACACAAAGGTTTAAATATGCAAAGAACTAAATAGCTGGCATCCTTGTGAATCTGTGAAAGTGAATTAATCTATAAACTAATCTATAAACTAATCTTCAATGCACCTATTTGTTATGACCTCGTCATTTGGGATATCAATCAGTCTTGTTTTTATTATTGGCTGCCATGAAAGAGAGGGAGATCAAATGCAGAATTTTTAAGAATCTCTCGAAGGATACAGATATCCTGAGATGTGTGTCTGAAAAATCTTGTCATACAAACCTGTAATGCAAATTACTAAGCATATTAAGAAAGTTAATAAGTTGATAATTTCATATAATCACTTTTTTTTTTCTGTGCAAATACACAGCAGTTTTTTGTACTTTTTTGCTTGTTATCTGCTTCATCAGCAAACTATTTTTAGTAGTAGAGATAGACACTGCAAGACTTTAAGATTTCTTTGAGGGACGCATAACTGCAAATATTCTTCCAATAACCAAAAGGTTTTAAGAGTTCAAAATGCCTCACTGTCAGTCATGGTCCTGTTCATTTAGACTTACTATGCTATATGCATGCTTATCCTTCTATATATGCTTAATTCTTTCACAGTTTAGGCTGCTCTAGAAAGTCCCATCTGTTAAGTGAATCACTATATACATAGCTTAACAAACAAATTTTCATGTACTTATCTCCAAAATCTTCCTGAACATCCCTGTGATGTTTGACTAAATGACATGGCTGATTGGTCCCCACAGCCAACTTTTCTAAATGTATTTAAAAATATAATCTCCTTATTTTTCTAAATATGTAACTTGAGAGTTAGCCAACTGTATTTTGGCTGAGTTTATTTTGTCTTTTGGATTGTTTAAGGAAAAAAAGGGAAAAAAGATAAGTTAGTTGTTTTCTGTCTATGAGTTCCTATGACTAACTTGCACCCTCGAGGGAATATAAATTATGTATTTTTTTAAACGACTATATTAACTTTGCATACACCTGAACAAAAGAAACTATGCTGTTTGTTGTAGGTGATCATGCACATTTCTAAATGTGCCCCACACATGTACCGCACAATTTTTATACATTATTAGGTAATGGTGTATTACTATGTTGTTTAAAGTAGGTAATGTTCAGAGAAAAAAATCAGAGTCAGGAAAGTAAAGGCCTGTTGCTTAGACACTTACTGACTGGGTGTCAATTAAAAATTAATAATTTATTGGGATCTTTTGCACAGGGTGAACTTTCATGGCTGGAATATAAACTCTTGAATGAGATCATTGCTTGCCTTTTGAATGACAACGGAAGCCTTTTTTGGTAGGATTCTTGCAAAGGCATTTTTATCTCTAGTGGAGGAACTCACCAAATTGTTCTTACAGGGAACTCTTACAGTCCAGCTGGCCCCTGGTCCTATGTGACCACTCCAGCACACAAACGATTCATTACTACTGATGATCTCAAACTATGTATAGAACACATTCTAACTAACTGTGTACAGAAAACTGTTCTTGAGCTCTTCTGTATGTGCAGCAGAAATTTCTATTTGTTTATTTCAAATTATCTTCTCTACATATAATGTGGTCAATTCCTTTGTTTACAGCAGGAATTTTCTGGAAGAGTCTCCAAAGGCTTTTCTTAGGAAGTTATTAAACACATTTAAGTCTGTAAATTGTATATATTTATTGGTCACAGCAAGATCTGACTGGGGGGTATTTCAGGAACTTCTCAAATTGTCTACCCCAGTAACTCTACTATTATTTAGGTAGTTGTTCTGCTCTTAAACCAGCTAGAAGTTCATTTAATTACCTGGTTGCAAATTCGCCGAGATGTTTGGTCAGCTACTCTGGTGCAAATCAGCTTCTTGTCTTACCTAGTCAGCGGCTAACTGGGGAATTGCTAGATCCAGTGAGTCACCTAAGATGGAACTCAAGACTAAGTATTTTAAGCATCCATAAAAGCATAGCCCTGACCTGCTTCTGCCTTAGTGTTCCTCATCATATGACCCATTTTTCACCATGAAATCTGGAAATGTGTTGGGAGTCATAAACGGGGAGTAGAGCTACCCTGTAATGGGGCATGCGAACCGGGATCTTGTACGGGGCGGGTCCCGGTGGCCCCTGACTGAGCAGTGCCTAGGTCTTTCTAGAAGCTGCTAGAATCCCGGTGGTGGGCGCCAGGAGCAGTCTGCCCTGGAGGACTGTCCGCCCACCAACAGGGTTTGCCCAGTCCGGAGAAACCACCACATTAGCATAGCACCTATCATGCTCTCGCTCCTCCCTGTTCCCTCCGTTTTCTCCTCCCTCTCCTAAAGTTAAAAAAGTTTGTGTTACTTCCTGAATAAATTGGCGTCGACCGGAGCTCGTATCCAGTGTGTTCCAGGAAGGAGATCATCAGTAGCTGCAGCCCCCTCGCAGCTACTCCTCCGAGAGCTACAAGAGGGAGCCTCGCCTCTTGGGGGTGGAAAGGGAATCCGGCGCCACAGTGCGGAGGACGGAAGAAGATCACGCAGCCCGCGGACGCCTCGCTGGGACAGCCAGCGACGGGCGTCTTCAGAAATGGCAATTAATTTTGGTAGAAAGTATTGGGGTAAATTATTCTATCTTAAACTCTCAGCTTACTACAGGATGAAATGTGTTGTGAAAATCATCTTTACATTTCAACTATAAATGGACCTTTGGGTGGAATTCAGCTGCCGATCCAGATGGATCCAGGTGGATATTTATATTATAAAGTCTCATTGTAGTCTATGAAAATATAATCAATATGATCAATGGAGTCTAGAGAATTACTGGTCTCACCTAAATTGGACTAATACATGTGGTCAGCTGAATAGCTCTCTAGACTCCTTTGATTATGATTATTCTTTTCATCTCCTTTCTAGTTAATTGGTCAGAATTATCCAAATTATAAAGCATATATCTGAAATGGAATAATCTTAACTAAAACTATTCTATAAATCTAGTCAAGAATCTTTCTTTTCCCCTAGGACAAGTGGTATAGTTCATAGCTGTGTAATCAAAATTATCCCTTCCAAAACAGAAAGACCTTATTCACACTAAATGTCAGTTGGTGCTGGTGCTAGCTCTTAAACTGGTCTTAAACCGATCTGGGATATTGTTCATCAGCCAGAAATAGCCTAACAGCAAACACTTTGAGAAAAAAAATTCTCTTGACTCAGTGCACATCCTATTTAGCTTACTACTGTGAAACTCTATAACATGTCTAACTGTGCAGCTGAATTATTTTATACAAACCATGTGATCTAAGGATTTATATGTTTAACTCTCCGGATTTAGCTGGAGTACTTAGCATACTGGTATTCTATTCCTGTGGATTTCAGCAGAAGACAAGCTGGAAAACATCTCTGCTCAGTTTCTCTACTTATTTATGCAATCCTTATCTAGATCATTCCTATTGAATACTAAATCAGTGTAATTGAAATTTGCTATAAATATTTAGAATGAATGAACTTTCGTATGGTAATAAAGACTAAACAATAAATACACTGATTAAAATAATAGCTAAGGTTTTTTTTAAAGCTCTACTGAAGATAGAAAGAAGATTGCTTTTATTCTCAAATGCAAATAAACTCTTCACAGCAAGACTGGATATTAGCCTTTTATTATAGTAACAAATAAAATGATTTGGGGACAAAATCCCATAAAATCTCCATAATTACTTCATTCAGCAATAGCATATATCATATGCTATTATAGCATATAACTCACTGGAGTTCAGAAAGAAAACACCAAAAAGTCCATTCCTCTTGTTTCGCATTTAAAATCCAGACAAAGAACTTAGCAGTATAAAAAGCTAGGGAATTCAATTAATGTATTGATTTTTGGTTAATTAAATAGGAATTTTCCTTGAAAGCATACATCTCACTACACATTTTGTGCTAGTTGAAAAGCTAAGTAGATAACCTTGAGCTGACACAGCTGATTTCACACACACGCACATACAGAAAAAAGTTAGTACTTTTTAACCAATGCATGTTTAAATATTAGGCCCTCAATTCCTTTTTTTCTATGAAAAACTTGAAGTAATCAGTTATTTCACAGCATATGCATAAGCAGTGTCCATTTAGTCTGGCTACTTACTAACTTTACAGCAATTTTGAAGAGCAATCTGGGTGCAAGAAAAATAAATACAATTAAATTAATGCCAATAGCCTCAGCAAAGTATCTTCTCTTCCCTCTTCTCTTTCTTTTCTTTTCCTGGTCATTTATCTTGGCAGAAGATTTTATGGATGTTCTGTCAATTTTTAATGTTCATGATGTATATGTAATCTACACTTGGACTTCTCATTATGCAACTAATTCCTATTAGTTCTGAAATATTAGTTCAGAAAACAAACAGGATAGGAACGTTCAAGCTACTGCATACCTTGCTTTTAGGTCTCTGTAGGTGTGTCATTCAGTATTACTATACAGAATTTTACTTAGGAAATTTACTTAGGAAATTAGCTACAGAGACCTGCTTGGTTTCTTTGTTGATAATAAGGCCTTGCTATAACAATATATAAAATGCATATCTTGCTAAAAGTAAATGCGTGCCAAGTTATATATTTAAAAATGCGAGAGATTGCCACATGCATTTCTTCTAATGATGGTATGTATTAATTGTTAGGGAAATAATAATAAAAACCTTCTTATCTGAATGGCAATTATTTAAATTAAAATTGTGTATCTCATGAACTTAAACCATTAGCAAATAAATCATTCTCACTTTGAAAAACAGAAACAAAAAAGACTAAAACAATGACAAAAAGGCATACAATAGTAAATTCATTCAGTAAATTCAAGGTTTTCTTCATATGTTTAAGAGATATTTTGTTAGCCCTTCGTTCTTTTTTTTTTTAACCCTTGTCACTTGTTATGTAAATATACATATATATGTAAATATACATATTCATTTATAAGGGTAAGCACTCTTGAAACACTGTTGGCATTAGATTGGAAGTTTGGTATGGTTAGATGAGTGGGTGGCAAAAGGAGGCAGGCTTTGGGAATGAAGAGGGAAATTCTGTATTCCAGAAGACTATTCAGTAAATGCAGGTAGCAGAAGCTTTGGGGTTTCAAGCTGGGGAAAGCAAGAAAACAGACAAGTAGAAAGAAGTCTGTCAGGTAGACTGTCATGCAGGGCTGAGAAACTTCTGAGGGAAACCTGGCTCCAGCAGGGAATAGATACAAAATGATATGTCAGATATATCAAAAGCAGATTTTTTTTTCTTTTTCTGGATCCAGGGGAGAAATCTGTAGTATTTGTATGTAAAATGCAAGATTTTACTGGAAGTTGTTTGACAGAAAGAAAGGATCTGCCACTTTTTTTAAAAATCTGTTTTGTTTCTGGACTCAGATATTTTTTTTTTTTACTTTAAGAAATTAACCTCTTCAAGATAAGCTGTATTTTGTTTTTTATTAGCCAACTAGTTTATTAACTTCAGATTTTTTTTTTATAGTGTCATTTGATATGATCATTTTAATGGACGAGAGCTCAGAAGTAGCAAATTCATCTCTGTGTACAGGCTGAGCTGGTCTTGGACTCCAGCTCTGATTAAGACAAAAGGATCATAATTTCTATTATTCAGTTTGAGCAAATATATCCTTTTGTGTCTAGATATCTGAAATTTTATTGGCTGGTTTTTGTCCTGTCAGAAGGAGTATGTAGACACTGCTCAATAAGGCAGTGATGGATGGTGATTATTTCAGAAACAATTAGATTGTTGAACAAACTGGAAGTTAAAGAAATTTGAATCTACTGCTGCCTTTGTATTTGGAACAGTGAATGGGCCCAGTTTTGTCTTAAAAAGTAGGCCTCAACAGTGTCATAAAATAAAAATGAGAATATATATCTTGAGTCCTGCGGAATTTGTTCTCTCGTACTGTATACTGAAATATTAAGTGCCTAATTGTTATTGACGTTGAAATACTTATTCTAAGTCAAGAAAATCATGCTAAACCTGAATCACACCTTTACTTTGTTATAGAGATATGTTCTTTGATGTCACATTTAATTTTTCTGAAAGAAGATCATTAAATTCTCTTCAAGGTCACTCGGTATCCACAGATAGGACCTTTGTTCTGAAATGTGACAAGTTCTTTTTGCTGTTCCATTAAGGAACCCATACTGAGCTATATGTTTTCTGAGCAATATATCAAATCACTCCGCTAGATTTGCCTACCTTTGTCAAGTTTTCCCTCTCAATAAATATTGCCCCATTTCAGGCTTTACTAATAGCAAACTACTAACCAACAAACTCTTCATGAATCCGATACTGCCAGAGTCGGGCTTATAGCTACCATGATATTTGACATCATCCTCCCCAGCCCACTTCAAACCTGTAACAACCATTTTTTCCTGATTCTTATGTTTAAGTACACTATGTTCTAACTCCCTCATTATTGATTTTATTGATTTGTATAAATAAAAATGGAAAGTTACATAGATTTAAAATAGATTCTTAAAATCTAGGAAGAAAAAAAGAAAACTGAGATATAGATTATAATTGTTAAATTATATGTTGCATAATTTTGCATGATTATGAATGCAACTTGTCAGCCTACTAATTTAAATGGACACTTATATCACAATCTACCTTATGAAAATTATAAAATCTTTCCCATTGCCTTATTTTTCCTTATTCTTTCAATGACACTAATTCTCACTTTACATACATTTTATAACTTAAGCAAATGCGAGCAGCAAGTAATGAAACAATAGTACCTACAACAAAAATATAAAAGTGTAAAAATTATATGATACTACAAATTCAAAAACAATATCATGCGTTTTTAATTAACTTAAAAAATCTATCTATCTATCTATCTATCTATCTATCTATCTATTTAAATAACTCCCTGAGGTAGACATTGTAAAATTGAAATTAGACTATTCTAACAATTGCAACTCAATCTATTCAACTGTATATTTGCCCCCTAAATATCTGAACCTCTTCCAACATCATATAGGCAGATTGTCTGTGACAATCTGTATTTCAGATAAGCATAAAATTAAGTAAATATTATATCATTTAATATTCTCAGGCTTGTGACTTCCCCTTGCTGATTTATTATTTTACTCCCATTTCCACATTAGAAAAATCATTTGTAGAATTTTGGTATCTATTGTTGTAGGATTTTGTATCTATCTTCTCTGCTATATGTTCACAGAATGAAGGCATCAAGAACTAACAGATATTTTCAACTAAGTAGAACAAGTTTCATTTTTTTAATTTTAATATTCAAAAGGCTATCTTATGTGCTCTTTTTCTTTTCATCTGGCGAAGCATGTTTCCTGCAAGCCTAGTCAGTGGAAATTACGATAGAAGAAATACGATAGCTAGAATAATGCTATCACCTTTTTTTAACTGCGACTGCTTCTAATTTTTCAGATTATCTTTAGAATTTCATGTCTGATGCATAGCATAAGAAAAAATATGTGTTATGCTTCTACATAGTCTATTTTCTCTCTGTCTTTGGTAAAGGTTCTGCAGTTGACAAAAGCACTAAAGTTAAACTTAAACAAATTGATATTGTTATTCAGGCCTTACTAAAAACTATGGTTCAATCATTAAAAATGCGATTGTAAATATTTCGAGTGGGGGAGGAAAGGCAAGATGTTGCTAAAAGGATATTTTCCAGTATGTAGAATAATTGAATAGTTTAACCTAGAGTCCTTGTATTTCTTAGAATTTTTAACACTTTTTTATTTCTGAATATCTGTTCCAGTACCATTTCAAAAAGAAAAAAAAAAAAAAAAGATAATTTCGAAATTGAATGTATCACCTCCAAACTGAGCTGTAATTTGTCCTGCAGCCCTTTTCATGGAAATACATGCCAACAAAAAAAAAAAAATCATCAAATTAGTTTTGCAGTATTCAGGTTTTATCTGAGATAGTTACTGCTACTACTTGATATCTAACATGAAATTCTGCAAGCTACATTTTAAACCAGTGGCTAACTATGTGTGATTTTTATTAGCCTAACTGGTTAAAGAAATATCCAAAGGTATACTCATACTTAAGACAAGTACAGGTTTTACTTGTTCTTTAGTAAACCTCATATTGTAAAAGTGCTGCCTAGAAGCAGCCCTTTTCAAGGTTCTGCAGTCACCTTTCTTCACCAGCCACCAGTTGACCATCCTTGAGCTGTTTATGGTTCTTAGTTTGCAAGCTGGCTTTTGCAGTGATCCCATGCTTAACCTACGGAAGAGTTAGTTATTCCAAAATCTAGTGCACACAGCCAGTTCTCACAACAACCTGATAAATCTAAAAGGCCTGGACCGGTGCCTGGTGCTTTGCACACAGCATAAATAGCAGTTAGCCCAAGACCTGATGGCTAATAACACCTTTTTTTTTGGTGTGCCCCTGTGTAAAAAAAAAAAAAAGAAAAACAGTTATGCAGTATTAGCATGTTTCTGTTTGAAATCAAAGCAAAATAATCTTAATTTTAATCATTGATCCTGCTGTTTGGGTTGCAACAGGCCTATCGTGAGGGACTTTCTAGTTGTGTGCAGAATACCTAATCTTAACTCTTCATTTCACCAGGGAATCTACAGCGTATGCCCATCACAATATCCCTCCTGCATGGCCCTTGTTCTCATATTATTACATAGGATCTCAGATAGCTATGTATGTTATTATATAACTGTTCACACAATATTGTAAAACACCTGTTCTTCTTATGCATTTTTGTAAACTAAATATAATCTTGAATTCAATAATTCAAAATTTAATATCTAATGGATAAAAAAAATCTTTTTGGTATCTTTTTGGTAGCTGTTTTATTTAAAGACATGGTCATTTATTAAACTGCTTTTCAATATAAGATCAGACAACACCACTAGTGAATCTTACTATGAAAACATACCAGCTCTCTCCCTCTCAAAAAATCCCACAGATGAAAAAAATAACTTTTGACTCTCAGGATTACAGTCCCACCTCTAATTTATTTCAGCCTAGAAAGGTATTGCCCTCAATATCTTCAAATGGAAAATTGACAGAAAAATCAGTTCTAGTCAGTATAAGAAACAAAGAATCCCCTGAATAACATCCCATATTTCTGAGGTATCCAGAATAACTGTAGAAAATTTCACTATTTTAATTTCCAGATGTTGTATTATCAGACCAGTAAGATGTGTGAAGTTTTTACAAAGCTATTTAAATGTGAATTACCTGATCTGTTATTTCAGATCAGGTAATACCTGGATACCTCAAAATTCTGCTGCAAAGAGCAAGATTTTTGAGATTAGAGAGAACATAGATCAGAACCAAAAGTGAGGAGCAAGTGAGGAGAAAGTTATATTGTCATAAAATATCTGTATTTCCACCTGTAACTGACATCAGATTAGGTATTACTAAGCCTGTTTTGAACCCTGGAAATTGCTTCTCTAGGGGAGATTATTAATAACTCCAGTATATTAATACATTATACTTTTGGAAGAAGTGCTCAGGAAACCTTGAGTTCTAACTCATATACAGATGTGCTATGTCACATCAACAAAATACATATCTATCAGTACTCTATATTTAATTATTCTCATAAGTATTCCAGCTTTCTGGAACTGGGACTTTCTGGGACTTCTATGAGACTTCTTTGAGCAGACTTCCTTGGGACTTCTATGAGGGGGAAGACAACTGAGTAATTATTTTATATACATGTATTTTTTGTGTATGTATATTTGTGTGAATATATATAAATCTATGCTATATGCACATAATTCAGTGTTTAATTTATACACACACAGATGTATATATTTATGTGTATGTATGTAAGTGATGTATTCTGTTATAGATTTATTTGTATATGTATATTTGTATTTATATTTTCAGCCCTTAGATACTGTGTTGAGAATTGGATGTCGAAGAATGTCAAGGAGACAGGCGATGGGGACTGACCAAACTGTTCTGGAGCACACTGACCTAACTGTGCTATACACCATGCTCAGCTTATCAGCATGTCTTGTATACCACATACATGGACTCCGCTCGTTATTGTACATTGCACCACCCAATGCCTGCATGCTGTTTACCTGCTATTAGCATCAAATGAATTGTAATATGGCTTATCCAGCCACTTTGCCTCTCTTTTCTTTTCACAGTGATTCGTACTTCCAGAAGTACAATTTCAAACACCAAAGGCCAGGAATCACTGTCTTCATCTGACTATCCACCTCCATTCTTATTAGCTTTACTTTATAAAGTAAAAAGCATTATATAAAGTAGTTATTTTGTTTTATTTTATTTTATTTTATTTTATTTTATTTTATTTTATTTTATTTTATTTTATTTTTTAAAGATAACTTCATAGTGTATACCAATGCACAACATTACAGTAAATAGAATTCACAGCTAAGACGTGATTAAAATTCACCTAGGAAACTTCCATTAAAAAGTAACATAAGCAATCTGCTAAAGAAAAAAAATAATTACAGGAATATATTACGTTGCTCTGATAGCATGTCATTTGTGGTCACACTTGACAATAAAAATATAGCTTACCAGAAATAAATCTGAAAAAATGGCAAAAAGTCTAAGGAAGATGTTGATTAGCATGAGATAAGTGATTTAAAGAAAGCAGTAATGACTATGAAATGATGAAAAAGGGTGTACCACCATATACTTAAACAAATAGGATTTTAAAGGGGACAAAATAAGAGAGTTCACAGTAAGAAAATTTGCAACTTGAAATTAAAATTGTCAAAGCAAGATGGCACAGTATAGTAAGTACACAGTATAGTAAGTACACTTGCATCTTTGAAAATCCTGTCCAGGAATTTCGTAAGTATTTGAGCCTGAGGTATAGCATTTAATTGTAAATTGACTCTCAGAATATAAATTCATAAAAGGACGTAAAAATTTTATGTGCATTGAGAAACTCGCTGAATACATTTAACTTTCTTTGAAGTACAAAATTGACAATCAAAAAGTCTTTTAATCCTTGCTCTGATAAAGATTTATAAATTAATACTAGATACTTTTCTATGATATGCGGTATGATAATATCATTCATGATTCTTTTAATTTGAAAAATTATTTGAAAACATCAAGTGCAAAACTGTGCACTTTTTTCAAAAGAAAATAATGTTTTGATATTTCAATGTTTTATGACAGAAAATCTATTTTGATTATTTTGTTGGCATTTTTGAATAAAATAGAAGAGTTATAAAATACCATCACTTTAAATAGAAATTGACTGAATAGTAATTTAATAAAAGGGAAACAAACAAAAAATGTAACAGGCATTTGGTTAATATTTTACAAAAGAAATTCCGAGTTGATAGTAAATGCTATAGTTAACACTTGGAAAAATGTGCGTGTATACTCTTTCAAAGAACTAGGTGACTATAGGATTGTACTGGTCAGAAGAATGAGATTAGAAGATATTTAGGCATCTGTATAATTATATGGAGAGCTGGTACTCCTAACTAATGACATTTAGCAGTTAGTCCTTTTCAAACTAAAATTTCACCTATTACTGAAATTAGTAATAAAAAAAATAGCTAAGATGATGACTAAAGCAAAATACAATTATCTTTGAAAATATTATTGAGAATCATTCAGATTATTGAGCTAGTGATTTAAAATTAAGGCATTTTTTAGTCCCTGATTTAACAACATCCTAGATCTCCATGGCAGACTTGTTATGCTATTTTTGCCTAAAGAAGAAGAAGGAATTTTCAAAACTCTCTATATATGAGTAATAGATCATCAGACTCCTTAGGTTCTTTGGAAATATTCGATTTTAGGTAATCAAATACTTCAGAAAAGTAACTGCATAAACTATTTTTTATACTATTTCTTCACAAGTAAATATAATTTTGTTTGCTTAAAAATGTGGTGGTATTTTAGATAGCTTTTTTTTTTCTTTTAGTTTTCTTTTGAGTTTGTTTATGGAATAAATGTGCAATTTAAGAAAAGGAAAAGCTATTAAGAGTGATACTAGTGATTTTTAAGAGTGAACAGACATCTTTAGATTAAAAAAAAAAATTATTTTTGTCTATTTCATCTTTTCAAGAAGACCTTTTAAAAGAACCAAGACACACTGAATTGATGCCAAAATAATAGGATTGAATATCTTTTACTAATAGATAATTAATGACTTCTTTCTCAGCCATGTACACTTTAGTAAATGCTTTCTTCTTTAGATTTATTCTATGTAACATATCTGAGACTGGAAAAATGACAAAAAATGATTTTGTGATTGATACTGCTTATAACTGTCTTTGGTTATGTTTTTTTGTTAAAATTATCGCCTCATTTTTCAAAATACTGGTTATCCTTTCTTCTGTATCAATCCGTTCTCCTTTCCACCCCCATCTCTCTTCCTAGCTGCCAGGTACACTAGGCAAAAAGTACAGATTTTGCAATCTTCTACTCTAGCATATTTACTCTAGATTTGGACAACAATTTCTTGGGGACAGAAGAGCATATAAAGATATATATTATTCCTTCATTCTTTACATGACAATATAAACATCCAGCCTTTAAATTTGGTGTTGCTTGAGTAGAAAAGTACATGCTGCATTGAAATCAAGTTGTATTTTTTAACATTTTAACAGAAATAAAGAGAAGTGTTACATTTATATTGACTTCCAAAAATGCATCTTTTTATTTGGTAAATAGAGAAAAATATTCTTTGTCCGAGAGTTTAGAATTATCATATAATACACAACTGAACACTTTGTTGGTGATTTGATAATCTAAACAGTATTGAACGAAATGAAAGCATTCTGATAATGTGTGTTCAATAACCCAGAGGGAAGTGCTAAGTTAGTCTTAGCTAGTTAAAGTTAGTCTTGTACGTGTTTGAGCTTTAACACAGGAAAAATATTTCTTTTTTCTGCAGAAAATACCTTCACTTTAAACGAAAAAACAGCCAATCGTGGGAGAACTGCTCGAGAAAGGAAATTAGAGAAAAACTAGGGCCTAACAGAAGTTATGGCATTACAGAGGTTGGTTGAGGTGAAAGACAATTGCCATTTCCAGAATGGGTGGCATGTGCAGAATCTACTTCTCCATGGATTCCCTTGAAAACACTATCTGCCTTCCTAGCACACATGAATAAGAGTAAACAAAGAGTGGAGCAGAATGTAATCTTGCCACAAATATTATGCAAAGTCTGCACAGAAGCAAACTGCCAATGTATCATAGGCATATCATTGGATGAAGCATATGTATTTGTTGAAGCACTATATATAAAAATATAGGAGCAGGAGATGGAGCGTTAAGTGAGTGCAAGGGTAAGTGTGAACATTGTCAGAATAGTGAAAAAGTGTCTTCTGGGTGTTTCTGTATAAGTTTCTAGACAAGATTCAATCTTTCTTGTACTCCAAAGTCCTTTGCGGGGATGAAGTGACTAGGGCAGATGTCCAAGACTAAGCAGATCTTCCCATACACTTACAGTATTTTATGTAGAAGACTTTCAGTGATAAAATTTGCTTCCTCCATTCTTTGTTTTCCATTTGTCTGCTGAAGGAAAGGAATAGTCCATTTTATGTCATACAGGAGTGGATTCCATTTATTTGTATTAAGTTGCATGTTTCGGATTAGATAGCTTCTAAAAATATTTTCAAAGAAATATTAATTAATTTTTAAAAATATTTATCAGTAGAATCTGACTTTTTTTATATCTAAAGCTATTTAACAGTCATTACCTGTGTTATTATTGCCTTCTGGCTTCTCATTTCCGTTAATATTAAAAGGATATAAAGTTATTAAGAGTTTATCTCTGCTTTTTATTTATTTATTTATGTATTTATTAGTTTGTTTGATTGATTGATTATTTGATTTTGTTCTATTTTCTCCAGGCATACCTACTTTACTAGAGCAGGACAGATGAAGTCCAGAGTTTTTGGTGAACCTCTCCTTTAAAAATATCTGTGCTTTGTTTGATTTCCTAACATATACCAAAATCTTATAATGTGTTAAAACTAGGTGGCTATAGGCAAGATTTCATTTTTTGAGCATGCTTTAGGATATGTTTTACCCCGTGACAACTTTAAATTACAACCAACCATCAAAGAATATTACATAATATATATGATGGTCAGCAAACACTGTAAGATACTCTGCATTTACTGCTTCTGCAATCCTATTAGCCATTGGCTGACTCACATTTTATTTTATAGATTACAAAAATTAAAATAAATGCACTTATTTTCATATCTTTATATAGCAGCAGCTGAGTTTAATTCGTTAATATTATCCAGTAAAGTGTGATGTAATTTTCTCATTTTCCTAAACAATAAACACCTGAACCTCTCTTGCTAAGACTTGGCAAAGTATGAAGTTCACTTCACCTGAAAATTTATGAGGCAGAGAGCTCACTCTTGTTCCAGTGCGCTACAAGTGTGCAGCATTATAGCAGTCAACAGGAATATTTATGTGTACCCACATCCACAAGCCTCCTTTTTCATTTTTCATATGATTAAAAAGCCTTGTTTTCTATTTAATCTTCAAAGCAGCCTCATAAATGAGGTCATATTTTGTGCTGCATTTCACTATACTGTTCTTAAAAAAATCAGTTTTGGAATATTTCTTTTCAATTCAGGAGCAATTTCATACAGTACTTACTTTTAGTTCTATTGCACTAGCTTCCAACCTGTCACTTACATATGTATCCAGTATTCCCATATTAATTTTTATTCATCAGATCCTGCCCTACTTTGCTTCTTTCACATCTTTGCTAGCATGCAAATAAATCAAATTGCAAGTACATGCAAGGAGGCAAGACACAGAGAATATCTATTTCATATTTACTAATTGTCCTAATATCCATATTATGCTTAATTTCTTCTTCTGATGATGATGCAGTTATTGCCTCTTAGTTTTAGCAATATTTACAAAAGGTTTTGTCACCCAAGAAGGTAAGAGGAATATTGAGATTTCTTAATATATTTTAACATTGTAAAAGGAACATATCATTAAAAAATTCTGTTGCTTTAGAAGATTATCTATTTGACATTATGATTTCATATGCATAGATTGTTTTTCAGCTATCTACTGTGCAATTTCATGCTTCTTCCTCAGATTTGTCTACTGCTAATCTCAGCTAGTAACCTCAGTCAGAGTCAGAATGCTAAGTCAGAAGAATTCTGTGTCCTGCATGACTGAAAACTAGATTTTTTTTCTTGCCTTGTTTTTTTGTAGTTCTACTTTGAAGCCACTCATCTCTGCAAAGCTCAATTCAAATTCACATTTTAGCCCGCACTTAACATTCCATTTCTTTGTGTTAGTCAGGAATCATTCTTGTAGTCTTAACCTCTATAGCAATTTCTTTACAACAATAACACATATCCAAAGTTAAAAAAAAAAAATCATAAATAAACATCGTATTCCAAACAATACCACTGCATTTGATTTGTATTCTGCATCTTTACTGATGCGTTCTCTCATTCTATTATCAGGTTTCAGGTTTTGTTGTAGCAGCATATTGCCTTAAAGGACACTTCAGCTACATCCCAAAGTTCTGGGTTTTGTTTGGTTGTTGCTGTTTTGGTTTTTTGTTGCTGTTGTTTTTGTTTTGTTTTTGTTTTGCTATTGTGTTATTGTTGCTGTTGATGTTTTGTTTTGTCTTGTTTTTTGGGGGATATGCTTCAGGAAGTTGCCAGTACCTTATGTGTTGGTTGATACAGAACCTGCAGAAGAAGCTCATAGTAATACAGTTACTCTTAAAGGTGAAATTCCAGTTAAAATATTTATGGCCTAAACTACTTGTTTCCTGTTTTTGTGTGATATCGAACTGAAGAATAAGTAGTGAAATTTGACTACAGTTTTGAAAATCTAAACATTGTGGTTTCTAGTGAGCATTTATCTTTTATTAGCCAAGTCCTTTAAAACTGAACTGTCCTGATTCTATTTCCACTGCTTATCTGATAAGGCAATTTTAGTTTTCATATCAGCAAATTTTATATTCAAAATACATCCAGTTTTAACTGGTAATACCAACTTTAAAACAAATATATATCTTTTTGATTGTAATACATTCTTAGTACCATCCTTTTTAATTGCATTTCCCATGTTCTCTCTGTGCTTCTTATCTCTCCTTGAAAAAAAAGGATTCTCTCCCATAGCCAGAGTGGGAACAACCTTAGCTATTCACTGATTCACCTTTCTTCCAAATGAGAATAAAGTGTCTGGGACAATTTTAGTAAAAGACAAAAGGAAAAAGAGACAGTGCTGCCTCCATCTACACTTCGCACACTACTCAATCATTACAACACTTTGTCTAATTGACGGAATTTTAAGACGCACTCCCTACCACTTGTAGTAACATTGAATCTACCTACTTGATGCTATTCTACTTTGCATCCAGTGACCTGAGTGGAGAGCAGTATTATAGTATAGTAGTGAGATCATTAACTTAGTAAATTATTTTAGATTGTCTTAATAGCTGATTAAGAACAGAAAACTAAAATCTGTTTCTTATTTTTTAGAAGAAAACTGAAGGCAAGTCCATCTTTGACAAGTCTCTCATAATGAAGTAGTATTTTAAATTGAATGAAGTATTTTTATTTATCCATTTTGATCCTATCCATAACCTGATAAATAATAGGGATAGGAAAGAGAGGGAAGTGGGTTTCAACTAAGTAATGTATGTGCCATTTTTCTGTTGATTTTTTTTTCTTTAATTATTTTATCAAAGGTTTGTAAGGATATTGTAGAATAACTCTTGTAGTACTAAAAAATAAGTAGCCAAAAGCATATTTCTTTATAAAAAATGAATGAAGAACAGATTCAGGTGAGGAATCAGGCAAGTCAGAATTCCAGGCATGGCAATGAGACAATTATGTCTTTGATTTTTCTTGCTTAAGCACAGTACTTTGGCCTTGTATTTACTGATTTTCATCTTACTGACTTTAAATTATTTCTTCAATTTATCAAGATCATTTAATCTCTAATTTCATCCTCAGTAATGCTTGCAACATATCCAGCTCTGAGTCATCAATAGATTTTATATGCCTATTTTTTATTGTATTATCTAAATCATTCTGAAACTAGGTAACTCGACTTGTTAGACCTACTGGACTACATCTGAAATATTATGATAATTTCTTGTGAGGCACTGTTAACTACTCTTCAAGTACACTTTTTTATGTGCTGTACAGTCATCTTATTGCTGTGCCACCTAGATTTCATTTTTGAAGTTTACTTACAAAGATAGCATGAGAAAAAGAATATGTATATTACCATTCTCACTTCCTTCTCCAATAACCCAGAAATTCTGTTGAAGAAAGGAGAGCTGCTTGGTATTATTTGCTCTTAACAAATCTATCAATATTAGCATTACTATAATACTTAAAAGCCCAGTCTTGTATCAGGATCTTGCGGTGAAGGGACCCATGCAAACTGAAAACAGATGGATGATCCCTGGCTTATGGCTTTTGAAAGTTAAATATAGAACAGGAGACAACAGATGCACACAGGCAGACAAGGGAATACATGGAAAGAATAAGGAAATATTGGTCATTGGGGGAAGGAAGGGTCTCAGCACACTAGCAATCTAACTAATGTACATTTTGTAGTAATAATAGTTATATATGTCTTCATTTTAGAAAGAATAGTTTTACTTTTATTCCAAATATCTACAGATTAATCAAATGAATTTTATTTTTTTACTTATTTTTAAAACCTCTTCCCAGATCTTTGCAGTTTAAAAATATACTGCCAGGACCATTTCTCTCACCTGTCATTCTGCCCACCTCCCCTTGAAACATTTCACTAGCTCCCCACTATGTTCCAAGTCAAATTTGTTTCAGTTCCTTCTTTAGCTGACTCCACAAATCTTAACACCTTGTCTTCGCTTCCCACAATTCTATTCAAAGCATGACAGCCTTTAATGCATCATTATTTTTCCTTCTAAAACAAGTAACACTTGACAGGATCTAGGTTTCTAAGTAGATCTTGGAACACCAAAAAGTTAAGTGTTTGCCATCAGAAGGATGATCTGAAAATCCTGAATTTTCTATATATTTTGTAAGAAAAGGCTGCACCGCCTCTGTGCTTTCAGAGGGTATAATTTTGATTTCTTTTTCTTGTCTCTGGGAATCTTAACCTAGACTACTCTGAACTCATGCTCACAAGCCTGAGAGGATTTTAGGAGCACTGAAATTATTCACTGATAATTAATACAAATAGTAAAAAGCTTACTATCCCATTCTGCCACCTTAACACCGTGTACAGAAGCCAATGTCAAAATCTCTCATGTTTTTTCCTTCTGTGGTTTTTGATGATTTCATGAAGGGTATCTTGCATTTCCAAACCTCACAGATGATATTTTTTCCTAGTGTGATAGGTTCAGAACAAGATCTCTACCTTCCTGAGAAAGGCTTCCCATCTCTTGGCTCTTACAAGATCAGAATTCACTTTTTTAATGTTTTGAATACATCTGGAGTCTAACAGGTTCTAATTTGTAAGGCTGCACTGGGAGCTTCTGTTGGCTTTCTGTTTAAACCTAAAAGACAAAAGAATTTGCACAGTGTCTCTGGATAAGGTAATACTGTTTTTGTGGGGCTATTTAGGATACTATTAGACTGACCAGGAAGTCTGCAATATTTTTGAACACTCAAGGCACAACTAGTGCCAGAGATTATGAGGGCTGGATAACAATGGAGTAGGTGGAATTTGTGTATGGAGGATCTTGTCTTACGTTTGTTTCCATTTTTAAAAGCCTTTTCTTCAAACATACTTGAAAATAACTTTTTGCTTTCTGAATTATTTCCTAAATTGCTACCTCTAATTCTCTCATCTTAGCCTCACCTACATGGAAGGAAAGATATACGTTTTATATTGTATTTGTATTTTTTCTTTTTTTTTTTTTTTTTGGGCAGGAACACAGAAGTCCCAGTATCTTTTTTTACTTTTTTCTTATTTCCTTTTATACAATTAATATCCTAGCATATCTTGTAGGTCCAGTGCTGAAAGCACTTCAGAATAGGAATTGGAGGCTTTGAAACTGTACAGCGACTCATTTGAATGTACAGAAAAATACAAAGAAGCCAGAAAAGGAACAACACATGAAGTGTTAATGCAGGCAAACTGAAGTGAGAGGTTGTCCTACTGAAGTATAGTAAGATTTTTTTCTTACTATATTGGAATTTTTAGTTGCATATCTGGCTTGGGAACAGATGTTTATTGATTGTTTTTTTATTCTGTCAAACCACTATATTTCTTTCTTGTGTTTCCTTTTTAAGTAGTGAATTTTCACATTTATTTTAATTTCTTTTCTTTTTCTTTTTTTTCAATTTTTGCTATTAGGTACCTGTGATAATGAGATTTTATTCCCCCACTTTGGCCCTTTTTGAACAGTTTCATACAAAAAAAAAATCCTCTACATTGCACTGATATTAAATCGTCCTATAATTAAGGAAAAAAATAGAAAAATGCATGAGATGATATACTGAATTGTGACATACAGAAATATTAAGATATCATGAAAAGGTTTATGACCAAACTCTGACATTGAGGTCAAAGGTCCTGTTTTGGCTTGCATCCATTTCTCTAAGGAGTAAGTACCTCTAAAGCTGATTCATCCTGGAGTGAGCTAGTTGTAGATTTCCCAAAGAGGTCAAGGGACTGAGATAACAATGAGGTAGGGTGGATAATCAGATCATCTAGTTCTTGAGCTCACACCTTGCAGGCAGTAAAAAAATAATAATAATTAGAATATGCAGATGGAATCTACCAGCCTCCATTTTTTTTTTTAAGAAAGAAGTAAAACAAAAATGAAAAAGAACCCATATTAATGAGCTTGATTTTTTTGAGGAAGAAGAAGAATAGGTCTCTAAAGAACATTTTTGATACCTTTTTCTTCAATTTTTCTATAATCTGCTCTACCTAATACTCTTGGTATGCATAACTTCTTTTAAAGATTTCATGAGAAACTATTTCTGCATGGGGATTTGGGGTACTAAATACTTTTATATATTTCTCTGGAAAGAATGAAAAATATTATGTGACAATACAAAATATTTTTCCTCTTTTATAAAGCTTTTAAAATAAAGCTATTATTTATATATACCTTCATGTATACAGGCCAGGTAAAGCCAATATTTAACTGTATAATTACACCAGCGGGCCTGCCGATATTCCATAATGGCATGTTACTATGCAATTTACTGAAATTTTACATTTCCCTTGTTTTGGAATATGGTAATTAACAAAAAGAAGAAAGCTAGACATCAAAAACAAAAAAACAAAAACAAAAAAATACTTCTATCAGTTTACTAAATAAAAATACAATAAGAATTGGCTGAAAGTTGTTCTTCAAATACTTTTTGATATTAATAGGAAGCTTGTTAAGTTAATAGGAAATGTTCATATCAATCATCTTTTTGTAGTTAATTCCATATGAAGTATTAAATGTCAGAGAGAGATAATATTAACACTGTGTTAGGAGGAAAGTTACATTCTTTAATTTTATCTGCAAGAGAGAAATGTTTAGCTTCAGCACTTCCTTTCTCTATTTCAGGTTTTGTAAATCAAAAAGATTTGCTGGGCATGGAGAAATTCAGACTATGTCAGGCTATGAACGGTCACAGAGTAATTCAGGTGGGTCTCCAGTCTAACCTTCTGCTCAAAGCAGGGTCGGCTATAAGATCAGATCAGGTTGCTCAGGGCTTTGCAATAAGGTCTTGAAAATGTCCAAAGATGCTTTATACTTTCTCCTGAAAAAAGTAATTCTGGAAAATTCATATCTTGTAGTAATGTTCCTCTATGGCTTTGAATGAACTGGTAACAATGAATTCATAATAAATTCTATGAAAATGTTTATAGAAAAGAAAAAATGACACACTTTAACAAGCTTAAACTTCAGATATTATTTAAAAAATAGAACTACAGCAAATAATCTTTCAAATGTACTACTATGTGTAGTACTTGTGTTTACTACTAATAGTAAAATAGTGTAGTGCTAATTTCTGTAATCCAGGCTGAATATTTTTCAAAATAACTGTATGAAGGTTCTCACTGAAGAGTTTTGCATAACAATTTTTCAAAATGAATAAATAAGGAGAAACCACTATAATCACATGAATGTACACAGTAAACTTTATCCTTTACCATAGAAGACAACAAGATGACAAAATAAAATCTATGAGTCATAAATATGTATAGTTCTTCAAATTAGAAAATCTACATTTTCTCTAAGGAGCTCTTGAAATTTTCTTTGAAACTTTCTACAATATAAGGGTATCATAGGCAAACATCAGTACTGCACATAATAAGAAGGATATATCTGAATGTATTTTTAACTGTACAATAGATCACCTTATTACCTTATTATCTTATTACCTTGTTTAATTGTTACACTTGTGATTGTACTAGTCTAAGATAATTCCATGTTTAGTGGCCCTGAAATTCATTCATGAAAATATTTTCTACAGAAAGTTATATCCTACTGCTGTGGAAAAAAGCTTTAATCATCTCCTATAGTGTGTATTTTTAATCTGTTAATTTTATTTTGGGTATCAGTATATGCAAGATTTAAAATTTCTTTAAGAAGATAAGAATAGTATCCAAGTTTAATTTGCCAGGATATACAACAGGTTAATAGCAAGCCCTGTCCTACTAAACACAAATAATACAAACAGATCCGTACTTTAGTTCCAGTTTAGCGTGGCCCAATATCAAAACCAGTCATCCAGAGCAATGAGACACTCAACTTAAAAATCTGATCTTCTGTATCTGTAGCTGAGCATGGCATGATGCATCATGGCTTTTCTCCTTGGACTCCAGCTTCTATTCAGTGTCTAATGTTCATGCATATATGTAGCCTCCATAGGCTAATATCTATTTAGTGTTTTTTATATTAGATGATCAGTATAGGATTCCACTGACTTTTTTAATCCTTGAGTTCCTTCGCCCTTAAGTCCAAACAGGGATGGCCCCTGTGGTTCACTTTACTTTCAACTTTTCACCCAAGTATGCTACATAAAACTTTGTTCTTCTACATATACCAGGTGTAGTTAGGTTTCATTTTTCTGGACAGAGCTGCTGGGTAAGTTACACTCAGTGACAGTGACATTACCTAAAACCATAAAGTGCATTTAATCTACCACAGCAAAATAATAATAATAATAATAATAATAATAATAATAATAATAATAATAATAATAATAATAATGTTATCTGTGAAAGAAATTCTAATTAAATATCATAATGACTGTTGTGACTATCATTCATTTTAGCCCCCATGTATGACCGTGGCCTCTTTTCAGGTACAATATTTTCAGTTGGTTATCAGTACTGGAAGGAAGCTGAAATAGTATTTAAAGTGACATGGACACCAGATTCTTAGATCTTATTAAAATCTACTAAAAATACAGGAAATACCATCTTTTCTCCAGACTTGAAAACCTATCAAGTTGACTTCTATGTAACTCTAATCCTACCGTGTGATAAATTACATTGAACGTGTGGCTACATTGTGGCTATAAAGAAGCTCATGAAATACCTGTTCTGAGGGACTGACATATCCAGAATGTATTCACCTTGTCTAGGTCAAATGTACCAGAAATATATTACATTATTTTAAATGTTTTGCAATCAGTACTCTTATAGAAGTAACTGATTTTTAATGGAGATGCTAGGCTATATCTGAAATTTAGCAAGCAAATCTTAAGCATCTTATATGTGTATACATTTAAATATTGTTTATCTATGTTACATTACCTGAAAATCACACAGAGTTAGTCATTTATCCTTCTTGTAACCTATTTCATATGTAAAGACTGCTTCATATGAATAATTTGCTATTCTAGCTTGTGAATTTGCTTCACAAATCATGTTCTGATGCAAACTAAAATAAACACATGTAACACTCTAAGTTAAGACGTATATCTTCCTATGGGAAGAAGAAACAGAATCGCTTTAATGTTCACTCCTTAGCAAGATGTTTAGAGATGACCATCAGAAAACACTAGATAAACTATCCAGAGTTCTGTCATTTTCTTAGCTTAGACATTGTGGTAATGATGATAGCAGTCACCTTTTTAGTAACTTTGGAACTATTTAGACATGTTATAAATACTTTTTTTTCAAATTACTTTTTAAGGAAGGGGAGTCATGCGTCTATAGACTTTTTCAGATTAGACCGTATTCATGACTGGGCCTTTCTCTAGGGTCTTTTTCTGCATAATCTCTGCTTAGGACTGTATAGCTGAGTCTATATGTAGTTCATAGGTTTTGGAAGAGAGCAGATTCTGATTCTAAATGTGCTTATCTAGGAAAAATATTCAGAAGTCTGGTCACTGCTTCTTCTATCTAATGTGGGCCTAATGTAACACATGCTGCAGGGACAGAGTCTGGAATCTGACCCCCTCCTTTTTTCTCCATTTCAGTTAAGTTTGCTTTACTTCCAGTTCTTGCCTGTATTTTATTTTTGTCTGTTTGTTTCTGACTCCAAACTGCAGTTTAACAGCAGTTAACAATTACCCTGAAACACTAGGCTTTAGAACATATTCAGATAACTAAGGCATGACCACGAGAACATCTAGAGAAACTTTTTTTTTCAGATTCTGACATGTAGAAGACTTCAGCTGCATTTTGGACTTCATGAAATTAGAGTTCTTAAAATGCCTAATGAATGTAAATCATTCTAAAGTGCAGTGTTTTCCTAAAACTAAATTTAGACATTGAAATTTAAGAATTTTGATATCTGACATGCTAGAAAGTTGAAGAAGTAACAAGACTTGGAACTTTTTCAAACACAGGAAGTCCACACTTCAGTGTTTACCGTCTGTATCATGAGACAGTTAAAACTCAATGGAATTGAATATTTGTCAGTAAAAAAACACAGAATCAAACTGCAAACTCCAGAATACTCCAGCACTTCATAAGGCTGGATGTCACTTGAAAACATTCAAATATATGTATATTTAAATATAAATATATATTAAAATATATTTATCCAAGTTACAACTGAAATTATTGAAAAAAAAGAGATCTCACAGACTGCAGTGAATCTCCATTAGAAATACAGTCTCAATGGAAACATACTTCAAGCTAAGCTGTTCAGTTGATTATATATCCATCTTTTGGTTAGTTCATCTACTTCATCAGCTTTTTTAATGAAAATATCATTTGGAGATGGAGTTCCACTACAGTCCAGGTGAATTAGCTTTATTATTTCTTTCACAAGCTCTACTAGGATTTTTATCAAAAGAGTATATTAAATTAGTTTGACACAATCTATTCCTGAAAAGTCCTTCTTTATGATTCTTGACAAGTCCATTTTTATCTACTCTGTATATTCTTGTTATGTATGTTTAGATGGTTATTAACTGAAGAGTCACAGTTCTTTCCTAATTTCCTAAGGCACTGAAGTTTGAGTAACTTTTTCTAGTAATTAATTTGAGAGTCCTCTTTAAGTCACTTTTACACATATATTCTTCCTTTGCAAAAACCTGTAGCATCTGTAAAAGCTAAACAATTGGCATTGGTGGTTCAAGGATTATTTTAGTAAGGCTTTTAAATACTGAATTTTCATCAAATCAACATGATTTATACAGTTACTTTCTACTTTCTGTCTTATTCTGGTCTTTGCTATTATATAATTTGGTGACAGTTCAGCTTTTGTCATGGAGATCAGAACACTTAAAATTCACAGAATCATGGATGGTTGAGGTTGGAAGGGACCTCTAGAGATCATATATTCCAACTCCTCTGCTCCAGCAGGGACACCTAGAACATGTGGCACAGGGTGGCATCCAGGCAGGTTTGGAAGATCTCCAGAGAAGGACACTCCACAACCTTTCTGGGCAGCCTGTTCCAGGGCTGTGTCACCCTCACAGGAAAGAAGTTCTTCCTCAGATGGACATGGAAGTTCCTGTGTTTCAACTTGTACTCGTTACCGCTTGTCCTGTCACTGGCTACCACCAAGAGCAGTTTGGCTCCATCCTCTTTACCTTCCACCCTCAGGTATTGTACATGTTGATAAGATCCCATCTCAGGCTTCTCTTCTCTAGGCTAAACAGACCTAGCTTGTTTAGTCTTTCCTCATACAATAGATCCTCTAGTCCCTTAGTCATCTTTGTTGCCAGATTGCTGAGTGATTCAGTGACTTTTCCTATATCATCTATCATATTTTTATACTTCCCAGTTAATTTCTACTTTTTGTCTTCCTCTGATTTCTTACTTTTTTTCTATTGACTTCAGTAGTGTTCCTCAACTTGTAGGGTGTGCATCTATGTAGTTGTAACTCATCTTTTAAACTCTATGCTTTATTCCTATATGCTTGAACACTACTTTAAAATTACTTCTTTCATCCTATCTATATTTTTTTACATTTTTTAATGATCAGGCTATTGGGGTGTACTAAAAACAGGTTCTTATGACACTTGTTACCACTATTTGATATGGAAGACTCTTAAACTTTTAGATTTTCTCTTTTTATTTGTGAGTAAGAACAGGCACAAGATATAGATATGTAAACTAGCATGAAAACTAAATTATCTACTTTGAGTATAATCTTTGGGTACACCCAAAGTGTACCTGCATGCCCACAGCTGTCCCTGATAAATTTGAAGCAAAGTCAGATAGTGTTCAGAGAACAAGAGTACATACTATAAGGTATGAGGATAACAAATTATTTAGGAGCAGTCATGCCATAAATTTCCATTTAGTGGTACTTGTTTGTATTTTACATCATGAAGATGATTTATTAGATGACCTTATTTAAATACTGCAGAATTTCAAGTCACTCAGGTTTTCCTCATTCCAACTAGGTATTTCCTGGAAAAAACTCCACATGAAACAGGGTTACTTAGCACATCTAAGTGTTTTACATATATTGAGTGTCTAAGGCTATTGTGGTTTTCTAGACTGATATTTCCTACAAGGTAAAGCATATATACATATACATACACACATATAGATATATACATATAAAGAAAAAATTAAAGGTCTACCATGCTAAAGGTAGAGAAAGAGGTAGAAGATTTTGGTTTTGGCTATTTTTTCTAAATCAACAAATAGTTGTTGGGACACAAACTCAAGTTTTCTGTTTTCTGAAGAGCATAGCTTAGAATAGCATTGACTATGACAAGCAGCTTAAATATCTTGCTTCTGTAAACATCCACATTGAGAGGTATGCATCTGGAGCTGAATTCAATTGATGTCTTTCTAAATTTACTAAATTTCTAAAGGTAAATTTAGTGGCGTCTCAGAAAGTTAAATTTAGTAGTGTCTTAGAAAGAAGGCATTAAGTTTATTACATGATTATAACATTTTCTGTGACTCTAGTGCCATAAGTTAATGAAATGATGAAGTTGGCACTGCAGCATTTCCATCTCCTACCTAAAACATAACAGTCTAGGTCTATTCTGTTTGATTTTGAAACTCATTACAGGGCATATTTTTCCACTGTCTTTTGCATGAGTATATTTCCTAGATAAAGTAGTTAGACATCTATCCTTCACTTTCTTTCTCTCCCTTCCCTACCTCATATTTTTATTTTCTAAGTAATAAAATATTATTTTAACAAATATGGTAGAATACCCAGATTGTCTACAAACCTTCTAAACACTCAGAAAAATCTGCAGATTCCCCTGTCTTTTGAGTCCAGGGTCAGTTTTACTGATCTCTGAAAAAAAATAGAGTTTGGGTAAAACAAACTAGTTTTTGTGCTCACTTTTACACTGAAGGAGTGAAGATCCTACTTACTCATGTAGAAGGGGAATTTGTATTCACTCTACTAATTTCTCTGGGTGAATCTTCTCGATCACTATAAGCCACTGAAGATGTTATCTTTACATGAGGTGATTAGAAAAGATAAAAAAGGCTTACCATATCTTAAATATATCTTTTGTATGAAAAATAAAATCTCATACTGGAAATGTTTAATATAGATGGAGTAAAAATCAGCTATCTTCTGTTTGTGATCATTCATTTTAGGTGCTACAGATTTTCAGAAGTCAAATTTTTTTATTTATATTTTCTCATATCCAAAGCTCAAAAAGGCAAGCAAAAGACTTACTTAAGAATGAAGAAATAATTTTATGTAACTCCATCAAGCTGTAGACAGGAACGTGTTTTCTCATTTTTCACTTAAGCTTCCATATGAAATACTGTACTTGCTCAGAAATTCTGAACTTAACCTAATCCTGACACCAACATTAATGGATACCATGTTGCCTGGGTATGTAATTCAGCTGTATATTAGTCAGACTATAGAGAGAGGTGAAGCAGAAATAGGAAAGAGAGAAAGTTAAAATGAAAGGTAAAGCAAAATCTTAAACTGAATTCCTCAGAAGTTTTTTTTTTGTTTTGTTGAGTGACATCTGCATGTATTTTATAATATGGACTTATATACTTGACATATGGATAGATGAATTATTGATACACTCTTTTTCTTTCTGAGTGAGGAGGGAAAATAAGATTCACAAAACAAATGATTATTTTTCTCAGGTTAGAAATTATTTCTTAACAAAATAAGAATTATAATTCAACCGTAAGCAAATTATCTTGTGAGTTGTTTTGGTAGCATAAAAACAGCAGGAACACTTAACATACATTCTAATGAGCCACTTCATATGCAGGAAGGTAGCAGAGCAAGTGGAAAGAGCTTTAGACTTGTAAGCAACAAAAAGATTTCTTTAAGTGCTCTTCAGTTATAATAGTTCCATTTGATTTGAAGTACTTTTTGTTTATTTTTGAAGGATAATCAAAAGATCAAATCTGCGATTATGAAACTCTCCAGAAGTGCAAATCACTTGTAAAATATATATAAAAAAAATGCAATCTTTGTTTTAAACGGGTTTGAATTTATATCAAATTTCATTTTAAGATAGAATTCTAAAATATAGATATGCCTAAATGTTCACCATTACAACTACATCAATTACATAGGAATCAAAATTTGTGTATTCTATTGAGTGAAAGAAACAAAGAACATAAAATAAAACTAAAAAGGTGAAGTTTTTTTTAGAATTCCCATTTCATTATAATAAAAAGTCTCAGAAAAGAAATTGATAAGAACAATATTCTGAATTTGATGAACATCTCTCAAGGATGATTCAGCTGGTCTAGGATATACATTGTAAGGGCTCTATTTCCACACTTTGATTATAAAGGGAATCTAACAGGCCAACGGCGGTAACCCAAACACTTCAGCTAGATAGCTGAATGTTGGTGGAACAAAACTGGGCTAGATGGGGTAGTTTTGGCTACATCCTTCCTGTATATGATGGGATGTGGATCAGACATTAACTCTCACTTTATATGCCAGATATATTACCCAGGGTCAAAAAGGCACAGAAAAACAATGTCAACCAGACCTTACATTGCTGCTCAATCTCTCTGCTCTGTCACATTAATGTTAGGCCCCAAAGGAAGGAGTCAGAATCCAACTTATATCATTGACCTAAGTCTGTAATAAGAATTTGCAAGGACACTATATGCAGTGGTATATGATTAAGCTTATCTATTCTCAATATTCATACCCGATAGCAGAAAAGCTATTTACAGACCCTAGATCTATTCCTCTTGCAATGATCCTGACTGAAGTGTGGGTTACCCTGAAATGTAAGTACTAGGTGAATCTGAGGATACGAAAAGTATACCATAGACTTAACAAAAAATGTGACTTGAATGTGCACTGAAAACTACAGAACGTTTTGTGTAAAAAGGAGATGGGGTAGAGGCTCTAGAGAATTATTAAACATATTTTTTCCATTTTATTTTTATGTACTTTAAGTGCCAGAAACAAAGTATTTTACAATTGAGAAGATATGTAGGTAAGGTAAGCCTACATCATTTAAAAAAGAATGAAGCCACCCTACTTGGGAAGCATCCTTTCAAAAATTCTGTCTCCTTTCAGTAGCATGACATATGGAGTTCTTTAACAATGAATCCTAACTGTGAAATATGAGATACCCCAGTAGTATTAAACCAACTCTTATAAGTAAAAAATTATTACTCCATGCTATTTAAGGCTCTACTATAAATTAAACTTTCTTAATGAAAGAAGTTTGAAATAAAACTGTTCCTGCAGTTTAGGCATTAGTCTAATGTATCTGTGCTTTACTGTTAGCAATTTCTTTGATTACAAATTTATTTAGAACTGAATAATTCCATAGATATGCTGTGAAAACTGAAGATGAAAATACTTGTCTTGCTTAAAGATAAATTGAATATTATTTAATGTTAAAATCATGATTATCATTAATTTAATTAAATATATTTTTACACCCTTATCTACATATCTATTCATTTCAAAAATACTATTCCAAAGTAAACCAAATCAAGACAAAAAAGTCATTAAATTAAATATATCCAAGTAATTAGTAAGAGCATCAACTCTGAGCCTCAGAAATTTAGTGAGTTTATACTGTACTTGTGTTCATTTTTCTTTGTCCAATTAGAACTATTTCCTGTTGTACTATTATGTATAGATTTTTCTTAAGATGTTAACTATGGATGGTATCAAACCTACTAAGGCTGCTTTAACATAAGAAACATTTTAAGTATAGTGTTATATTCAATAGTTTCTATGGAAACAGTTACTGTTTTATAGAAAATGAAAAATTATGTATTTACAAAATCATCAGAAAAAAAATTAGAATAACATGAACTTCCTGACTTGACAAATTCAAAAAAGATAGCTTTGTCAAAGAAGTGCTGTAACAACCTTTTATTTTAGAAAGAATGGGCATCACAGCTACAGTAGGTGAGATGATAGGCAAAGAAGGTGAAAGGAATAATGGAAGATATGGAACAATTGAAGTTTGGAGATTTATAGTGATGACTGCCAAAGCCAACATTTTCACAAAACTCTCTGTTTGGTTCCTTGTGAATTTGCAGAAAGCAGATTCTGTCTTTAATTTGTTTAATTTGTTATGTGAAGCATGGCAGGGCAGTGATAATTATAATTTTGGCAGGCAGAATAGGATAAAGGGAAATTTCTTGCCTAAACATGTTTTTTTACTCATCTGTTTTCACTCTCTCCCTCTCATTCCCCTTCTCTACTTCTCCCGTCATCATTCTGTGGGGAGTTATCCAAGCCATCCTGTTGAATACATCTCTCCATCTCCCTTTTCTTATTGTTTTTTTCTTTTATAAGAAATTTGTGATTCCATGCTTTTATTACTATGCTGTGTGGAACATGCAGAAAAAAGACACTCCAAGTGGGAGCATTTCTCCTGAAGGGATATTTCAGGAATATTTCCTTACAAAGCAGGAGCTGTTGGGCTGAGCCTTCATACTAAAGAGGATTCAAAAATTAGGAGCTATGCTTCTTGAGCAGGTATTTTAAACATTAAGCTGTTATTCAAAACTGTATGCTATCTTTCACTCCAAATTTAAGAAAAATATATGTACCCGTGGAGAATGTCATGCACAATTGTTTATTCTAAATTCAGTTCTGTTTATTAGTGTAATTTGATTTTTTGTACTTTACTGAATCTCTTTTGGGATGAAGATGAGGTGGGCGTCTTTCTGCTTACAATGATCTGAAATTTACAGTCAAGATTTTCCCAAGTATTATCAGATGAATCTTGAGTTTATGTTGCAGCTACGTCATGTGCAAAGTAAATTTTTGCCAGGAAAGAAAAAAGCATTTACAGATGCAGAGGCTCTAAAGAGGATAGACAGTTTTATATGTGTGTGTTTGTGTATTTTTTTTTCCTCACAAATGGTCCTTAAGTACCTGCTTCTACCTAATGTGAAAGGGAGTGCCTTTATATAATGTTATTACATTTGTCCTCATGGTCACAGGTATTCTGGAAGAAAATATAAAAAAATAAAATGCATATGATACTGGAAGTAATCAGCTCAATAAATCTAAATTCTATTCAAAATCAGTGTAGTTGAGTGTTCCATTTTTTTTTCTGTTATAGCTCTTTCACTGTAGCTATATAATTACAGTCTTCACTAACAATCAATAGTTACTTTTTTTTTGTTAAATACAGACTGTCTTACTGTATTTTGATTTTTCCCCCAGCACTCATTGTGTTATAAATTATTTGCAGAAAGCACATTTTTTTCCTCTTTTCTTCCAGAACTGAATTATTCATATACTGCTTAAAATACAATCTCTATTTACATGTTTGAAGCTGTATCCTTTCTTTGTCCCAGTTAAATTTTCTTGAAGTAATATCTATAAATAAGTAACAATGCTAGGCCAATGTCCAGAACTATACATTGAGAGAAATAGGCTATCAGCTCTTCTTGATCACATTCCATTATTTCTGTCTTGTCACAGGAGCCACTTTGCTGTTCATGGTAGTCTTCCCCACTGATTTTATGTTAGCTAGTTTTCAGGTCAGACTATTTTCAGGTCGGACTATTAAATCATTGGGCAGTCAGTTCTCAAGTAAAATGCCTGAGGCAGTCAAAAATGGGATAATACTTTCCCAGTTTATATCAATGTTTTAAGATGTGATTGGTTCAAACCTATGTTTTCAAAATGGCAACATGAAATTATATTTTAAAACCATTTTGAAATCTAAGTATATAGACTTATATAGATATATAGTCTATATAGTATATAGACATTTTGAAATCTAAGTATATGTGGACTGTTTTTAAAATAGCTAAACACTGTGAATCAAAAACAGAATTTATTAAATAAATGATTTTACTAATATTCTAGACTGCTAACTTACTTACACTTATTTGTATGAATGTGGATCCTATGTCTACAATTCCCTTTGCATCATATCTTCACAAAAATGTAGGGAAAGGAATTTTCCTCTTATCTGCTACCTCACTTTTGCTACAATTATTATTTGTGCAACTGCTCCATGAACCAGATTTCAAAGTTCCTAGCACTGAAATGTCTTCTAAAATTTATTTTATTCTAATCTTTATTGATTAACTTTCCATCAAATTTCCTGGCTACATCAGAAATGTTATGGTCAAGAAAAAAAAAAGGTAGGAAGATCTGAAAAGCAGTTTGTAGTTATGTTATATTAATGGAGACGGGGGAACTGCAGCATAATTCTAGATATATATATATTTTAAGGAAAGAATGTTCTCATTAGCTTTATATGCTAGGGAATAATTAGTAATTAATTATTAATTGGATCAACCTTCCCCTCACGGTAAGCTAACAAGTAATTAAGTGAAGCATACACCTTACTTCATGTTTTAAACATATGAAGTTTTTCTGCAAGAACAGTAGGATACATACACTTTAAAGTACACAGATGCAGAAGGAATTTCCTATAGCGAGACAGGAAATATGCTGCTCGGCTATAGGTATCCTAGGTAGAAAGTTTGTACAACAGGGGAAGCAAGCGTAATTTTTTAGCTTTTGCTTTACTGAAAAAAAAACTTCCACCGAACTCTGTGATTCAAATTTTTCTTCTCTTTAACCCACTCGTGTTATTAAGATCTAGGGGAACATATCCATAACAAGGACTTTTACATTTTTTCTGCACCCTAAATTAAAAGGTAATATCCCTCTCCATAGCAATTCCCGTCTCTAATCTGATTTTGGACTGGGGCTCAAGAAAGAAGGCCCAATGTTACAGCAATCTTATGAAGGAGAAGTGTATAGGATTTGGTCACATATATTTAATCATATGTAAGGACATTTCTTGAGAGTACAGAAAGAGAGTTCTTGAGAGTTCTTGACAGTACAGAAATCTATAGCTAAGCTAGTAATTTTCAGTTTTATGGATCAATAATTTTCACAAATCATATGAATATGTCTATAAATATGTAGAATATAAAAACATGTATAACGACTACATATTGCAAGATGAATTTTTGGTTTTCTTAAGGAAGACCACACAAGCTTTATATTCTTCTATTTCTAAATCTCTAGAATTCCTGTTGTTTTTCAATATTTGAGGATTGTTTTCTTTTATTATTAATTAAATGCCATTGTTGTTTAAATTATTCAGGGGCTTATTGTTCTGATAATGTTTCTCTGCCTGGTCATTCAAACCAGCCTCCTTTTTTTTTTTCTTTTTTTGTTTGTTTGTTTGTTGCAGCACCTGTATTGATATTTGAGTAAATAGCCCTCTATTTAAAGAAAAAAATATATATGCTCACTTTTCATTATGCTTGCAAAACTATAATTTTCTAAGGATAACAATTATACATAGCAGTCATGCATATAAAAGAGCATTGCACATGAAAAGAGCATTAAGGCTAAAAAATTAAGCAATGAGTAATTAGGAATGTCTGCATTAAACTTGCCTAAGTAATTCAACATAGCCTCAATGTACAAGTATATATTAGTCTGTATTACTCTACTCTGTGCTATTCTTCTGCTGAAGTGATGTAATCATCCTGTTTGAAAATGTGTTTTGTATGTATGTCCTTCATTCACAAGGGAACTGTAGCAGGCTAAAGACAGGAAGTGTTCTTCAGCTCTGAAATCCATTTCAGCAGGGCATCTGCCTGCACAGCACTCCATTCAAAAGAAGAAAAAGTATTTTCACACAGAATATCCTTGTAGATATGACTCATCTCTACATCTCTTAAAACATCCTTGTAGATATGATCCATTTCTAAATGTCTTAGATGAGCATCTCATACTTCCAGCCCCCAGGCTATAAGGCCAGGTGAGTGCTGTGAAAACAATGATCTGCAAGTGAGATTCATTTTTACAATACACACTTACAGTTGGATGTATGAAATATGTATCTTCATGTAAACTAAATATCTACATTCCCACTGTAGTCAATGGAGATTTAGTAAATAAAGTACTGACTTAGCTCAGTCACAGCTATATAGAATCTAAGTTGAGAAGGTCTTGGGCACCTTACATGACAGATGCTTGAAGACTGTGAAGATTTTCTGTGACTTTTTAGCATATCTGCCATATCAGTGCATTTAGATGCCAAAAGTTAAGGTATATGGAATCTCTTATTCAAGTCCTTCAAAAAATACATATATTTTTTCTCGTCTGACTGTACACAAGCCTGCTTTCAAAACTTATAGCAGGAATAATTCCTGTAGCACTCAATAAGAATTTCAGGATAGTGTCCAGGTGAAATGCTGTCTTCACAAAGCTTAAGCTCTAGTCTTGAATCCAATCTTTTATTAGTTTCAGGATATCTTCTTCTCTAGAACTACAGCTTAAAGGACTTAAAGTCTTAAAAAAGTTCAGATTTGAGGCATTCAGAATTTGAGGCATTAGAGCTTATTTACAGAAAAAAAAAAATCTACAGTGTGCTCAAAATATAGTCTCCACAAGCCTGTGATGGGAGGAACTTCCTGTGCTTTAAAGGTCTGTCTGATTTGACCCTAAATCCTGCTCTAGTTGATTGAGAAGGAGAAATTTGGTTGGTCTGGAAGTCCACTGGATCTAATTATCTTTAACAGAAAGTGTTTTTCATCTGCTATGAGTTCCAACTAGTGAATTACAGACACTGAACATTTTATATGGAGGCATCCTCAAAGACACAGTGCCTGAGGGTGAGCTGCTCACATAACATGGAGAAAAAGATGGTTTCACTTCACTATGAACTTGGCTCTCTATCTTGTCATACTATGTCACCATCTGCCCAATACAGGGTTACAGGTGCCCCATAATTCATTCTAGTCAAAGCCAAGAGGTGTTTTTTTCAGACCAAAGAAAGATTTTCTTTGCTTGGTTTGTCTTTTGTGGAAGATTTGAAAATTTTTATTCATTAAGGCAGAAACTGTTATGTGAAAAGGTAGAAGCAAAGAAATTATGAAAATAGATTGGGGAAAGTGTAGAATTATTGGAATTTTCTTTCTTGATCTTTATCTTTCAGAATCTTTTAAATAAAGACTTTTTTTTTGTAAATAATACCAACCAGTTACTTTAAAAGGTGATTAATTAAAGGAAATACATCTTTATATATCTTATATATATATAATCTTAAGTGAGACTGTAGACTATTTCTGATATTTTTTAAAGAAAAAAATAAAACTTTCTAACACAGGAAAACTATTTCCTTACCAGAAAAAGTTTTTAGTCTAATCCAGTTTTAGTCTAAACTGGAATAAGTATCTTGCATATCCTCCTCATTTAGGCAACTTCAGTGTTATATAATAAAGTGCAAATATTAAACAGAAAAAAGTGCCTATTCTTATCTGAGTACTTTAATTTGAGTATCTTTTATTTCCTTTCTGATCTGAGATCTTTCTGAGCAGTGTTTCACAATGAATGGAAATCAAACAATATTGTATTTTTTTGCAATTTCTAACACACAATAGTTATCAGATTAAATGACATATACAGCAATCTATTTGTGAGTCTGAATGTTTACATAAATTAAGATGAGCAAATAAAAGAATTCAAATAAATCTCTGCAGGAATTGCCACAGAGCTTGCCTTTTGTTCTTTTCCTACTGTGATTCTAGGTGTATTACTAGATAATCTTTTAACATATAAATGGTTATATTCATATTTCCTGCTGTCAGTCCTTATAAATACCAATATGTACTGTGTAAATTGTGATAGGATATTTCATATACTTCAGCTGATGGTTTGCATGTGTACAAGATAGATAAGTTTGTATCCATGCTGAGATAGAATCACCCAGGAAATAAAAGGATATAGAAGTGTTTAAAAATGGTTAATTATAAGAAAGCTTGAATAACTCGTTTTGGTGACTAAAGTTAAAGTTTTTAATCAATGTTTTGAAATAGAGCAAATAGATTAAAACTCTGAATTTGTAGACCAAGAATCCTAAAGACACCTTCTCTGTTTGCTTAGTTTTATTTTATACAATCCATTCATAGGGCTGTAATTTGTGTTGAATATTAATTACATATCTAATGATAAATTATATCAGAAGCATGAAATAGCAATTCTTATTACCTATCGTATGTGTCTTTTTGTGGTTTATTTAGAAATGTAACACCTATGGGCATCTGCATTTTAATAAGACAAATAGCACTGCCTAAAGGAGGCACTGATGAAAAATATTACCATTATTTTTCAGTAAATCATAATCATGCAACATACAGATTAACTCTATGTAATTTATCATGAATAAATAGTATTTCAGAGAGCCAGATATCACTAGCACGTAGTAAGTACATCATATATGTCTTCAGTTTGTGCATCAGGATTTTGGAAGCTTCCTGTGTAACTAGTATTGCCTTCCCCTGTGCTATGAAAGACATTACACCAAACCTATTTTTTTTTCCCTCCATGCACATTTCTTAAAATTACTGGGTTTAACAGGTTTGAGGTCTTGATCTCACATCTGTTCAACTGAGCAACAAGTTTTAGTGGAGGCAAAACAAGATGTAAAAGTTCTAAATCCTATCAACTGGATTGACACCACACAGACAAAGGACACAAGTTCTGAAGCACTGTTAAGCAGGGCAAGAAGGTGTGTCCAGTTTCAGCAGCTTTAACCACCTAAAAGCTAATAAACTAGCCTTAACTAGTCTTAACTTAATCTATCTTTAACTAGCAATTCATGCTGCTTCTATAGCTGTGGGACAGGAACAGACACCTCTGAAAGTCAATTTGTTCATTTTCCTTGATACAATTTGAATCACCAGTGGAAGCACTCTTTGACAAGATAGGGAGCTTAGCTGATCAGCTTTTCATAGACATCTAACTCTTAAATAGCTATAGTGAGGTAAAATTAATCCTACCAGTAAGATGACATGATAGCTGAGCAAATAATCAGTAACAAAGTTGCCATATGCAAGAACATCTGTGTTTTCTTTGTTGCATATTCTTACTTGCCAAGGATCAAGCCCATCAACTGTAAAGCATTCTGAGCAATAAATTACATTTTCTGTATTCATTTCAAATGACTTATTCTAAATATTGATTTTATGCTTTGATTTCATAAGGTCCAGTATCTTACTGGGTGAATATCTGCTGAGGCAATTGCGCTATGCCCCTGTTTCTTATCTTCCAGTAGTTCTTATTTCCAAAGCCTGCTGCTGTTTTTCTCTGGTGTAAGTGCGTGCCTTATTTTCTTTCCTTAGGAACCAAGAAGTCAGACTGTGGGTTTTCTTCATCTCTATTTGAAAGCAGTACACAACCAAATCCATAAAAGCAGAAATTCTGCTAGGTTTCGTGATACCGTATGTGTCGATATACCAGAGACATCAGAATGCTCCTCTAGCATCTTTACAGTATCTTTACAGTTACTGCCTACGTGATTTTTTTCTTTGCCTTTCATTGTCAGAATTTGCACAACATATTGTACTTCAAAATCAGGCTCTGTTTCAACAAGTTCAGGGTGTGAAATGAGTGTTTCACACAGTTCTGCTCTTTCACTTTAGTATAAGAGACTGGGAAGCACGGTGTTATTCACTGCAAGCAGAAGCTGCAAAATCAAATCATTTGTCTGAAAGCTGTTTCTGAGATGGCCTCATATAATAAGCCCCTCTTCAAAAAAGTCTGACTGTTGTCATATTCTGGGACTCCTACATTTTTTTTTCTTTTTTTTCTCTTTTTTTTTTTCTTATGCCATCTACAGTAAATGCAGGGACATATTAAAAAAGTGGAGCATTATGGAGGGAACACTCAGAGTCAGCAAGAAAAGTGGCATTGCTAAATTAATCACAAACCCTTGAGAGACTCCTTTTTCTTTTTCTTTTTTTTTTTTTTTTTTTACCTGAGGATGGTGACATATATTTTAATGTAATTCTTACCTTCCATACGAATTTCAATTGAAAACAAAGGTGCACCTTTTTTTTTTTTCTTCTTCTTCTACTTTCTCTTGTTTTATTTTCTGAAAAAAACTATTTAAAGTGTATATTGTAATGTACAATTACATCAGAGACACAGATGGACTACTCATCTTTCTTAGGGCTACTCAGGTGCAACTCCTGCTCAACAACCAATTCTTTTCCAAAGAGCAAGTGTTTTGAGGTAAGGGGAGAAGTGCTGGTTGTGTTAAAGAAAATGAAAGAAGAACAGAAAATGGAATACTTCTGGGATAACTTTCAGAACCTTTTGCCTGTCTAATTAAATGACTTATGCTTCAAATAGACTAAAGTAGGACATCGGAAATATTGTGACAGGTGTGATTCCTTTTATGAAGAAGTCGTTCCTTCTCATTGCTTTTCCTTAGGCTATCCTTCTCTTGAAAATAATGCACATTCCTGCCACCTCTGAACACTGCTCAGACTGATAGAGCTTGAGACTGTTACCTCTTATTTCTTGTCCACATAGGCACCAGTGACACCACTGGGGAGACCCTGGGCTCATCCTGAGTGACTGCAGAGTGCTGGTGCTGAAGGTAAGGGGACAGATATTTTTTTTCCGCAGTCATTTGTGGGAACAGAAAAGGTGTCCTGAATACCTATGTGAAGGAGTGAACATGCTGGACATCCAGGTGTTGACCTGATGGACATGTTCACTCCTTCACATCAGAGTGAATATGTCCAGCAGGTCAACACCTGGATGAGTGTCTGGAGTTGCAGGCTTGGCTTTGACTCTTAAAGTCACTTGACGCTGCTGAACAGCAATGACACGAAGAATAGGGGCAGTACTGTCTTTAAAAATAGGCTTGTCAATCTTGGTGAGGGGAGCTTTAAATTAGGTACACCAGGAAAGAGCTGGCTAATCTGAAAAGAGAAAAAAAGACGAGCAGAGGGCTGTTATGAAACATCCAGGAGACGATATGATGGGGGAGGCTCTTGCGCTAGGGTTTCTCTCATAAACGTGTCACCCAGATGAAGTGCAGCTGGATGGATGGCTATAGACTCTTTATTACATGTTTTATCCTCACAACAATCTTCAAAGCTAAGCATGTGAGCTTATACTGAATGTAATGTGGACAGGCACCAGGGATGTTTCAAAACAACCATTTTGATAAACAACTGTAAGTGTAAAAGAATGATAACAGCCTTAGAAATAGATATGTTACTTTGGGTTAATATTCACCTTGGCTTTAGTCTAACTTAGTTTATAAAACTTTATATCAGAAAGAGTACCAAATATTATAAAATACCAACACCTATACCAATACGTCTTGGAAGAAGCAGTGGTCAAGCTACACTGTGTTTTGATGGCTCTGTAAGAAATTCTGTAACCTGATCTGTCTGAACAGCTAAGTACTGCTGTTGTGTAACACAGCAGTGAAAGTTAAAACTCTAGGGAGTTGGAAAACAAAACCCAGGGGCTACTGTACTTATTTTTTTTCAAAACAAGTAAATATGTATTTTCATCCATATTTTAGTGCTTGCATAATATATTTGTTATACATTAAAATATTCCACAAATATATACCTGAAAGAAAAAAAAAAGAAAAAAAAAAAGACATTTCTTTTAGGATGGAGGGGAGAGTAGAATAGTTATTCAAATGGTGTTCAGCATTGGTTTAACAATGCTTTTACTGAAGTCAGTGGACATACTCCCACACTGGCATATATTTAGCTCTATTAGCATAATCAGGAAAAATGTTTCTTTTACATCTATGAGCGTATTGTGCAAGGACCATGACTAAATTCTTGCTGTTTCTGCATATTTTTGAACAGCAATACGCAAAATGTAATGGCTGAGTTCCAGGAATAGAAAGAACGATTTTAGTCATCAGTACTCTGGGATATATTCCCCTGTCCACTGAAGTTCTTACTTAGCCTGTAAGGAGTTGAGAACTTTCTCAGAGGATATTTGGACAGATTTTTTAAAAAAATGTGTCATGGTTAAGTCAGAGTATCTCCTACATTTTGCTCTTCCCACAGAATAATTGTTCATGCTTTTTTAGTCCAGGACCGAGGCTTTTAACTGAACACTTTCTTTTCATTCTCTGTCTTTTGCTTGTTTTGTAATTTCCTCATAAGTAATCAAATCAGTGCCTCTTTTTGTTCTGCTGTTCACTGTGATGCTCAAGCAGCCTTGAAACATCAGCTAAAACAGCTCAGTTTGTAGAGTTCCAAGAACTTGAGAATCAACTCTCCAAGCTTCAGTCTTCATAGACTGCCCATGTAATTCCTTACTTCCACAGGGACACGTACATGCTCAGTTACTCAGTGTGGGTTGCTCAAAGACTCACACCATGTCACCATTTTGTAGGAGATGATGGCTGTATGCTAATATAAATTACAAGAAATGAAAGTGAATTGAAAAGAGAATGACAGAAAGTCACTTCATCATAGGCTTGTTTCTTCTTTGGCAATTGAAATCAATTAGGTCAAAAACAGAAAGCATTATATAGGATTATGATCAAATTCAGATACTCTTGCATTTCTCTGACTAGATAAATAGGCTTTGAAATGGAGATAAATTTCACTTAGATTCTATGATATCAATCCCTAACTTTTTCAAAGTCATTAATGAACGAGTATTGAATTGCAGACAATATTATGACTTGCTTTCCATTTTGATCCAAATTTTAGCTTCTAATTTGCTTTTGACTATGAGCAATGTTGTCCTTGTGATGTGTAACCTGTGAGCCACTGCCCTGAGAATCCTCTGCATCATCAGATTGATGTAAAGAAGGCTTCATACAATGAGTCAGGCAGATATATATTTTTGAGAAAAAAATACTTTGATACAATATCAAGCATATGTAAATATATATATAAAGCTAACAGTGCTAAACAGGAATTATTGTCATTGTATGGCTTTCATAGAATCATAGAATCATAGAATGCCTAGGGTTGGAAGGGACCTCTAGAGGTCATCTAGTCCAACCCCCTGCACATGCAGGGCCACCTGCAGCACGTGGCACAGGGCTGCACCCAAGCTGGTCTTGAAGATCTCCAGAGAAGGAGACTCCACAACCTCTCTGGGCAGCCTGTTCCAGTGCTCTGTCACCCTCACTGTCAAAAAGTTCTTCCTTAAGTTCCTGTGGAACTTTTGGTGCTGAAGTCTGTGGCCATTTCCTCTTGTTCCGTCAGTGGCCACTACTGAAAAGAGGCCAGCCCCATCCTCCTCATTCCCTCCCTTGAGGTATTTGTACACACTGATTAGAACCCCTCTCAGCCTTCTCTTCTCCAGGCTGAACAGGCCCAGCTCCCTCAGCCTCTCCTCATAGGGCAGATGTTCCAGGCCTCTGATCATCCTTGGGGCCCTGCGCTGGACTCTCTCCAGCAGCTCCACATCCCTCTTGTACTGTGGAGTCCAGACCTGGACACAGTGCTCCAGATGTGGCCTCACCAGGGCTGAGTAGGATCACCTCCCTCGACCTGCTGGGCTCTTCTTAATGCACCTCAGTATCCCATTGGCCTTATATCAAGTAGACAGAAATTATAAAATCAGGGATCCCTTTAAGTCAATCCCAGATAGTCTGCTGTATTGCACACTGAATTGCAGAGAGGATTTCAATTAGAGAGATTTGAAATTCTCCTTATTTGCCCAGACATATAGACTTACAGAATCATAGAATTGATTGTGTGATGGATGGAAGTCACCTCTGGAGACTGACCACTCAAAGCAGGGTCAACTCAAGCAGCTTATTCTGGTCCATATCCAGTTTGATTTTGGATATCTACAAGGATGGAGACCCCACAGCTTCTCTGGGCAATATGTCCCAAGGTTTGACCAGCCTTACAGCAAAAAAAAAATCTTATGTTGGTTAATAAGTTCATATCTAACACAAGGGTTTGTGAATTACTTTATTGGGATTTTAATTCCAATTTCCATCGCATACCGAGACTTTCTATTGAGACAATAATCTTGAATTGTTTGGAAGGGAGTTGGAAATTTTGAATAAGTTAGATGTCTCTCCAGCTGTCTTTTTTTTTTTTTTTTTTAATCTGAGAAAAACACCCTTTCCAGCTTTTCTCTTATCTGAGATTCTCTAAGATCCAAGTAAGACTGAGAAGATATTTCTAATATTTTAAAGTAAAAGTCTGCATTGAATGGGTGTTATATGTGTTAGGAGATTTTCTGGAATTAGAGCTAAAGGGGACAAAATAGTGACCCTTTTTCTTGACCAGTCTCAAGTAGAGACTTCTGTTACTTGAATTAAAGGAGTAGCCTTATTAGTAGACTGCTCTAGTAGTTTTAGTATGTTGCTGTGTTTTCCTTCCTTCCTTCCTTCCTTCCTTCCTTCCTTCCTTCCTTCCTTCCTTCCTTCCTTCCTTCCCTCCTTCCTTCCTTCCTTCCTTCTTGTAGATCAAGTACCAGAGGGGAATGCAACACAGTCTGCTGTATATGTATTGTGTGTGTGCTTATATATATGATGAAAGAACCAGTTATATAAAAAAAAAGAAACATTTGAAATGAACTTCAATGTTAAGCATAGTTCTAAAACATTGGTATAAATAACATCAAATCAATATCTGCTAGTACTGAGAGTATGACCTTATTCCATCAGGCTTTGTAGCATTGCACAAGTAATGGAAAGGCTTTTATTCAACTCAGAGTGCACTTGAGTAAATGGAAGGTCATCCAGGATCTGTTCCCTATCAATCTGTGCTTTCTATTAGAATAATGTTACTTCTCAAACTTAGTTGCTGGCTAATGGATTTCTCAACTTTTAGAATGTAACCTCCACAAAACATATGAACTCACTAAGTACATTTTCTTTCTTTTGATATTATCAAATACAAAATAAGTGGTTTCAATGTTTTTTGCTTGTCTTGTTGTTTTAAAACATCATTTTTTTTCTTCTGTTGTCTGAGCAGAGGAAGACTGTTTTATGGACAGTATTTCAGTGATATAAGACATCCTGCAAACATGCTACATGATCCTGTAGGTAAGAAAGTATTGCAATATTTTCAAGTATTATAAGTCACCCTACTGTTTGTTTTCCTCCTAAGAAAAGATGGACCTCTACAGTCAAATACTTATCGAATATTTAATCTAATACCAGATTCCTCTCAAACAGATACCTTAGAAAGTAGGAACACTGAATAGAATTATTTGTATTGTCCGAATAATCCTTATTTCCTAAATCTGCCATCCTTATTCTTTTTGAATAGAACCTTAGAGTGTAAGTACTGATACTTCTCCTACAGTTTGTTAAACTGGCTTCTATACATTTCATTCAATGTTTAGCACTTTAATAGGATATTTAACCTAAGAATGTGGTTTCTGTAAGCTTACTATAGAGTAAATGGAAAGAAATTATTAATTCCCTGAACTATTCTCTACAGATACTCATTTCCCAGCATAAAGTATATTTCCAATGTGAGCACCTAATTTGTGACTGTAAACTTAAGGGGGATAAATCTAGATCCTATTAAGTAAGTTCTTATGATTACTGGTTGCAGCGTTTCTTAAGCAAAGAAATATAGGACCATCTGAAAACTTTCAATAAATAGAATTCCCCAGTATTTTAAAGTGGCATTTCAACATAAGGTCTCATGGTTGATAATATATTTTCAAGGTTTTGCCTATAAAATGAAAATAGTAGCTATCTTCTTTGATTTTGCATGCAAGCTTCCAGGACTATAAACCTCCAAGGAAGAAAACTAGTGGAAATTAAATAGTAGTTATTACTACAGTTTTATTGCTCCGGAGAGCATTCTGCTGGTACTCTTGAGTGTGTTACTACCTCACTCCTTTTACAGTAAGCTTTAAAAAATACAAGCTAACAGTATTTCATATGTTGGAAGAATGGAAGAATAACAGGAAAAATATATTTTCCATTTAAAAGACAAAGTTAAAGGATATAGTATGTAGCTCATTCATTAGGTACATGTCTGGAGAAAGAAAAAGGAATAATGATGGAGGATGGAATATGTTGCATGGATGTGCTAGATGTATTTTTATTTGAAAACATTTAACAGCAGCCTTGTATGTAAGTTCTCCATTAGGTACATGTCTAGAGAAAGCAAAAAGGAAGAATTGTGGAGGATGGGGCTGGCCTCTTTTCAGTGGCAGCCACTGACAGAACTAGGGGCAATGGCCAGAAACTAAAGCATCAAAAGTTCCACAGGAATTTAAGGAAAAATTTCTTAACAGTGAGGGTGACAGAGCACAAACAGGTTGCCCAGAGAGGTTATGGAGTATCCTTCTCTGGAGATCTTCAAAACCCACTTGGACGCAGTCCTATGCCACATGCTCAAGAGACCCTGTGTGTGCAGGGAGGTTGGACTAGATGACTTCTAGAGGTCCTTTCCAACCTTAAGCATTCTATGATTCTATGATTCTATGGAATATGTTGGATGGATGTGCTAGGTGTATTTTCATTTGAAAACATTTAGTAGTAGCCTTGCATTGAGAGAGATATAGAAGCTTCTTTGTCACAGAAGGAACATTAAGAGTCTGTATTAGGACCATAGCATTTGCCGCTTCCTGTTCCTTTTCCAGTGGATTAATTCTCTGGAACAGTATATTGCAATAGTATCTATTTTATTTTTCCTGAGACCAGTGGACTGCAGCTGAACCATATACTTACACTGCTAATTCTCTAGCTCAGGACATTACCCAAACTGCCTGTTTCTATTATTTGTATGTTTGGGTGTTTCCTTTTCCATTCATACAGAACACGTTTTTGCCTTATCATTTTAGAATCATATTTGTGGTCTTCTTGTAATTAATGGGTGGGCATTATTCATTACTGTCATCATAATAAATATTTTAAGGAATTTTCTAACAGTCTCTTAGATTAGAACAATTAGGATTTGCAAATATTACTGCAGTATGAAGTCATAAATTTCTTTAAAATTCCTCCCTCTGAGTGTTTACAGTAGATCAATATTATACTGAATTCCATAATGAATGTATGAAATCATTTCACAGGTTTTAAGCCAAAGAAAATGGCCATGGTTCCTATGCGCTCATGATCACAACATTAATAAATGTCATCAACTTATCCTTATTATCAACTTATTCTTTGGGTTCTAGCAAAGAACTCTGCTATGATTCAGGAAAAAAAAAAAAAAAAAAAAACTATTTTGCCAATTGTACGGGACTAACCTTTGAAAAAGCTTTACATTAATTCTTGAGGTTTGAGCTTGGGTCACTTCAAATGGAAAGCTTGCATAAAATATTTCTAAGTGATTCTCTAAATGATGCTTATCTATTAAAAAGGTCCTTTTTTTAACAAAATAATATTTTTTGTGTGTGTGTATATGCTCCCTGAACAGCAAATACAGAAGTATGGTCAACCTAGTTTTTCTATATTCTTAAATATCCTATCTAGCATTACAGGAAGAAAAATATTTTTTTTGGAAATTACTAAAATGTAATACTAATTGATACTTTCCTTACAGGGAGAAATACATTGTTCAATAAAAGCAATTAGTTCAAAGTGTTCATTATATTTTCCGAAATCCTACTGTTGCAGAAACTTTGCACATAAGATTGTCCTCAGAAAGATATTGTTTCAGAGATGTTAATGTTTAAAATCCTAGCAATGTTATGAGGACTATGGGTATGGAGAGTAAAAGGAATTATCCCTTAAATATTTTGAATTTGAAATGGAATATTCTCAAGTACACTGTATGTCATAGCAGTACACTGTATGTCATAGCTATTCTTTCTCCTTCTGAATCAATATGGAATGTATACTGCTAGTGGTTGTCCTCAATCATCATGTAGAGAATTGATTTTATAAAACTGAATAACATAAATTCAAATTGCAGAGGAATATTGCAGAGGAAAAGAGGAATATTGCAGAGAAAAGGAGATAAAAACAAAATGAAACCAGAAGCAATCTGAGTGTCATGTTAGCATGTCTAATTCAAGTATGTCCTTCAGTGCCTGACTTGAAAAACATACATTCTCCTGGACCCAGAGGAACATACCGTTGCCTGAAATAATGCCTTTGGTACTGACTGATAAATCAGCATCTTAGTTGAAACAAACAAACAACAACAAACAACAAAAAAAGAAACACACACACACACACACACCAAAGAGTCCTGAAGGTGAAAAGCTAGAGACAGGGCAGCCTTGGTACCCTTATATTGCATAAATTTCATGGTTAGAACAAAGATGACATGGGTAACCTAGAACTTACCTAGGTGAGTAAAATCTAGACCTTTGAGCAAAGTGAATTCAATTGTTCTCCCTCCCCTCTCCACTTCTTCCCACAGACCTCTCCAGAGTTGTACAGTCCCCATCCTCAGAGATTTTCAGAACTGGCCTGGACAAAGTCCTGGACATTCTGGTCTGATCCCAGAGTTGACCCTGCTTTGTGAAGGATGTTGGAATACAGACCTGCTGAGGTCCCTTTCAAGCTAAATTATTTTCTGTTTCTATGATCTTATGCATTTTTCTCAAATTGGAAGTTTTACAGTTTTATTGGGAAAAACAACAACAACAACAACAAAAACAAACAAACAAAAATCTCTAAAGAAATTTAAAAGAGGATAGCTATAGCAAGGACATTTAGACATCATGCTGGAAGTGTCTTGTGCTTTTTATTCACAGGATAAAAATGTGTGTTCCTCCTCTGAAATCCTGAAATCTAACCTCATAAGGAATTATATGATTGCTTTAGCACAACATTTTTTGATTGTTTGTTCCTCATGTAGGCTTAATTTTTTTGAATGTTTGTAGGAAATGCAAGCACTTACTAACAGTAATACAGACTTGTTTCTTTGAAATAGTTGAAGCTTTTTCATTGATGCCAGGGAAATTATTGCCACATATACGTGTTAAAACTCAAATTTAAAACTACATCTGTCAGATTTACATTGGCTAACACTCAGGAATAAATCAGTTGAAATTAATGGTCTAAATTATATCCCTGTCAGATGTCACATTATTCCAGGACATCCAAATAGTGAAAGTTTTTTTTTTTCCTACAGTCACGATTTCTCTTCTGCTAGTCTTTGCTTTAGAAGGATAAAAAATTTCATCTTCATCTAGAGATACAACAGACTTTGAGTCACTATAATCCATCCATACTTGATTCACTTCTAGTATACAGGCATATGGGCACACATTAGCAATAATTCCTGTGTACCTGGAACAGAGAAAGAAAGGCACCCTTAGCATAAGATGTTACTCTAGTGAGACAGTTCTCATGGGACAAGATACATCTCAGTATCAAAAAAGAATTCAAATGTGGACAGCGGAAAATACAATAGAAAACAAGCATATTGCATTTCAGTTTAAAATCTCAGAGAAATATTTATCTTTTTTCTTTGATTTTTTTTGTTTGTTTTCAGTTTTCAAGATGTTGCAAATGCATCTTCAAGTGAAAAAAAAATATGAAAAAGAGAGAAAAAATCGGTAGGTAGAAAATTATTTGTAGATCTTTTTTGAGAATGATTTTTTTTACTGTCCCTGAAATAAAAGAAAAACTATTTTAATATGTTTGCTGCTCTGATAGAAATAACAGTAGAATGTGGCAGAGAGAGTAAGAGGGTAGAATTATCTGGAGAGCTATATTCTAAAAGAAAACCTCAGTCCTTAATTATCATCATAGTGATACTGCTTTTGACTGATAGACTTATAAAATTGCTAACAACAGCAACATTGGGAGTTGAATTTTGTTGGGAATTTGAACTATAATGTTGTTAAAGAAATTCTGCAGATGATATTTGAACATGGAATTTCCATGATCTGAAGTAGCTTTAGAGAGTTATTCTTAAAAGTTATCTAATATTGACTTTCCTTTTACAGGCTCTTTGAGAAATGAGAATCTAAAGAGTGCAGATGTTACTTACCTGTATGGCAAAACAAAATATGTGTCTATCAGTGTTCAGGCTCTTTGCTGATCAAAATAACTGGAAGAAGGATGTTCATAGCTGTATTAAAAATATTGGTTCATAACCATTATTACTGAGTAAAAGCAAAACTTATTACAAAGAATAATTGTCTTTTCATTTATATACATATTTTATTTGGTTGAAATGCAAATCAATAAAAATAGGCCAAATTATATGTTAGTGATACTAATGCAATTAGACTTGAAAAAGAGAGAATAGGGCATACCTAATCAAAGGAGTTTCATAATGCATTTCAACTCTGGGATCTTCAACTCAAGCTGAAATTGACATGCAACTATAAGCTAGAATGCCCAGCTCCTTTGCAGGGCAGTGGGATGGGCCCCTGCTGCAAGGCCTTGTCCTGCTTCTACCAGAAGCTGTTGCTGACACCAGCCACCGGGGAACCACGAGCCCACATAGCACTATGACATACAGGGGAAATAAAATTCAAACTAAGCACAAGGATTGCATTTTACAACATAGAAATATAGAATCATAGAATCATAATGGTTGGAAAAGACCTTCAACATCAAGTCCAACCATAAGTCCTTCAACACCATGCCTGTTAAACAATGTCCCTAAGTGCCTCATCTACAGATTTCTTGAATATTACCAGGGATGGTGACTCCACCACTTCCCTGGACAGCCTATTCCAATATTTGACTAATCTTCTGTAGGAAAATACAACAAAAGCCCCTACAACGCCCCACTCACCTGGGACCCGCCCGCGGACTCCCAGGGCAACTTAAATATTCTAAACTAAACTAAAAGGGTGACCGACACGGGGGCACGACGTGACCTGGTCCCTGCTGTCCTTCGGGTCCCCTGGGTACACAGGGGTGCGCGATCTTTTTATCCTCCCGGGCCCACAGCTTTATTCCTCCCTCCTTCCCTTCCCTGGGGGGAGGCACCCCTACTGCTCTCGTCGTGAGGGAGCTGCAGACGAAAGCCGCCTCTCAGGTCCGGATTGGATGTTGGCCGCAGGGCCTGGCTCTGGAGAAGTGGATCCCAGCCAACTCGATCTCGGATCCCTGGGATCCCTCGGGTCGCTGGCACGATCTTGGAAGCCGAGCGGCTACCCTTAAGGCCTGTCGGGTAGCGAGCGTCCTCTCAATGAATCAGACACAAGTCTAATCCACGGGGGAAAGCCAAACTTTATTGGGGTACACAACTTTTACAACCTTTCGGAGGGGAGGGAAAAGGGGTGGAGAATGGGAGGAGAAAGGGCGGAGGAAAGGAGGGAGCCGAGGGGGATTGGCTGGGACCCCGTTGCTGGGCGGGTGGCTAGGAGCGGCAAGCCGCTCCTGGCCCCCACCTTTGGGGTCCTCAGTCCCCACCCTCGGGGTTCTAGGGGTTTCTGTATGTGGGCCCCGGCACGTAGCCTGTCCCCAGAACGTGTCCGCACACGCGCGGGTGATGGAAGGTCACACAGGGGACAGGATGATTGACAGGCGGGATCCCCATACTGGGACTCCCTGGACCTGGGGCTCCACAATCTTCATTTAATTTAATCTCATACTTGTTATTCTGGACTTCCAAGTCATCCAGTTCTTTGTGTGCATGCGTAGAAAGTACCCATATGCACTAACAGTTCCTCCTAATTTTATGTCATTATCAGTCTTCATATACATACTTTTCATTAATAATCTTGACACAAATATGTATTTATATGTATGCATTTAAAATGTAGTAATAATTCATTTGTCATTACTTTGCAAGTAAGCCCCTTCTCTCCTCTGACGTCCTTCCACATCCTTGCTAGAGTAATAGGAATAGGAATAATCACCTTTCTCCAGCCAAATGCTATGATGTGAGTTATTTTATTAGCTATGTATTATCATAGCAGAGGGTTTGGGCTGAAGTCCAATAGAAAAAAAGTCTTACATAAGAAAAAACAGTTATGTTTTGAAAGATGACACTGTGTTCATCTGACATAATGCATACAGTGGCAACTTTTTCTTCAGTTATATCCCAATTTGCCTGTGATTGTTCTGAGTTAAAAGAAAAAGCTTACCAAAGCACTTCTATTGATTTATTGTTTTTTTTAATCTGTACATCTTGACCCCAAGTCATGATGTCACGGTTGGGGACAGAGGCTGGGGACAGTGGATGAAGATGAGAGGTCGCTAGATTTTTTTATACCAAAAATTCTAATTTCAAAAATTCAAATTAAAAAAAAAAAATTGATCTTAATTGTAAAACAATTACAATTAAGACAATTACTTAATTGTAAGACAGTTACTACACTGTCATGTAGCCTGTTAGCCCAAAGTCCGTCCCTAGAGGTTTCTTGTGATTTTTTTTCACTTTCTTACATCTTCATCTTCAAGAAAATTTAAGCTCATGTGAGATTCAAAGCTCTAAGATCCTAGTCTAACTTTAATATGTAGGTTATTTCAACCATTAAAGTTTTACTTTAAATCATCCTCCCTCCCTACACACACAGTTAAAAGCATTTTTCTTTTTCATTCTATTTATTTGAATCCACATGTTGTTCTCTCTGAGGAATATTGTCGTCTACAACCAGCTCTTATACTTGTCAAAATCAATATGAAAATAGCTTTCTGCTTCATTGTTTCCAGATAGAATTAACCTCACCTTTAGTTATCTATTAGATAAGTTTTAGTTTGGGATGATCATTCAGTCAATATAGAAAAGTATCTTCAGAGGACAATTAATCAAAACCGTATCTGTAATTCATTTAGACTCATAAAACTTTTTGAAGGTTCCTGATCACTGAATATTGAGGAAACCTATGTGTCGACGCGAGGCCGCACGGTCCCTGCCCGCGCATCCGCGCCTTAGCCCAATATGATCTTTATTGAGGCCTGCTCCCATAGCGCGTCAATCCGCTATCCCTGTAGGAGCGGCAGGCCCACCCTGCAGTGCCTCGTTTGGCGAATCGCTGCGTGGTTACGGTGCCTCGTTCGGCGTTCGCTGCAACCTGGGTAGGCCCTTCCCCTCGCGCGGCGCCGTGGTAACCCGCGAGGGACTCTCAAGGCCGCGTGTTGTTTTCCCCGACTGAGGTTGAATTCTCCCTTCCACCCCCGGGGGCGAGGCACCCCCCTTACCCCTTCCAGGTGTCAGCCAAGAGGGGCAGTGGCTGCTGGTGTTCTTCCTGAGAGGGCGCCTGAAGGTCCCGGGGTCCTGCTGCAGCAGGCGCTCTAGGGTGTGACAGAGCTGCTGTCGCCCGGTATAACTCCACCCAGTGGATCCGGGTCGGCAACAACAAACCAAAAAGGGGAGCGCTCCAAAATAACAACCACAACAACACAAGATGCAAAAATGGGGGTCTGTTTATTAAGGGGTACATCAACTTATATAACTTTTCAAAAGGGGAGGAGAGAGGGAGGAACAAGAAGGAGCAGGGACATTATTGGGCATATGATAATGTGGTGGTGTTATGCCACTGGCTCAGCCCTGTCGGTGGGCTCCGACGGGTCCTCCAGGGGCAGATGCTCCTGGCCCCCACCTTCAGGGTTCCAGGACCTTCCAGAAAGTCCTGGACACTGCTCAGTCAGGCCCGCAGGCCTGACTGAGCATGCGCCAGGCCTCTGGGGTCATACAAGGGGCATCGGGACGCCCCTGTACAAATCCCGTGTGCGCATGCCCTGCTTGGGTGTCAGCGGAGGGTCACCATTATTCCTAATGGAGCCCTAAACCCTCCTAATAACTAGCTACTTCTCCCCCCTTTTTCTTTAAAAGGAAAGGAAGGGAAAAGGTTAAATGATACCATCAAGGGGAAAAGTAACAATATAACACATTTCATCTCAGGCATTCCTGAGAGGCACATCACTCCTAACGGTTAGGCACGCAAGCATAATGATTACGGATACATCCCAGTCACCCAGGAGGCAATCAAGCATGATGGTTACAGTTACCTTCTGAAGCCGTAGCTCCGGAAGAAAACCCCTTAAAATAGAACGTAACATTCTTAGAACAGAAGGCCTTATAACTTTTGAACATAATAGACCATATAATAAAACTATTTACAATTCAAAACTATTTACACTTGTGATTCTGCATCCACTTGAGATTCTGCATCCGAATGGGATTCTGCGTGCGAAGGGGACTCCTCCGTGTGAAACGCCGAAAAAAACATTTTTTCGGGCAATTTAGCAGTCACCTTGCACACGCAGGTCAGAATCACTATAGCCACTAGCAAGAAGAGGAGGATATTAAAAGCTTCTTTCACCCAGTCCTTGGCCCAATTAGGTATTCCGAGTTGCCCCAGCCATGAGTCTAGGGACCCTGGATCCACCTTTACCTTATCGAAACCCTGCTGGAGTAACTTAAGTTGTCGGTGGATCGAGGATCCATGATTAGATAAATTTAGACAACACATTCCCTCCCACTCCTCGCACCCGGAACCGTGTGTGAGGAGCAGGTAATCAATTGCTGCCCTATTCTGCAGGATACCTCGGTGCATGCCTTGCTGGTCCTCTAAGATGTCTGAAAGAATATTGGATGTAATATTAAGTTCTTTTCTTGCCCAGCACGCTAGCGCTCTTATGTTATCATGGACAGCCATGACTGAAAAAGGATTAAGGAAGAGGCTCATAAAAACCCCTTTTGTCTTGCTATATAGTTGTACGTCATCATTACAGTTCGGGCCCAGGATCCGTGTCGAAAGATCATGTTTGGACCTGTGGCCTTCGTCAGTCCAACTCTTGATATTTTCTATTGAGGGGGCAAACAGGATTAGTTTTCCGAAATAGCAGGGTGCCCCCACAATAAACGCGGGGATTCCCTGCCAGGCTAGTTTGCCACAAATCAGGAAATATCCGGGTGGTAGGGCCCAATTTTCCTCTGGAGAAGGAATCATAGGTATGATAAGCTGCCTTGCACCGGTGGAATTGTTCAGCCCCTGAAGAGGCAGCCCCTTACAAAAATCTAAGGCTTCACCCTCAAATGCCTCTTGCTTCCAGGTAATTGCTGCAAGATTGTAAGCTCTCCACCGGATATAATTGGTCTTAAAACCAGTGTGACATTGGTGGGTGCCAGATACCCAGCACCCCCAACTGCTGCGGGCAAAGTAAAAGCAGCTACTTTCTCCAGGGGTAGCCCCGCGGATAATTAATTCCTCGGGGGGTGAAGGCAGACTTATTTTAAGGCTCTGGGCAGTCAGGCCCACCAGAACACCTACGTATAAGGGGCAGACCTGCTTGGTCAGATCTCTTTTGCTTCTCTCCATCCAGACTTTAATCTGACTTTCGGGAGGTACCTCCCTTAAGGGCGTGTCCGGTATTTGCCTGGGGATGCAGGCTTGATGTATAGCCTCGCTTGTAAAGGTGAAGTTGGTGTGATTCACCCAGTCTTCGGTGACCCAATAGGGTGTGCCAATCAAGCAGGTTCTCAACGGGTCTGCTGCCGATTGCATACCCAGGCACACTGACGTTTGATTGACTGAGTTGGCCCAGTTTACCCATAAGTTTTTCTGTCCACCCTGATCAAATAACGGTGGGCGGATATCATGGGCCCCTGCAAACCCCATAAAATAGATGATCAGACCCATTAACAAGAGTGCAACTGTTACTGAATCTCGCCGGGGGAGGAGCAGGAACCAGTCGGGTAGTTTCCTTGGTCCTCCCGGGTCGAGGCACTCTGACTCTCCTTTCCTTGATGCCATGTAGGGGAGGATTCAGGTCACTGGCGGGAGGGCGCACCGGATCAAGTTATTCCTGTAATGGTACAATGGAAAAATACCATCTGGCACCCTCACCAGAACTGAATATGGGTCTTTCAACGCCCCAAAGTCAGATTAATTTGGTGCCCTCCACAGTCAAATCCGGTTAATTTGATTATTACTCAATTGAGAAAAGGCTGGTCCCTTTTCCGTCCGGCAAATTAAAACAACGACAGGTCCCCTGGACTCTCATCAGATGTTGATCCCGAATCAGCTGGACGTTTGTTTTCCGGAAGGGCAGGTTTCGCCCAGCGAGCTGGGACCCAAAGTGGTCCCGCTGGAGTCGAAACGCAAATATAACCCCTTCTGAAAAACAAAACCTCGGCAGGTCCCTGCCATTGACCAGTACAGGGATCTCTGTAGCGCACTTGTATTGATTCATGGGCGCGGATTTCAGAGATCCCGCGTCCATGAATCAAGGCTGGCGGCTCTCTACAGTCTCCGAAAATACAGAGATGATTAATTACAAACAACGCTTTCGCCAGCCGCTCGAGAATGTCAGATATGTTGCTAAACCTAGTCAAATATGACTTTAGGGTCCGGTGAACTCTCTCGACGATAGCCTGTCCAATGGGAGAGTAGGGGATGCCAGTTACATGACTAATCCCCCACTGGAGGAACCAACGACGGAGCCCTTGACTAGCATAGGCCGGCCCATTGTCTGTCTTTATCTTCCTAGGTACGCCCGTAACTGCCATGCACACCGAGAGATGCCTTTTAACATGCAACACCTTTTCACCAGCTTGGGCAGTAGCCCACACGAATTTTGAGAAAGTGTCAACTGTGACATGGATGTATTTCAATCTACCAAAAGGACCAAAATGGGTCACATCCATTTGCCACAGCTGGCACGATCCCAAACCTCGGGGGTTAACTCCTAAACCCAGACCCGGACCCTGCCCAGAACACTGGGGGCAGGATCTCACGATACCCTGTGCTTCAGAGGAGGTCAATCCGAATTGCCTCACCAGTCCCTTGGCATTCTGATGAAAATTCTGGTGAGCAATTCTGGCCGCTTCAAATTTGTTTTCGGGGCATTTCCGCTCTAGCCCGACTGATACTAGAGCGTCGGCTTTACTATTTCCCAAGCCGAGCCCTTTATCCAATTGATGACTCCTTATGTGGATGATGCAATAGGGAGCGGACCGCTGCCGGATGGCCTGTTGCAGCTGCCTAAACAGCTGCATAAGGCGCATCCTTCCCGCCGAGCGGATGGCAGCATCCTCAATCCGCTCCACTACGCCCACCACATACAAAGAGTCCGAAACGATGTTCAGTTTGCTGGACATCCAATTCGTAAATGCCCAACAGACCGCCATCAACTTGAGGATCTGCAATGAATCCCCCTCAGATCCTTCGAGAATTTGGTGTTGCCAATTACCCTCCCGCGACCATACGACCGCGGCTTTCCCTGTGCGACCTCCTGCGTCTGTAAACACAGTAACGGCTTCTGCCAATGGCCATTCCAACCTCAATGGGATCCCCGCCCATTTCTGCGTTTTAATAAAGTTACCAAGATTCCCCAATGGAAACTTGGTAGTCAGAGTCCCTGACCAATTCAACACAGTGCTCTGCAGCTGTGAGGAGTTAGCCAGAGCCCATTCCAACTCGGCGGGAGCCATTGGCAAATGAATACTCTCGGGTTCTTTGCCCGTTATAGTTACCACGCGCATTCTAGCCCGCTTAATCAGGTCAGCCATAGCCTCGAGCGTGGGCTCGATACTCTTTCTAGGATTTATAGCGCCGAACACCCATTCAATTAAATGAAATTTGTCCTCCTGCCTTCCTTGCCCTTCCCGCCACTGGGCAATGACCGCATTCACATGCGGTCCGGCATGGAGAATAAGCACTGAGAACGACACGTGCTCCATAGCTCTGTGTGTCCAAGAGCTATTGATCTTATCTGCGATTATTTGGAGAGTTTGCGGTTGCTCAGAAGAAACCGAAATCGGCTGAGCTGGGTCTGTTCCCTTTAATAAGGGTAACAGCAGAGCGATGTCCTCATTCCGAAGGCTAACAACGGGCCTTACCCACTGCAAGTCGCCCAGTAATCGTTGAGCATCGTGCAGCGTCACCAAAGCAGCCAAAATAGATAACTTTTGCGGTCGAATCACAGAATCCGAGATGAGCCACTCCAGATATTTCCACGGCTGACTCATCTGGATCTTTTCTTTAGCAATTTGGAGGCCAAAATAATTAAGGGTGTCGACTATATGCCGAATTTGAGCAGGCTCAAAGGGCTGCTTCTGACAAAACAGAAAATCATCCATATAATGATAAATTAAACACTCGGACCACGCTGACCTGATAGGAGCTAGAGCGGCTGCAACATATAACTGACAAAGCATCGGGCTATTCTTCGTACCTTGGGGTAGTACCACCCATTCATATCTGTGGGCTGGTTCTGCACGATTTACGGAAGGCAACATGAATGCAAACCTCTGAGTGTCACCTGGGTGCAATTTGATGTTGAAGAAGCAATCCTTCAAATCTATTACTAATAAAGGCCAATTTTCCGGAAACAATGCCGGATTAGGCATCCCAGGCTGCATGGCACCCATGGCCTGCATCTGATCATTAACCCTTCATAAGTCATGCACCAAGTGCCACTTGCCCGATTTTTTGAGCAGGACAAAAATGGGAGTGTTCCAGGGACTAACTGATTCCTTTACATGACCCAAACTCAGTTGCTCGCCCACCAATTGATGAGCTGTGGAAAGCTGCTCCTTTGTCAGCTGCCACTGGTCCACCCAGACCGGCTCGTCCGTCAGCCAGACGAGACGTCTAGGTGGAGGCGGTTCTCCAATGGCTGCCGAGAAAAAAACAGCGATCCTGTGGACAGTGTAACTCCCATTTGGGCCATCGCATCTCTCCCCAGCAACCCTGCCAAACCTTGCGGCAGCGGGCAGACGTAAACATGAACACTGGCCACGGCCTCATCAGTCATGATCTGCACCGGGTGTACTGAGATCTGAGCGGCAGCCATACCACCAAGACCGGTGATATCGCCAGCAGCAGACCTCAGGGGCCAATGGTCCGGCCATACACTCCGAGAGACCATGGTGATGTCCGCCCCAGTATCCAGGAGAACGTCGATATTAATTCGCTCCCCCCCCTCTGGGTCAAAGTGACTTTCAAGGTGGGGCGTGCTCTTAGGTTGAGGGAAAAGCATGCAACGGGCCTGGACGATCCGAAACCTCGATCGTCCCTCACACTATCCACAGGTTTCCCCAGACTCATCGAGTTAAACAAATTGGCAAGCGGACCAATCTGAGCCAGGCGACTCCCAGCAGGCACCACAATAGGTGGTTGGAGGGTATATACAACAATCATAACCTCCCCTGTGAAGTCCGCATCAATTATTCCCGGTAACACTATCAACCCCTTTAAACCTGCCGAGGATCGACCTAAAATCAGTGCCCCCAGGCTGTCCTCCGGCTTAAACCAGCCTGTTGGCACCGCCTGTGGCCGGGAATCCACCAAGACAACATCTACTGATGTTGCCAGGTCGATTCCGAGGCTCCCCACCGTTGCCGGTGAGCCCCATTCTCGGCAACGGGGGTCATTTCTGTCCTGGTGCGACTCCCCGTCGCGCTGGCTACCCCGTTTCCCAACCCGGAGTATTGACTGGGGAGATGCGGGCCACGACGACTATCATCGTGTGGCCTTGAGCGGATCCGACACTCCCTCAGGATATGACCCGCCCTTCCACACCTAAAACACCTGACGGGGTGACGCGTCGGTGTGGGAGGACCTGTCGTACCAGAAGTAGCGGCACAAACAGCCTCTGCCATCTGAGTCAATGCGGCAGCCATAGGCCCATCCCTCTCTCGGATGGCCTCGGCCAACATAACATTCTGGTTTTGTACATTGGCCCTAGAGACCTGCTCCAACATATCCCCAACTGATGCCTCCACAGGAAGCGCACTTATTATCGCCTTGGTCTTAGTATTGGCGTTCTCTAAAACCAGGGAATGCAAAAAGGTCTCGCGCATCTCTCGGGGAACGTTCGGGTCGGCCTCCAGGGCGCCGGTCAACTTATTAACAAAGTCATCTAAAGACTCTCGGTCACCCTGTTTAATGGCCAACCAGCCCGGTCCCTTCCGATCAATAGGAATGCGGAGCAACGCCTCATGGCCCGCCTCCGCAGCGGCAGTCAGATATTCCGCTGGCAAGGACAGCTGAGCGGACCTAGTAAGATAAGGACCCTTTCCTAACAACATATCTACATTCACCCCGTGCAGGGAGTCATTGGGATTCCTAGGGAGGCTCACCACCTTCTTACACTCCTCCTCCCATAGTTTCTCCCAATGAATCCACTGCGCGGGTGTCCATACTAATTTCGCAAGTGTGCGACAGTCATCCGGGGACAGTAAGTCAGCCCCGAACAAGTATCCCAGCATGTGCCTCACCGCCTCGCTGTGAAACCCATGTTGGGAGACTGTTGTCCTCAATTGAGTAATAATTTTCCAGTCCATAGGCTGGTAGTAGGCCACTATTCAGCCATCTTGGTCCATGGTCTGCATCACTGGAAAGGCACGATGCCCTTCCAGTGATGCAGCCATGTCCAAGTCCCCCTTGGCCAGGGTCTCACTACACAGCCGGTTCCACATTTCGCCATGAATGTCGTACACACCCGTGTCATAATTACTGCCCTCTACCATTCCAATTCCCGACTGTGAGGCTATCTTGTCCCCCTCGTTACATTGTAACAATGGTGACATACCCGTCACCCGACTGTCCCTGACACTGCGCAGCAGTGGAAGCGGTGCGGCCCGCACCCCGTTCCCCTTTCTGCTACGCAGAGCGGATGATGGTGCAGGTGACGATAGTGGCATGCCCTGGGCGATGACGTGGCCCTCTGGCATGGGTGGAGCACTTATGGGGGCCACACTTAGTCGCGGCGGTCACGTAGTCGGGGGGAGAGGTCATCATGGCGGAGGCGGGTGCCACCTTTGTGGTCGGCTCCTCAGGTCCGGGGCGCGGCACGGATGACGTCGTCAGTCCAGGGCCTGATCCGCCGCACGGCGAGGGTTCCGGATGTTCTGTCCCACACCGGCGACGCACCCGTTCTGCGCGCGCTGCTCGCTCCCGAGCCTGCTGTGCTCTAAGAGCCGCCACGATGCCCAAATATGTAGCTTCCCGCTTCCGCGCCACTCGCCCCACCCCACGGTGACGCCTCAGGTGCTCCCCAAGGGCTCCCACCCTGCTGGGGACAAAATGGCACCAGGACTCGGGAACTGCCCTGCAATTTCCGCCTTTTCCAGGAGATCCTGGACTCTTCTCTCGTGGATTGCAGCGGCACGCTCCCTCAAAAAGCGCCTAAGCGGCTCCTCGGCTGCTTGATGCTCTAGACTAAAGCAATGCAGCCCGGTTAGGACTGAGGATGCAGGTGGATTCACCCTAACCGTTAATAAATATAAATAAATATCTAATAAATAGATATTAAATGGTAAATAGTTAAAAAACCTATTCCCTAAAATCCCCATACTAAGAAATCTACCCCGGAGCCCACCTCGCAGTGCGTCATTCGGCGCTCTCTGCGTTGGTTGTGATGCGTCCGATTGCACCGATCACACTGCCTCGTTCGGCGAATCTGTGTGACAGGCCATGAGACGCGCCACAACCGCGGGTAAGCCCCTTCACGGTGCCCTAAATGACAGTTTCCGTGGGGGATTTCTTATTGGGAATAAGGGAATACAATAAAATATATAAATGTCACATACACAGTATGAATTAGAGAGCTTCTCCCCGGATACTGGTAAACGCTCTTAAGATTACTGGGCGGCTTAACCCCCTGCCAGCCGGTCCCGGATTGAATATCACTCCGGGCAGCCTCCACACCCCTTCCTCGGTGCCGGGCCATTGCACCAGAGGCCGACCGTTTTGGGATCAGATTTAAATGCCTCCAAGACCAGGGGGACTCACGTCGCCTTCTCCCCCCGGCTTGGGGCTCCCGCGCGTGCGCCCTGAACCCCGATTGTAAAGGGCGCGCGGGCTCTCGAGCCTAACCCTCCCGCTGCGCATTCCCCCTAACCTGAGGCCTGCAGACCGGGATAAGCAGGCTCCCATGCCGACGGTCAGTGGGTACCGTAACCGACGATACAGGAGACGCAATCCGGGACTGCAGCAGTGGAAGAGGAGTTGTGATCTCCCACGGGGGTGATGGTCCTCACGCCAGGTGATCACGTCGGGGTCACCAACTGTCGACGCGAGGCCGCACGGTCCCTGCCTGCGCGTCCGCGCCTTAGCCCAATATGATCTTTATTGAGGCCCGCTCCCATAGCGCGTCGATCCGCTATCCCTGTAGGAGCGGCAGGCCCACCCTGCAGTGCCTCGTTTGGCGAATCGCTGCGTGGTTACGGTGCCTCGTTCGGCGTTCGCTGCAACCTGGGTAGGCCCTTCCCCTCGCGCGGCGCCGTGGTAACCCGCGAGGGACTCTCAAGGCCGCGTGTTGTTTTCCTCGACTAAGGTTGAATTCTCCCTTCCACCCCCGGGGGCGAGGCACCCCCCTTACCCCTTCCAGGTGTCAGCCAAGAGGGGCAGTGGCTGCTGGTGTTCTTCCTGGGAGGGCGCCTGAAGGTCCCGGGGTCCTGCTGCAGCAGGCGCTCTAGGGTGTGATAGAGCTGCTGTCACCCGGTATAACTCCTCCCAGAGGAGCCGGGTCGGCAACAACAAACCAAAAAGGGGAGCGCTCCAAAATAACAACCACAACAACACAAGATGCAAAAATGGGGGTCTGTTTATTAAGGGGTACATCAACTTATATAACTTTTCAAAAGGGGAGGAGAGAGGGAGGAACAAGAAGGAGCAGGGACATTATTGGGCATATGATAATGTGGTGGTGTTATGCCACTGGCTCAGCCCTGTCGGTGGGCTCCGACGGGTCCTCCAGGGGCAGATGCTCCTGGCCCCCACCTTCAGGGTTCCAGGACCTTCCAGAAAGTCCTGGAAGGTCCTGGAGGCCTGACTGAGCATGCGCCAGGCCTCTGGGGTCGTACAAGGGGCATCGGGACGCCCCTGTACAAATCCCGTGTGCGCATGCCCTGCTTGGGTGTCAGCGGAGGGTCACCATTATTCCTAATGGAGCCCTAAACCCTCCTAATAACTACCTACACCTATGAATTGTCCATTTAATCATTTAGAGCAGTATATAAGTTAGGGAGTGATCTTGATCTTCAGGACCAGGAATATTTATTTACTAAAAGAAAGGCATAGCTTACCTGTTTGACTAATCCAAAACTGGATGAAAGGAAGCGCACCTGACCCCTTAGGATTACTGAGTAAGGAAATTTGTTGTTTGTTCTGTGCCTCATTATTATTAACAGGTCTTCCTGTTAATAGTAGCATTCTTTCTCCAGTCTATATGAGGAAAATTAAACTATTTCAGAAAGATAAAGCTTGTGAAAATGATGTTGCTTCTGCAACGGTGGTCAAATAACACAAGCGAGATGAAGCTCTGGTATAGATAGAGATATTTTTAGTAGAGAAAATGGCTTGTATATAGTCGGGCAGTTGATTCTTTTTCCACACACATGAACATCTCTCTCTACTTGAGCTATCTGAAGTATTTAAAAAAAACAAGTGGGTTTGGTGGATATGAAGGCAGATATGAAGATTATGACTGACATGTCTTTCTGGGAAGGCAACAGGAGGATAAGCAATGTATCCTAGGGCATGCCATTAGACTGTCATTAACTGAATATCTCCATTTAAAAAAAAAAAAGACTAAAAAAAGGTCTAAAAAAAAGTCTAAAAATAATTCATTTGACTTTTGTTTAGAATTTTCTTTCAGATGTGGTAAGTCACTTTTTATATACTTCTTAACTCCACTTCTAAAAGGGACTTAAGGACTATCACATGTAGATATGTACACTGCAGGAGTTCATATTTAGATAGATAAATCTCATCTAGTATTTGTTTTCCTGATCAGTTAAATACTAACTCTGCCACTAAAATATTGAAGTTAAGAAGAGTAAAAGATAAATAATATAATCTTTCCCTTACCGATGCCTTACTGCTAAGACATGACGTTATTCCACAGTTCTTCATGTGCCATAGGTTGTTCTTATCGGGTAAAGACTCATTCAGAAAAATGCTATGAGAAACAGATCTCTAGTTAGATACGTGGTAAATAGAAACTCAGAAGTAATAGGGATACCATGTATTTTCCATTCCTTTGTGTATACTAAATGCACTACGGCTATAAGAATTGTTGTGAAGAATCCAGAAAACATTGAATCTGGTCAAAATTCACTGAAGAGAAATAACTTTCACTCACTATTTGAAAAAAACCTCACTATTAAAAAGCCTCACTATTTAAAAAAAAAATGCTACCCCCAGGGGTCAGTCCTCGGTCCAGTCCTTTTCAATTTATTCATCAACGACCTGGATGAAGGCACAGAGTGCTCCCCCAGCAAGTTTGCAGATGATACGAAGCAGGGAGGAGCAGCGTGTACTCCAGCGGGCTGTGCTGCCATCCAGAGGGATCTGGACAGACTAGACAACTGGGCGGTCAAAAACCTTATGAAATTCAACAAGGGCAAGTGCACGGTCCTGCACCTGGGGAGAAATAACCCCAGACACCAGTACAGGCTGGGGACTGACCTGCTGGAGAGCAGCTCTGCTGAGAAGGACCCGAGTGTCATGGTGGACGACAGGTTGACCATGAGGCAGCAGTGTGCCCTCGTGGCCAAGAAGGCCAATGGCATCCTGGGATGCTCCTCTTAAGAGGAGCATCTCCGGCAGGTCAAGGGAGGTGATCTTACCCCTCTACTCAGCCCTGGTGAGGCCACATCTGGAGTACTGTGTCCAGTTCTGGGCCCCCCAGTACAAGAGGAATGTGGAGCTGCTGGAGAGAGTCCAGCGCAGGGCCACGAGGATGATCAGGGGCCTGGAACATCTGCCCTATGAGGAGAGGCTGAGGGAGCTGGGCTTGTTCAGCCTGGAGAAGAGAAGGCTGAGAGGGGACCTGATCTGTGTCTATAAGTGCCTCAAGGGAGGCAGTGAGGAGGATGGGGCTGGCCTCTTTTCAGTGGTGATCACTGACAGAACCAAAGGAAATGGCCACAAACTGAAGCATAAAAAGTTCCACGGGAACTTAAGGAAGAACTTCTTGACGGTGAGGGTGACAGAGCACTGGAACAGGCTGCCAGGAGAGGTTGTGGAGTGTCCTTCTCTGGAGATCTTCAAGACCCTCTTGGATGCGGTCCTGTGGCACGTGCTCTAGGTGGCCCTGAGTGTGCAGGGGGGTTGGACTAGATGACCTCTAGAGGTCCCTTCCAAACTTAGGCATTCTGTGATTCTATGATCTTAGAGCTTTTATAGCATTTCTCCCTAATTGAGATGGGCTTCTGCAATGCCAGCATCAGAAAAAAAATACAGAACATAAGGGTTTTCTATATCTGAAGATTAACAGCTTATACATTATGAGTAGTTAAAGGCAAGTATTATATAATTTTTGATGCAGTTATTTATTAGGAATAGAGAACAGAACTTATAAGCATATTTTACTTACTCTACAAAAATGGGGAAGCATAAAATTTCAGAATGTAATTCATAGTGCACAAGTTTAGTAATATCATTGGGGATGTTCTATTCTATGACAGCTGTCAGATAGCAGCAGCTATCAGACTGAAAAGAAAGATGTTTTAGCAATTTTTTTTCCTCAAATTATGTGCCTTTCTATATTATTTATTTATTGTATTATAGACTGTGTAGATGTCTCTGTGAAATTGAAATTTCACAACCAGAAACCACAGAATAAATTTAAGCAAACAAGTCATCTTTTCTGTCTAAAATACAATTGAAGGGTCTGGAAGTACTATTTTTATTGAAATCATTAAAATTCTAACCTAGGAAAGGACCTGGACTAGGAATTACTTCTCCAAATTGCCATGACTTCCAGGACATTTCCACCCATTCCTGTTATGTGTATGCCAAGCCTTGGTTCCTGTGAATGAAGGTGACATCTCAGAGCTGGGACAAGGTCCTGAAGCAATCATGAAGCAATGGTCAGCATATCTGAGATATCCCTTTATTTTGCACTTTGCTGCTGTTTTATCACTGCTTGATTACTCATGTTCTAAGGAAGAGACATCTAGGACTGATTGATTTTTGATTTACTGGCTAAATTAACATACAGAGTAAAAGTAAATTCTGGATCAAATTAAAAGTGACAGGATTACCGTCCTAACCCAAATAAAAATGGAGAGCAAGACGAGGAAGGATCTGAAATAAAAATAGTAATTAAAAAAAAAAAGATTAAAATTTTCATTTGTTTTATAATTAAAACCGAAACTCTAATATTAATTTAAAAATATGCTAAATTTCATTTCAAATTAAAAATGGAAACACTTTAGATGGAAGTTTGTTACACTTTAGATGGAAATTTGTTTTTCTTTCAGTCACACATATTTTGGTCTTTATGATGCAGTTTCTTGATTTAGTTGTCTAATTACTGTCTTTGGAGTTACTTCAGGATGTGTCAGCTATCAGAATGGGGACGATGATAGATAAGGCAAATGAGATTCATGAGTTAAAAGATTCATGTGACAAGGTTAACTCAGATGGCACTCGATGTTTATATGCTATTTCACTCAAGGTATCTCTGTATGAGACTGATGTCTACTGTTCAACAAATTAAAGTCAATGAAGTCAGATATGCCTATTTAGGAATCATCAGATCCTTAGATATTGTGCCTATGTATGATGAAATTTTATTCAGAAGTTAAGGTTTTTAGCCTATTTATAACATCAAAACAAACATACTGTACTAACATGAGTTATTGTTATTTTTAAATGCATTCTTACTTAATGAAGAGAAAATAAATGTAATGATACACAAGAAGATTCTTCAAAGTAAGCAGCCTTAAGAATATATAGTAGGAAATAATGTAATTATTAGTATTTATATCATATATAGAAGTAGATAAAAATAATATAATTTGTGTGGACTGTCCTTTCATCAGAAAAACTTATATGACATATAGACAGAGATATACATAGTTAAAATATATAGATATATTGCATAATATATAAAAAGTAGTTTTTTGGCATGTATACAAACACACATACACACATACCACAAGGAAATATCCCAAGCAGCTTTCTGTGTGGCAAATGTACGTGTGTGTGTGTGTGTGTGTGTGTGTGTACGCACATATATGTGCATATATATACATATATATATATAAATATATATATACATGCATATAAAAGAAATATATAGTATACACACACATATATACACACACACAAAAAAAATACTTTCCCAAAGAGAAGGAAAAATAGCACAGTTGGAATTGTTAAGTGGAACTTTGGGCTTTCTTTGTTTCTTTTTTTTTAAAACTATGCTAAAGTGGCAATTAAATTATTGTTGTTGCAATTAACACTGAGTTCACTGAACAGTCTAAATACTAAATTTTCAACATCATGGATTCACCTCATGTGGAAATATGAGTAGTTTAATTTATGCTATTATACCCTGAAAAACATTGAACCTGCTGTGAAGGAGTTTTTGTCCATGAAAAATACTACTGAAGAATAAATTTTGGATCAAAATAGTACTGCTAAAGGTAGCTGAACAGTGCCAATTTATGCAAGAACTTCTTACAATTAAACCAATTGCAAGATAGAAAAACTTACTGACAAAAATGTTTGGATTCATGAACTATATTTAACTATCATTAGTAAGAACACATTAGTATTCTACTGTCTAGTAATTAATTAAAAGTCACATGCTGGACAAATTACTTTGTTCCTAAGGAGCTAAAAATTAGCAGGAGATTCTATTTTCTTATTAAAATCAGAGATCTTAAAGTACACACAGCCTGAGTGCACCCAGGCTGGCTAGAACACTACTGATAGTAATTTTCTTACGTATCTTCATTAGCAGAATGTGATGCCAAGGATGAAATATGAACATATAATCCTTTCTCATTCTTCCCAGCAAAACCAAAAGAGCAAAACGAACTAAGCAAATGAACATATTGACACACATATATAAGAATAGCAAGATAATATTGTAATCAATATTTTTTAAAAAATGATTATAGTGGAAAGATCTGTGATCATGGTCCTAGATGACTGGAGACTGGCCAATGTGATGTCTATCTATGAGAAGGGTCGGTTGGAGGATCTGGGGAACTACATGCCTATCAGCCTGACCTCACTATCGGGGCAAGTTATGGAACAGATAATCTTGATCACACAACACATGTGGGACAATCAGAGAACCAGGTCCAACCAATATGGGTTCCGGAAAGGCAGGTTCTGCCTCACAAACATGATCTCCTTCTATGATCAGGTGACCTGCCTACTCGATGAGGGAAAGGGAAGGTCTGCTTAGACTTCCGTAAAGCTTTTCAGTGTCCCACTGCATTCTCCTGGAGAGGCTGGCCTGTCATGTCTTAGACAGGTGTATTCTTCACTGGCTGGATGACCAGGCCCAGAAAGTGATGGTAAGGTGGAATTAAATCCAACTGGCAACTGGTCATGAGCAATGTTCCCCAGGAATCAGTGTTGGGGCCGATCCTCTTTTAGTATCTTTACTGGCAAACTGGATGGGGAGATTGAGTGCACCCTCAGTAAATTTGTAGACAATGCCAAGCTTGGTGGAATAGCTGATCTGCTTGAGGATAGGATAGCTCTACAGAGGGATCTGGACAGGTTGGATCAATGGGTGGAGACCAACTGTATGAGGTTCAACAAGGCAAAATGTCGGGTCCTGAACTTCAATCACAAAAACCATATGCAGTGTGACAGGCTTGGGGCAGAGTGGCTGGAGAGCTATGCGGCAGAAAAGGATCTGGGGGTGTTGGTTGACAGCCGGCTGAACATAAGACAGCAGTGTGGCCAGGCAGCCAAGAAGGCCAAGGGCATCCTGGCTTGTGTGAGGAATAGCATAGCCAGCAGGACCAAGGAAGTGATTGTCCCCCTGTACTTGGCCCTGGTGAGGCCTCAACTCAAATATTGTGTTCAGTTCTGGGCCTCTCACTACAAGAGAGCCCTGGAGCATGTTCAAAGAGGAGCAGCGAAGCTGGTGACGGGGTTGTAATACAGACCTTATGAGGAATGGCTGGAGGAGGTGGGATTATTTAGTCTGGAGAAGAGGAGGCTCAGGGGAGACCTTATCACTCTCTACAACTACCTGAAAGGCGGTTGTAGTGAGGACAGGGTTGATCTTTTCTCCAGAAAACTACAGAGAGAACAAGAGGAAAAGGATTCAAGTGCACCAGGGGTGGTTCAGGTTAGATGTTAGGAAGAATTTCTACACAAGAATAGCCAAGCATTAGAACAGGCTGCCCAGGTAAGTGGTGGAGTCCCCATCCCTGGCAGTGTTCAAGTTGTAAATGAGTTGCTTTGGGTTATGATTTAATAGACATGGTGTTGAAGGGCTCGTGGTTGCACTCGGTGATCTTGAAGGTCTTTTCCAACTATAATGATTCTATGATTTTTTTTATATTAACAGTTCGTGAAGAATTAATACAAGTGACTAAGTTGAAAGATTTGATTCAGAATTAAGATAAAACATTGGGATAAGATTTTATTTTTACTTTAAAAAATCTTATATTTGTTCCACAGAAGCATTTTCATGTAAATGTACTTTAGTAATCAAAGAATATGATTTTGAAGACTAACTTTATATTTTTTAGACATAAGGCTAATTTGTGAACTTCATGCAGCCCTTTGTAAGTGTCCAATGTGCATAGAAGCAATTTTATTTATTTAATATCAATGACAAGCAAACAAAATCTAAAAAAAAAAAAAAAGATGGTGAGGTTTGCATGCTATGCAGTTTCTTAGAAATTAGGTTTTTCCTTGAATTACTGTATCTGAAGTTGCAAGGAAACAGTTCTTCATAACAGAGAGAACAAGATTTTAGAAGGTCATGTATTCTTTGAAACATTAATACCTGATTTTTTGGAAATCTCTATGTGGAATGTTGTCAGATGACAAATCATAGCTAGTAAAATAAATGCACATACATAATTCATTCAAACATTTTATTTTTCTGCCCTGACCCTTTGCAATGTATTTCCCAGCCCTCTTACACCTTTTGATTTTTTGGTATCTAGAGAAAGTTAAGCAAGAAAGAATATCCAAGGTGATGTTCTGAAGATACTAATACAAAGATTTTATCTAAAGAACTGTTCTTAAAAATCTTACCTATTCTGGGGTAAGATGTGGTTAAAAAATATCATATAAAAATATGAATATAAAAGGAAACCTCACCTGTATTGTATTGTTCTTTCTGAACAAAACCATATATCTTCAATATCTACAGCCCAATCTATTGATGGAATGATAAACTCCATTATTCTATAGTTGTCTAATTTTTCAATTTTCTTCTTTTTAATTCTTTTACAAGGGCCTTATATTTTCCCTTATTCTCACAGTGTGTTTATTCTCACAGTTTATATTTGAGAATCTACACAAGGATCTCTCCTCTTCTTCCATACAATCATAATTCTTCAGGGAGTTGTCACTAAAACTGTAAAAACTAATAATGAATAGCTTCCATGACCAAGTTAAAAACAGTGAAAGAAAGACGAGAAACTTACTGTTTAGTGCTTTCCTTCCCTCTTCCTGTTTTCCATGTTAGTCAGACAAAATAGAGCAGGAAATGCTTCAGTTATCCTTCCTAAAAAGAGGTTCATTACGTAAAATGATTTCACAAAACAGCCATTTGACATCTACCCAGTAACAATATGAGGTGGATTTTTGCTAACAATTCCTCTGCTCATATTTTTTTATGTAAGAATTCTTTTTCAGGAATTATTTACACCTGTGGGCACTGAAGGCAAGACACCTGCAGAACCTGGTTTGTATTTGCTTCTGTTAATGAATATGGAAAATTTGCACAGTGAAACATTGCGGTAATAGTATACTCTTTTAAAAGTTACTGGAAACAAAGAGATATTTCAGTGAGTACAGTAATACTTAGTTCTATTACTCATAGTAATTTTGTTTTTAATATCTACTTAATGTTCCAGATCAGTATTTTTTTTTTTTTTAATAAAATATTTAGATACACACTACAGAGGACTCAATCTTAGCATTTTATTACAGCTTATGAGCCTTTCTAACAAAGGTGAAAACAGATAATAATATGACCAGAAGCTGGAATATATGGAATATATTTATTTAGGGTATAAATAATATTAAAAGATCAACATAAGCTTCTAGTCTCTTGGAAAGATTTTAACATTCTGTACATGTTGCAGTTTGAAAGACATGGAGAGAGGGGGAAGGAGATATCAAACACTGTGTTAGCTATATGCTGGATTCTAGAAGTATTGGATTCATGAACAGTCTGTCTCATTACCTTCCTAAGAGTGAATCAAGTTCCTATATAGTATGATCAACTATAAGCTCAGCTCTGGCATTGTTGAATTCATGAACAGTTTGTCAACTGTAAGTCTGATCCCCTTCAAAACGGCTAATTGAGTTCACAAATAGTATGATCAACTGCAGGTTCGACTCTGGCAGTATCAGATTCATGAACAGTCTGTCAACTGTAGGTCCAATCGCCTTCCAAACAAGTAGTCGAGTTCATGAATAGCATGATTTACTCAGATGCAACATTTATAAAGCAGATGTTGGATGTCAGTACAGGAAATTCTCTATCAGCGTGGCTGTAGTACGTAAAAGAGGTCAGTGTTTTAGCTGGCTCTGATGCACAAATATACAATCATTATTCATCCCAGAAGATGAGAGAGAGCTCTCAGTCTGAAGTCTCCTCAGACAACGTCCCAGTCTGAGGGTTCAGCCTGTCAGCTGACCCAGGAGTTATGATGGATTCTTCCTTCCTTGCTTCTTTCCTTCTTACTTCATCTTTTATATTTTTTCTTTACATTCAGGTGAAGCTTGAGTGACTCTAGTCATACTTGTTATTGATTGGTGAAAAAGTTTCTCACTTTCATTTAAAGGTACAGTCAGTCGAAAATCTAGAGCGCCTGCTCAGTGAGGATAGGTTGTGCCTCGGAGGCAGGTAACTTTTGGGTTGGAGGTGTGTTTTGACATTGTAATCATGTTATAATAAGCAAAGTTCATCCGAAAGGAGTGATTTGCCACATTTGCTAGCTGAACACTGCACAGTTGTCATTGGACAGCTACTGTGCCACAGTATCAGTGGCCCAGCACAGGGAGTACGACAAGTTTTTCTGTAGCATCTCCACTTTGCTCCACCCTCCCTTACTCCTTTTTGCAACTGAGAGGAGGATGGATTATTCTGCCTAGGGAATCATGGAGGAGCAGAGTCCGTGCATATCAGCCATCGTTGAAGTGGCAACTGTGTATCACCCCCAAGCAAGCTTCTGTAATGCCAAAACTTCTCTTGGTCCCTAGTTTTTCTCTAAGCTTCTCCTTTTCAAGCAATTCTTCCATAGTACAGTATAAGCCAATATTTTGATCATAGAATCATAGAATAGAATCATAGAATGCCTAAGGTTGGAAGGGACCTCTAGAGGTCATCTAGTCCAACCCCCTTGCACACGCAGGGCCACCTAGAGCACGTGGCACAAGGCTGCATCCAAGCGGGTCTTGAAGATCTCCAGAGAAGGAGACTCCACAACCTCTCCTGGCAGCCTATTCCAGGGCTCTGTCACCCTCACCGTCAAGAAGTTCTTCCTTAAGTTCCCGTGGAACTTTTTATGCTTCAATTTATGGCCATTTCCTCTGGTTCTGTCAGTGACCACCAATGAAAAGAGGCCAGCCCCATCCTCCTCATTGCCTCCCTTGAGGCACTTAGAGACACAGATCAGGTTCCCTCTCAGCCTTCTCTTCTCCAGGCTGAACAAGCCCAGCTCCCTCAGTCTCTCCTCACAGGGCAGATGTTCCAGGCCCCTGATCATCCTAGTCGCCCTGCGCTGGACTCTCTCCAGCAGATCCACATCCCTCTTGTACTGGGGGGCCCAGAACTGGACACAGTGCTCCAGATGTGGCCTTACCAGGGCTGAGTAGAGGGGTAAGATCACCTCCCTCGATCTGCTGGAGATGCTCCTCTTAATGCACCCCAGGATGCCATTGGCCTTCTTGGCCACGAGGGCACACTGCTGCCTCATGGTCAACCTGTCGTCCACCATGACGCCCAGGTCCTTCTCTGCAGAGCTGCTCTCCAGCAGGTCGGTCCCCAATACTTTAATGTGTCAATACCCCAAAGCAATTTGCAGTAAAATCATGGGGGAAATACAAATAAATACATAAAAACAAATTTGATCTCAGGAGAATCATCAGAGATAGACTAATTTAAAATGAAGCCCTGCTCTTAAAAAATAGTAAAAAGGAACTTCCTTCCGAGCCTGAGGCTAGAAGCAAAAAATAACAAGGAAGAGAGGTCAGTGCTAACAGATCAAAGAACAGTCATTAGGTTTAATTGCAATCCTAAGACTTAAAAGAAATCTAGCAACTGAGCAGGAATACATACTTTATAGACAGCCGTAAGAAAAAATGTGAATGAGAGATGATTAGATATAGATATATAGATATATATATAGATTTCTCTCTAGGAAATGCTTCTTGACACCTCTCTACTATTGTGGGAACTGCAGACCAGGGGAGATATTCAAAACTGCACAGACCTGCTGACCATTTGTGCCTGAGGTGTGTGACCAAAGATCAGGGGTATCCTTCTGCAAGCATATGGAGTTCTGCTACCTGAAAGAGGCTCAAAAGACTTACCTTCCTTGAAGCATGAAAAGGACTCACAATATTTTCTCTAACATCTCAAATGATTGCTACAAGTGTATTAGTGGGGATTATTCTAGCTCCCTTAAGCGGTACTTTTTCTATTCAGCCTTGTTTCAGAGAGCTATAAAATCTGTATTGTCTAATACAGCTTGTGCTAGTACATTATTTAGACTTTTTGAAAAAAAAAAAAAAAATCCACTGTGTTAGACTATCGTTTTATCAACAAAGAGCAGAAGGAATACTTGGAACTTGCTACTACCAGTCTTTCACTAATGGCACATTTATTATTATTATTATTTTTATTATTATCATCTTGAAATAAATTTTGTAATGCCTTTTTTTATTTTTGTTTTTTTTTTTAAGAATGTGACATAATTAATCAGTATGTAATCTGAAGAAAATGGAAGTTGAAATCCTAATTCTTTGTGTATGTGTGTGTTTCTAACAGTAAACTTACTGAAGTATTTGACATGAAACAGAATCTAAATGCACTTGGTTTTATTTTAGGAATGAATTCCATCTACTCTTAGCTGTGTCTTACTTCTATATGTTATATACAAATTGGCTACTGTATATTGGCTACTAATCAGCTACTAAGAATGAAGAATTTTCTTTAAAAGAAAATTCTCTACAAAATGGACCAGTATAATTAAGCAAAGTGTCAAGATGACAATGATGTTATTATGGATTTGGGACATTTTTGGAAATCTTATTTTAGGGGAATCCCAAAATCAATAATGAATTAAATTTTTCTCAGTCAATAGAAATATCATTGTAATACAATCTAGAGTTTTATTCATTGATTTTTGAGAAGAGTTATAGCATGAAGCCTAATTAGTATCCAAGTATTATCCAATTATACATATCTATATGCAAGTCTTAAATGCAACACAAAACATCTATCATCTGCCTTTCCTATAATTTCCTTCTTATTTTGATGCCCTGCTCCAACTAATATGTAAAAGTAGTCACAAAATACCTAATATGCAGAGGAAGGACAAAAGAAGGTGAATCACTAAATATTGGCACTTGCATCATTTCTAATGCATTTTATATTTGGGAGTCACTGGAAAAATGGATAAGCAATATAAGAAACAAAGGATCAGAATCTGTGATTCTACTCTGTGATTCTACCATTCTTCAAATGTTCTGAATATGCCAGTAAAATCAGGATCTCTTTTTTCTGTTCCTGATATGACTCATATGACTTTTTTTTTTTTTTTTCTCAGAACTTCAGGAAACATCTTAAAAGACAAAGAAATTGGTCTCACACATTTAAAGTAAATTAAAAAAAAATGAAATTATCTATATAGATTTATTTTCTGTATCTTCTATGACTTCCTTTTTTTAAGCTTCTCCGTATACTTTTAGTTGCAATTTTGTGATTTAACAGCTTATAGATACATAGTGAATAAGAAATATATTCCTACTGCTCTGTTGGTATTGTTACTTCCAAATATATATTTAACAAGGTAATTTGCTAGGGTGTGAATGAAATTTCTAGTGATACTATTGGAACTATTTATACTGGTAGCCAGAATCACAAGATGCACAAAATTTTGTTTTGTAGTTATTTTTGTAAGATGATCCAGCCTCTTGGAAAAGAGTTATTTGAGTGAATTATTGGTCTTAGAAGAGGAAAAGAGAGCTCCTTTTCTCAAAAGGGCCAATTGGGATTTCAGGTTCTATCATCTTTCAGGTTCTATCATCTAGAAGGAATATGAATTTTACATTAAGACAATTATACTAGATTAGTAGATAGAAACATCCTTAAGAGGTGGGTTTTGAATCCTTCTTTCCCTACTGAGTGGCCTGACCTCCAGACTAACCTCATCTATCTGCTTGCCTTTTTCATTAAGTCTTGAGTTTCTCTTGAGTTTCTAGCTACAAGGAGACAGATATACCACAGAGAAATGGAGTGCATGGTCATCCGGAATCTATAAATGACAAAGGACTGGGACTCTGCAAGACTTTGGGGGAACTTAAACAGACTCAATCATTTTCTATAAGCTTATATTTCTTTAAATAGCTTTCTCTATAAATTGACCTAGGTTTTCACTGGAATCGGTGTAGAACCACATCTACAAAGGATTCTACAAAGCAGCTTCTCTGAAAATCTGTTCCAGACTCTCCATTATTCTCCAATGCAGGCAGACACCTAATGTCACAATCATTTAAAGTATGAAGCTGTGCTGAAAAGAGGAGCTGGACCTCTTGTGGCAGCTAGACAGATCTTTCTATAATCCAGAGCACAGCTTTAATGGACTGGGCTTAGACTTCATATGTTACAAATGTTTTGAAAAAAATGGTTGTTAAAAAGTTAGCATTGCTATAATATTGTTTACTAAAGTAATCAAATACTTTATATCTTGATATTATACTCAATCTACCCACTTGGGAAACCTTACTTGATGGTTTCTTGGGAAAGCTTACCCAGTGGCCTCCAAAATAACCAGGCTAATCTCTGTGAAACAAAATTTGCAGTTCTGGGAGTCTCCTTTTGACTTCTTTCTTTCTTTCTTTCTTTCTTTCTTTCTTTCTTTCTTTCTTTCTTTCTTTCTTTCTTTCTTTCTTTCTTTCTTTCTTTCTTTCTTTCTTTCTTTCTTTCTTTCTTTCTTTCTTTCTTTCTTTCTTTCTTTCTTTCTTTCTATTTTTTTAGTTGTTTTACCCTGGAGTACTAAATAAATCCTAGGTCCAAATTGGAAACATTTTATTACAGAATTATCAAAGACTTAATCAAACACAAGTACCTAGATCCAGTCAGAAAATCGATCCGCAAGACACAAAACCAAAAGCATGTATGCAGATTCATTTAACAACCATAAATCTTTAAAATCCATTTTAATTATATTTTTTATTATTAGTAGTATTTTTTCTGCAGACTTCTGCAGGTTTAAAATCTTTTTTGTAGCCTTTTTCTTTTCATATGACAACCTTCAGGTCATATGTTTTAGGTGCTCTTGAAATCATTGAAAAGGATTTTTAATTTAAATCTTATCAAGATAAATGATCTTATTCCTTCTTTCCTCCTTTTTAATTGCAGCAGTTCTGTCTGCAAAGTGCACCAACAACACAGTAAGTTAAAGGAGATCAGTGTATATATATCATACCCATGTATAGTATTAACAATAATAGAGGCTTTTTAATTTAAATAGTTCTATTTTAAATCATAGAATCATAGAATCATAGAATGCCTAAAGTTGGAAGGGACCTCTAGAGGTCATCTAGTCTAACCCCCCTGCACACACAGGGCCACCTAGAGCACGTGGCACAGGACTGCATCCAAGCGGGTCTTGAAGATCTCCAGAGAAGGACACTCCACAACCTCTCTGGGCAGCCTGTTCCAGGGCTCTGTCACCCTCACCGTCAAGAAGTTCTTCCTTAAGTTCCGGTGGAACTTTTTATGCTTCAATTTATGGCCATTTCCTCTGGTTCTGTCAGTAACCACCAATGAAAAGAGGCCAGCCCCATCCTCCTCATTGCCTCCCTTGAGGCACTTATAGACACAGATCAGGTCCCCTCTCAGCCTTCTCTTCTCCAGGCTGAACAAGCCCAGCTCCCTCAGTCTCTCCTCACAGGGCAGATGTTCCAGGCCCCTGATCATCCTAGTCGCCCTGCGCTGGACTCTCTCCAGCAGATCCACATCCCTCTTGTACTGTGGGGCCCAGAACTGGACACAGTGCTCCAGATGTGGCCTTACCAGGGCTGAGTAGAGGGGTAAGATCACCTCCCTCGACCTGCTGGAGATGCTCCTCTTAATGCATCCCAGGATGCCATTGGCCTTCTTGGCCACAAGGGCACACTGCTGCCTCATGGTCAACCTGTCGTCCACCATGACGCCCAGGTCCTTCTCAGCAAGCTGCTCTCCAGCAGGTCGGTCCCCAGCCTGTACTGGTGTCTGGGGTTATTTCTCCGCAGGTGCAGGACTGTGCACTTGGCCTTGTTGAATTTCATGAGGTTTTTGACTGCCCAGTTGTCTAGTCTGTCCAGGTCCCTCTGGACGGCAGCACAGCCCTCTGGATATACTTAATATAATGCATGTACTTGTGATTACTTTACTCACTTAATGCAGAATGTACAAAAAAAAAAAAAAAAAACTGTATGTTCCAAGGCATAGGACACCACAGACTTTCAAGGCTATAAGTTAAAATTTATTTTAAGCATTCCTGAGAAATTTAAGCAGGCGGCCTAATGGTGAGTGTTTTCACTAATGTTCTTTGCAAATGTAGTTTGCTCCTCTTTACAGGCACAAGTGAAATGCATTTTTTTTTCCTTAAAAAGTTCACGTGATGTGTTGACAAAAGAAATAAAGGAACCTAAAATAAATTAAAGCTATTTTATGTAAGATGTGAGATGCTTCGTAGGTCATTTCTTGAGGAATTCAGACTTAACCCATTTTGGTTAACAAAAATTATAAAGACCAAATTATACATTTATCATAAACTACGTCGATAAATGTACAATTCATAATAAACAATATCATTATATTTATGTTTATTGTAGGCTGCATAGCTACAAAATTATTTTGACCAAATTGTAATTATTCCACTTAGCAAATTTCAACATCACACCTGGCATGAAAAAAATATGTATGAAATTCTAAAATGCTTTTTAACTTATTTTGTTTTACAAATCACTAACTTATGCAGTTTTATGACATTAGAAATATGTATTAGTCATCTGTCCTTAACACATTCTTTGAGAACACTTATGAAAGGGCAAGCCACTTTTGGAAAAAAAAAAAAAAAAAAAAAAACAGAGTATTTCACTGATGCAATCAACTATGAAGTAATTTCCTCCTCCTTTCATACTCTCCAAGGAAGAAAAGATACATTATCTGAAAAGAATATGGTAATTGTTTTTGAACAGGAAAAGAAAAAAAAACTTTTAAATCAACAAAGAATTTTGAGTAAGTCCTAGGTTTATAAGATTAGGGGAAAAAATATGTAAGTACATTTTGGAAGAGGCTTTGAGATACTAAAGAGAATCCTGAAAGTAGGATAATGCACTTTCTAAATCTAAACAGGCACTTTTATAAATAAACATTTCTATTTTAAGAATTATATTATAGGCAAGGTTTGATTTAGGAGATTTTCCAGCATACACTTCTTTTTCAAAAGCAGCAGTGTTGCAACCCTCAAGCAAAGGAGTGGAGAGTGGAAAACAAGTTAAAGAAAAAAGAGATGACTGAACTTCTAAACACAGAACATTTTAATTAATTCTAATACTTCCAAATGAATTATTAACATTACCAAGTTGTTAATATTAAATCTAGAATTTAAAAGGATAAAAAATACATAATAGATGAATCTTGCATCAAATGTAATACGAACACAGGAGTCTCTAATCCCTCTCGAACATGTTCCCTTTACATGCGAATTCAGTCAGAAGGCAGTTGGTGTTTTTATGCCTTGTGTGCCTGCACATTGGTGCTTGGGACTGTCAGTGGTTCTTTGTACTGCTGTCCTTCTCTTTAGGAATTTTCATGTTTGGCTTCATTCTTTTGGAATGTTTTGAGAGGAACTTTATATCTTCCACATTATTAACAAAATAATAATTTCTTGACTTAATTAAAAGTAACACTACCATTTATGTATTCTTCTAAAAGAAGATTCCTTCACAGAATTTCTCAGTTCCAAGCAGGAGGATGAGAGCAATTTTTGCAGCCATAATTGCAAATGACCTTAAGAATGTTGAAAGAGATGAAGAAGAATGCCCAGGGAAAGTAAGTTCTGTACCAGACATAATATACAGAATATTTTTTCTCTCCTTACAGCAAGACAGCAGTAATATTTTGTATCACGAATCCTTTTTTCTTTCTTTTTTTTCTTATGTAATGGTGCAAATATTAATTATCTTATTCATGGAGTTCAACATAAAGATCTAATCAACTCTACATAACTATGAATAGATTTTATAATAATATTAGGAAGTGCCATTCTATTTTTTTCCTTAAATACTCTATTTTTGTTATTTATGTTAGTACCTCTTAACTTCTAATAAAGGAATTAATTTTTCAAAGGAATATTTCTAACTTGGAATTTTTTCTACTCAGATGCTAACCAAACCACTTCACTGACATCTCATCTCACTAATTTATTTCCCTCCACTAAACATAATTTTCTGTAGTTTGTATCACAGCTTACTATGACCAAAGGAAATGACTGAATAAATTTCTTCTTACTGAACTTCTTTTCAAACCTTTACGTATTTTTTCCACATTTTCAAAAAGGCTCAAACCACTTCTGTGATCATACTTGCTCTTCTCTTTATCTCTACCTTATCATAATAGTTTCTTTGTGGCAACTGCTTTGTTGTGTTTATATGATTCAAAAAGTAGAATGACTCTATGGCCAACATAAATCTAGTCATAGATAATAATATTCTGAAGTCTATTTTTATTAACTGAATCAGCATAATCCATTTTTTGCCACCTTTGCAGATTCCAAAATAACTCATTTGCCAGCTTTAATATCTAATACATTTCATCTTTGATTATAGCAAAAAAAAAAATCAGCAGCACAGCTCAAGTTGATTAAAAGGTATTTACCAATAATGTAAATCATAATTCCTTTCCTCTTTAGAAGAGTCAGGACAGCTTGTTTCAGAGTCTTCTCATGTACTATATTTCACTGATGTCAGATACTCAGTAACCCATAACTCAGAGAAATTGTCAAAAACTACATGATTCCATGACAGAAAATTATGTGGGGAACGTATTGCCTCGCATGCTGTAAGAAATGGTATGTAAAGCAGAAGTATTAAGGCACAGACCTAATCAACAGACAGTGCAAACTGTATGAAGAGGTACTGGAAGAGATCACTGGAACACCTTTTCCAATAGCATTAATAAAACCATGTATGGATATGTATTTTATCAGGACTTCATTTTAACTGGGCACTTTCTACGTTTACTGCATATTATTGATTTGAAAAAAATAACAAAAACCTTTCTGGGACTTTTTGTATATTATGCCTTCCTCCTAAAAGACAAAAGTGGTTACTCAAGGCAATTTAACAAATAACCAAATATAATATAGTGGCATTCATTTTAATAAAATTATTTAAAATTCCATGATACAGTAAAATTTAGCTTCTTTTAATATTAACCTAGCCTCTTTTGCTTTTCTTATTTCACCTACAGAGAATTAGAAGTTAGTGATATAAAATATATTGGATATATTAAATATATGCATATACATAAATATATATAAATACATATTTATCAAAATATATGAAATAAATCTATGTATAAACGTATAAATATATGTGCAACTATATGCAGCTTTTTGGTATATTTTAGGTGAAAATGAATAAAAATAGATTCCCTTCTTAGAGTAGAAGCAGAAAACTTTCAGTCTTAGATCTTGAAATCCGTGTGTATAGTATTTGAATATATATGTCTGCAGCTAAATCTGTGTGTACTCTACCTAGTTTATCAATATACGAGGAAAATGTTACAGGTGGCATAGTGACAAACTGGAAAACTCTTGCTTAATTCAGTCAGTGCTAAGCATGTCACTATTTAAATTCTTGTATGTAAAATCTACAGGTGAAAAGCCTATGTACCTAAGTTTCATCCCAAGAACTCAAGTGGGCAAGGGAGAACTGCAAAAGTTATGTATTTCCACTTACCACTTACTACCCTCCATTACAAAAGACTACACTCCAGTGTATTATTTGAGGCTTTTTTGGTCCAGTTAAGAACTTTCTTAGTGATTTTTCAAAGTTGCAGAGAGCTTCAACTATCTCAACAGCCATCAAAACCTTTATAGATATTCATTGGGATACGCACTGAGTTTAAAGTTGGGAGTGAAGCACAGTGGGAATGAGATATTATTATAATGAAAATATTGAAACTATTAGGTAAGACAAAAGTTTTATATACATTTATATACGTTATATACGACTCAAAAAATAATATGAAAATAAGAGTGAAATTCGCATTTGCCCAAGGTGTCTGTTACAGAAGCAGTGAAGAAGCAAATCATTGTCCCTTGCACTGGGAAGTTCACATTACAATATAACAGGGTCTTTTTTTCTTTCCCATGTGTGGTCCATCTGTTACATGTTCAAGTGAGAATGGTTAAACGATGAGGAGAGGACAGAGCTGCAAAGGCAAGGTATGATTTTTAAAAGCAGCATATGATCAGTAATGATAAAAACAGCAGAGTTCAAGTATGGAGCAAAGGCCCTGAGACTTGACATGGAGAGGTCATTGTAGGCCTTGATGTTAACATATCCTTGGTGCACAATGAAAGTCAAATTGGAGAGGCTCTAGGATGGACTGAGAGGAAAGGAAGTGGAGGCAATTGCTGTAATCTATGAGTTCAAGGAGTTCACTGATGAAGGGAAGAAGTGACATAGAAAAGAGAGGGGGAAAGAAGGGTTGACTTTCAGAAGCAGCTGGATAGGAGAGTATTGTTAGGAAAAGAAAGAGGAGAAAGGACAGCAGGGCTCGGGAAGTCATGACTGTTAAAGTGGGAAGAAATAGAGCCACAGGCAGGAGCAAGGGCCAACAGATGGAAGGAGGATATAAGTAAAGAGGTCACTTTGGATCTTGTAAATCTTTGCTGTACTCTACAGAGATAATACAGGTAAGAGAAAGAACAAATTCTTTTATACACCATAACAATAACTGTCCCACCTCCTCATTTGAACTTCCTATAGCTTCACGCTAACAAAGATAACACATAATGAATGAGATTTGATTCACATAGAAATAGTCACAATCTAAATGCCATGATTCTGCAAAAGTGAGCTAAATCCTGCGGCAGATTATATATATTATTTATATATATATATATATATTTATGTATATATATATATATATACACACATTCATATCTATGTAGCTGGACTTTCCTACATTTTAGCATCTAACAAAGAAAATCAGACTAGTCTTTTCTGTAGCATATCAATATATATTTGTTATGATTGGGAAGTGGAGAAGGAAAGAAAAAAAAACAAAAGAATACAAATGACAGAAATCCCAACAGCAGAAAATATTTCAGAACCTTATAAATGTTTTGATTCAGCTTTTAGTTTGCTAAAAATAGATGAATTTTCATGCATTCCTATATTTATACACAAGCTCATTTCTGCCAGCTAAATTTCAGTAAATAATACATTCCACTGATTCCTATCAGAAGTGAGGTAGTGCCAGTGGAGGAACCTAATATAAATAGCTAACCTATGCACAAAATGAAGCATAACTTTGATTTGGAAGTCCATGTGGTGGGTGGATAAGTCCAAAGAATTCAAGATATTTAAGTCCTTGTTCTTTTTCATTTGAAAGAGTGCAGCTCTTTTTATGTTAAGTATCATGATCAGACCCTTGGAATCAGAAAATATATGAAAACTCACAGAATTAAAAATATCAGTATACCCCACCATGACACAAATCTGTATTATGGGAACTTTGCAAGAAAAAAATATTTTTAGCACAACATGCAAATCTATAATGCTAATGAAATTTATGATACACAACAGAAAGTATTTTTAGAATCCTTTACTATCTTTCTCTCTAGAGTGGAGTTTGTAAATGTCAATATTTTTGTAAATTATTCAACAGAAGTAAATTTCCCATTGGATGCTAAATATTTTCAAGTATGCATCTTTTGCATTAAATTGAAAATAGAGAAATTAAATCTGTAATGATCAGATGTAGTATTAGAATACTTATGTTATCTTGTATATATAACTTGTGTTATCTACCTAGGCAGATATTGCTGCTATGGTTCTGATATATGCGGCTCCCAATTTATACATATACTGTACTATTTATAGTAGTTTCCTACTTAATCAGTGCTACTCTTCCTTAAATTATCTAACCATTTATGATGCCTGTGGCACAGAATAATTAAATTTGATTTTACAATATTGAACATGACAGATTGCCACCCTGAAAAAAATAGTCTAAATAATACTTTGTGCAAAGCATGGTGGCAGTAGCCAATAATAGGTAGACATAAAAAATATACAATAATTAAATTTAGTTTGTAGTAATTAAGAAGTTATTTGTACTTTTTTTTTTCAAACTGTTTATATAATTTCACTGTTCCTATCAGACTGTTTCTCCATACCTCTCTTTGCATTTCTCCTTGAGGGCAGGAGTAAAAAGACTTGACAATAATGCTGGAATCCATACCTAAGGGTAGGTGAACTCTTTTAATGAACTGTATGCCTTGACACTTAAGAAAAGATCAAATCCTTCATGAAGGGAGAATGTAAATTAATTCATGTCAGTTCCTTAGTAAACTCAGGAGAAATGAAAAGGCTCCTTAAAATATAGGAGCTTGACAATTCATATTTATACATTCAAAAGCAGTTCCAAACATAATTAAAATTCAATCTGACAAAACTTGTATAAACTTTGCAAATATGGCTATTAAAATGCCCTGTGCCTGAGTTTCCCAAGTGGTACTATAGGAATAATAATCAAGGTATTGCATAAGAAATAGTATGCCTGATTATCTGTTACCCCTAAGTTCGAACAATACCTTTCTGGTGTCCTTCATAAGAGATGAAGAGAGAAACTGGGCAGCCTGCTGATTCCTCATGTGGTCCCTAACAGCAGTATTTGGAGGCACAAAAAAAATCACCTTTGGAAGTGTCATTTTCTCTGAAATACACTAATTTCGCTGGAAGCCAGGATGAGTGGGGCCCAAAGGCGATTTAAAGGAAGAGACTTCTACCCTATTTCCTTTCTTTCTGAATCAGGGAGGAGGAATGGACAATGTTGTTTAATATTACTATTACAGGTGAAATCATATACTGCCTACAACATGATTTGTAAGCACCAGGTTTTCTAGGAACAAAAGAGACCTGTCGGAGCTTCCATATGGCGGAAGGATATAAAGGGCTTCATTTCCTTAATTGCCTGAGTGTGGGAAGGAGAATGTGAAAAGCAGCAGGCACTACAGAGAGCTGCGCTTCTTCCCCCATCACCAGTGTAGGTATGGCTGTACCTTAGCACAGTGAAACATTACTTATTGAATGTACATTTAGCTCAATACCTATGGAAATAAATTATTTACTCATAGAGTTGGTTTCTGCTTTTAATTAGTACAAGAAGACTTCTGAAGTCTTTTTCTGAATCACATGGTAGCCAGATGTTTGTAAAAGAAAAATGCATAGTTAGCACAGTGTAATGTTGAGTAATTTGAAATTTTCAGCTGCTATTGTAGACTTTTTTTTTCTCTGCTATCTCAAAAATTCTCCAACCGTAGCAAAACAAACAAATAAAAAAAACACAAAACAAGAAAACAAAAGGCAATGCAAAATGCTAATTCTACCATTGAATGCAGCTTGAAGCTGAATACAAACATCTTAAATACTTTAACTTGGGATGGATGATCTTACAAGGATTTATTTCATTATAACAACTGCACTGATGGAAATGAAACTTTTTTCCTTCTTTTTATACTTTCTAAGGCAGAATAAGTGTCACTTTGTTTATGATCCCAGCACATTTTGAACAATAAACATTGACCATTAGGTAGTAGTTGATGTCTAATTTTTGAAAGGAAATCAATTGCTGATTTACTCTAGGTCATGCACAGTGAAGAACAGATACAAACAGTCTCAGCTTTAAACACAATGCAGCATCTAAATGGATAGAATAAATCTGCTCTTACTGTTTTTTTTTCTATAATTCAGTATATAGAGTTACATTTTGTTCTTCAAAAAAAGTTTGAAGATTTTATAAATAAAATGAATTGATAGACATATACTATGATATTTCTTAGTGATGTGTGCCATCACTTGTAGCTGATATCAAAAATGATCTCAGAAAAAGAAAGGCAAAGTAGACATAACTGATAACATTAATGGAATTTGCTGGAAAGAGCTTTTTAAATATTTAGGCCTCTCTCCTCTCCTCTCCTCTCCTCTCCTCTCCTCTCCTCTCCTTCCCT